>JAAGVU020000129.1:17829632-17845787 GCA_011763525.2 Mormyrus iriodes
ATGTTTGGCAAATAAACCAAGAGAAACTTGTGCTAGGAGATCTGCTACTGATATAATAATAAAATACAATAATAGTAATAATAATAATAATAATAATAATAATAATAATAATAAGGATGATGATTTGTTGAGGTGCCACAAAATAATACTTTCTTGTTTTAGCATCAAATGTCGTTTTAATGTACATAAATCAGATACTTTTAAGAATAATTCCTAATTTTTGGATATTTCAGTATTAAGCGCATCATGCATTCCTCGGCAGCCTGTCACGCGCCGGTACGTACAAACAGGCTAGCCCTTGCAGTTGATTTAATCGCCTTTAAATTAACACCTCCTATTATACTAGCCTACTTTAATGAACAACAATTACCGCTATGACAGAGGACAGGTAAAAACCAGACAGTCGAAATTAAGATGAAGAAAAACTTTCTTTTTTTTAAGCACAAGTGCTTACACACAGTTGCGGTCGGACACGCACAGGGTGCAAATGTTATTTACTTTTTCAATAAACAATATAGGCTACGACTTTCAATGAATCGTCATTTAGGCTATTAAAGAGACAATGGAGATATAAAGAAAAAGAACTCTGTCATGCGCCTAAAAACCTACGCACTGCAGACCTTAACCTCGACTTATTCCATCAACCCCCTTACTTGGCATATAAACATGTGGTGTGTAAATATCATAATTGATGAGTGTGAACGCTCTCCCGGCAGCCCACTTCTCTACTTGCTGCTCGGCTCCCCGGGGAACGAGAGGAAAGCGGTGCGCCGTAAGACGCCCGAAGTGGGTCTGGAGATGGGGCTGACAAATCATCGATCTGAGCATCAGAAACGGGGAGGGGCGGCGCGCTTACCTGACACCCTTTCGGAGGGCCCTCCTCCTGTGCCTCTACCCCGTTTCCCAATCCGAGCTCGGCACACTTTCGCTCAATCTAGTCATTCTGAAGTACTGCACAAGGCACAGCTGCGGCGCACACACTGCCTGTCTGCGAGCTCTCGTCCGAGGACTTCCTCTATATTGGATCTCTCAAGGTGGGACACAGCCAGCACGATTTCTTACATTTTAATGGAAAACAGGAGCTCTCACGGTGTCTTCTAACTTTGAAGGTATTGTAATATTTTGACGCTCGTATTTTTATTTTATTTGTTTCGCGACGTGTCAGATTTGACAGCTGCTGTCAGCCTACGGTCTCATATAGAGCGGTGCTTACTCTACGTATCCGCCTTTACTGTTAAAATACTGCAATTTAATACATAAATTCTGCAGGTTCAAATGCCTGGTAAACAAAATGTTCAGTTCTTATGGGCTAACTGCTAATGGATAGATGTATCATGGCAAAAACGTTTCCTATTTACTGCCGGAAACGTCAACTTTAAAAGCTTACACATAGCTGAAAAGCGTGCTTCTCGTACGTTATTCTTTGTTTTGGTAATGTCATACTTTATCAACTTTTGTTTTTTTTTTTACGCTGGGGATTCCCGAGTCATACTTAACTTGTCGTAGTAGGAGCAGCAGCAGCAGCAGTAGTAGTAGTAGTAGTAGTAGTAGTTGTAATAATAATAATAATAATAATAATAATAAGAAGAAGAAGAAGAAGAAGAAGAAGAAGAAGAACCAGGTGACAACTTTTTTTCAGACCCAGTTTGCAGGTTGCTTGCAGTTGACCAAAATGAACATTCGTTGTAATGTATATACAGAATGAGTCGGATATTCTAAAGTTCCATAATGCAGCAAGTGACCGTATGACATGCAGAACATTGCTATAAACTTACAGCTACATACATACATCATTATATTTGAGGTATAACGAATTTCATTCAGATCTTTTATCTAGATATAATTTGCGTTCCGTAATGAAGTTAACACAGAAGACAGGCTGCTGTATACAGAGTGAAAGGTGAACAGCGGAAATATACAGGACACGGTGCAACCTTAACTTCACGCATGTTGCCGAAACGTTACCTTTGACAGTTTAATACGATGCGGGTAATCAGCCTATGATGTTATAGACATGAAATTATTGCTCCTTACTCTCTGTAATACTCTTGGAGTTGCATTAACCTTGATTTAAGCCTCCAAACGCCTTTTTTGTGGAAAATCTGTTGCCATTGAAGTACACCCATGTGTTTCTAGATTGCCAGCGTGGTCAGCGTGATTAAACTTTAATCAGGGTAATTGCTGCATTGTAAAAACATTTATAAAGGGACAGCGTAAAACTTAGGCTGACAAAAACACATAATCACGTGTTGAGTAGGTCCACAGTTTGAAACCACCATGGTAATGTCTACAAAAATTCAAGTTAAAGTCTGTTTTTGTCGTTTGTGTTTATTTCAGTGAGTTACCTCTTACAGACTGTCAGTTAACAAAGAATAACAATGAACAGCAGACAATAACGAAAACATGAACACCAGCGCGGACGATAGCACCAAACAATAAATAACACTGAACAATAAAAAACATTGGACTTATATCATAAAAACGAAGAGCAATGCCTTGTGGGTAGAAACTGTTTCTATAACTTGTGATTCGAGTGCTGTTTCTGTGCTGTTTGACAGAAGGGAGAAGGGAAAGAAGGGGCTGTGTAGGGTTTGAGGAGTCGATTATGTAGTGAACTTAACGCTTTTGCTATATTATTTTCCACTAGCAGAAGCTTCATGTATATAAAATGTTCTTTCTTGAGTAAGAATGGTAACTGTGCTTAGCTCATTGTTGGGAAGTTGCACTATACTGTTCTGGGATTACGAGGGTGTTAAGTCGTTTGTGGTTTCCAGATTCACTATCTGTTTCATCAACCACTGTCTGAATTAGTGGGTTGTTTTAATACTTTCATAGCCCCAAAAACTAAAAAAAAAAAACCTTGAAAAAATGTATTCAATGAGCAACCTGACACAGCATTGTCTGTATAAGGCAAATAATGAATGAATGAAAAAGGTTAAGTAAAACGCAGCAGCGTCCTTTGCAAAAAGTCAACATGATGCAGATTCACTTGTTACATTAAATCTCCCATTTACGGAAATCATTTTTTCTCTGAAGAATTGAAGATCAAATAGTTGCATTTTTGCTGAATTCTTTTTAGATAACAGTATTTTGAACTGAAATACTGTATAAAATGCTTATATGGCTATGTTCATAGGAAGAGGGTCTACATTTCCTATTAGATTATATAGGATTCATTAAAAAAAAATCATATATCTGAAGTGATGCTATTAAATGCAGTTTTGGTCACTGCTGCGTACTTGTTTAAGTTGCATAATATCTGTTTTTTGTTAAAAGAATACACCAAATATCCCATCCCATGTTTTTTTCATACAACTAAGTTAACATGCACAAAAAATGCACAAAAGGTTTTCTGAATGTAGCAAGAGTTTACAGGCAGTTCGCATGTCTGATGGAATACTGTAGTTTAATTAAACAGGGTAGGATTTGGTAAATACCAGCATTATTAATTTGGTCAGTATGGTATTACGCAGAAATGAGCACAGTTCTTTTCTCATTAGGAAACTGTGTCATTTCTTGCAATTGCTGTTAAAGATCAAAGACAGTGTGGACATTATCTTTACACTCTCAATATTACTGTTGTACATTTTATTACACGTTACACCACATTATTGCCAAAGTTCCTTGCAAAAAGTAAAATACAGTAAAGTGTGACAATAAATATTAATGGAGTGGCATAAACTACAGATTTAATGAATATGAGATGCAAGGCTTGTAAGTAAGTAGATCAATGCAGAAGACATGGAACGTTATTTTTTTGTATAACATTTAAAAACAAGTGGGAAATGTATAATCCATGGACATACAGGAAAGTAATTTAGTATGGAAAAAAAAGCAGTTCCGGATGATAATGTATATTTAAGTGTGGTAACTACATGACTTTTCATATAAAGCGTTTAATAATTGGCTTCGGGACACAATTCCACGTTTAGTCTCGTGTGAGGAGCAGTTGGAATACAGGACTTTTCTTCTTCACTTGCGGCCCCTAATTAGGTACAATTGAGTTCAGGTTGGTCTTTTCGGGGTGCAGAACTGAAAGCACTACCCTTCTAGTTATTGTCAGTAATTGCAGGGGAATAGACAGCTTCCCGGGACTGACGGAAACACCCAGGTGATCTTTGCCTCATTCTTCCTGCTCGTGCTTTTGCATCACATTCATGCTTAATTGGCACTTAATTCGTCAGATGGGTCTCACGGGAGGTGAAGGCAGTGCCACAGCAGGACTGCCACAGCCGGTCTGATGTGCTGCTGGGCACTGTATTAAAACATACAGAGGTTTTAGTGCATCTAAGTCTGCTCCTTCACATGTGCTTATAACCAACAGGGGTGGAAAAAAAGGATGGAGAGACAAACCCTCAGAAATGCATGTAAAATGTTTTTGATGCGGAGGAGAAAAAGGGAAAATAAGATTTACATGCCCCGACCCTCTGAGACCAATTAGACGCTACAGTAGACCAATGATTTTCTGCACAGGAGTAGAAGCATCTCACCGAAGTCAGATGACTGCCGCACAAAGAACAGATCCACACTTGTTGGTTCCACCGCTGGCTTTTTAAAAAATATATTTGACTTCACGTAGTTCACTACTAGCAATGTGTGACCAGAAAATACAGATTTTTCCACTTGATCTATGAGGCACAGCTGAGATGCAACCTTTCACAACCTGCCATTTATTCCCACTTCCCTGTGTCTTTTTCATGAAAGTTTTCTGCAGACATACAAACATGTACACCCCATAATATGCCGCCATATATACTCATTAAGTGGAAACCTTCGTCTCTGGCTCTTCTCTTAATGATAAGAGCGTACAAATTACACACCTAGCTATTTGGCTGACACTGATCGTTGGAATATTTAATTATCCAGTTAGGAAGATGAGAGCGCTGCTGAAAGTTTACATTAATTTATCCAGGGGTGATGGCTCCACTCTGGGGTCTGACGTGAGCCCCGACGGAATTTGCGATTCCGCAGACTCCTGGAATGAAGAGAAGCTCTGTGTCGCCCCTTTGTAAAGCCCCCCGCCTTTGTTCCCAATTAGAGAGTGCAGCCCAATAAGCCAAAGTGAAACTGGCGCTCCCTTTCACCGCTCACAGAGTCAACACCTCGGCGGACAGTGAAATTATAGCTGACGTACAGTAGCAGTCGTGTAAATACCTCTTTAACTCCTGGCGAATGTGTTTATTTGACTGTCGCCAGTAAATAAGAGGCCTGTCTCCTTTTAATGTGCAGCTGTGAGCTGATTCGCCCTCAGTCCTGTTATGATTCCTAATAGAGGGGGAAAAAACAAACCCAAAAATGATCAGGAGGTTTTTTATGGCAAGCTGAAACCAGTTTTAAAGTGATAGTTTCTTTATGGGGATTGCTTGTGCATTCCTAGGTTCTGAGTCAAATACGTAACAGGCCTGGAGATTACATACATACCCCTGTCCCTAGGCATCTCTATATAGTTTTGCCCATACTGCTTAATCACCTGGTTAAATATAAATATTTTGCAATCCCTTTGAAATATTTTTATGCATTGACAAGTGTGCTGTTCTACTTAATGTCACACTGGATCTAAATAATGCAGTTCCTCCGCGTTTGAAGAGCAAGTTTTCATACAGAATACATGCACAGCAGAGTCTGTAGAAAAATTCATATTCATGAAGTTAAAGACTATAATTAAGAACGTCATGTAAATTTTGTTACGGGAAGTCGATGTGGAAGCTGAATAGCATTTATCCCATCCAGTTGTTTATGGATGAAAAATGCAATGAAAAATAAATTGGGATGACTTTCTGTATGGATTTAACCTCCTAGAATTGAAATGTTTTTAAGGCTGCACCATTCATCTTCTTTTAGAAGTATATCATTCTTTATTCTACGGTTACCACTATTAGATCTGTGGAGGTTTTTTTATCCCCCCGATTACTGGTTCTGTGGCCGAGAGATGGCGAGAACACGGCACTTCAGCCTGCTCTACATCCCAGGGTTCACTTGCTGGGGATCAGTTTGTAATTCCCACCCACATATTCCAATAAAATGATTTAAACAGTTGTCCGCATTACTCTGCCTCCATCGCCACTCTTTATGAAGCTTGTATGTATATGCACTAGACACACACACACACACACACACACACACACACACACAGCTCGTCTCAGCTAACTACAATTACCCTGATCCTTACATATCTCTTCTTTTCATTTAAAAGGAACACTTAACAGTTAATATATGTTCTAGTGCATGATACATATCTTATAATGTACAATGGAACAAACATTTACTACTTTGAAAGTTTCTATCACAACAGCTTTTGGAAATGGGTGAATTCATTTTTTGTTCGTTCTGTCATTGTCGCTAAGCCTCTGTTTATCTCCTACCCCCCCCCCCGGCCACCTCCGTTTAGATCAAGTGATATGAATTAGTTTTGAGTGCAGCCTTTCTGCGCTAACCCTACAGTGAGCTGTGCATTATCAAATATAAGATAGCACTCAGAATAGATTCATTTTGCAAACTCTTAAATGTAGCCGTAACTAGTTAGGTAGGTAGAGAACTTAAAGGCATGTTTGTGTTGAATACCATTGATGCAAGTACAGAGAAAGGATTAAGGAACCTTAAGAAGCCGTCGGTCAATGTTCCGTTACTCTGTCGTATATGAAACGATTCACAATTTTGAGTGTTTCTCTTGAAAGGCTGGTGAAGGGTAAAAAAAGGGGACAATGATAATGTTCTTTTGCTTACACAAGTTGTCACCAAGCTTCCAGGAAGTATCCTGTGATCCAGTAAATATCTGTCGTGCTATTCTGTACAGAGCAGAAGCTGCCCTCTCTCAGTCTGAGTGGGACGCCGCGCCCGCATGTTACCTTTGTGCCGACTGGCAGCCTCTGAATTGCAGAGTCACCTTTGCCTTCATTAGCATGGCACCCAACATGAGGTGAGTCATCCTTCTGGTCAGGTCACCGGTCCTCTCTTGTTGCCGTGGTCGCTGCTGGCAGAGTGCAGATACAACAGCTATTTTTTTTTTTTTTGCTTGCATTTGAACAATAAAGCAGGGGTCAAAGTAATCTTCAGAGGCTCTTCCAGCACCACATGACTGTGTCCCTCTAGTATTAATTGCTGATATGTTGCAACCCACAGGGTAGCAATCATAACCCTAAAAATTCAATCATGTGATACAGAGCCCGCATCAGTGGCAGAAATGTAATTTTCCAGACGCTGAAACTGATGTTTGTTGATCGTTGTGCAGCAATACGTTTTGTAATTAAATAAAAAACAGAGGGACAAATAAGGGATGATTTGATAAAAGAGTCCTCTAGCAGCCCAGACAAACGTGGAACACTGTGACGGAGAATTCGTTTTACACCATTAATTAAATGAGATTTCGGTGAGAAAATAAAGAACATAGAGTTTCTGTTTGTCCCTCAGCCTAGGTGTCACCGAGGCGGGGCTCTTCGGAGCCGGTCCTGCGTTTTGAGATTGCGAGCGCAGGCATGCTGCAGAAGAGCAGCCGTCTTCTCGTATCCGGAAAACCGCAGGCATGCGACTCTGCCGTGCACATCACTGGCCTGCAGACAGAGGTGGCTGTCACGAGCAGGAGTTCCGCTCTGTAAAACAAAATGCTATCCGCCGTAACCCCTAAGTGCAGAGAAGTCCTGCTTATTTACACCTCTCTGTACAGTGTCAGCACTGTATCAGCAAACACCTCCACAGCATGTCCATGAAACCGTTGCTAAAAACCACCATGGCAGATGCTAACCTAGGGGCGTACTTCACCGTTCAGTGTCTCGGTTTATTAGCAAATAGAGCAAAACTTAGCATTTCTTAGATATACTCAACCAGTTTCGTGCTTTTTTCTTTGAGTACTGCAATACAATTTATTACACATGATCATATTTTAAGTCGCTTTAGACAAAAGCGTCTGCAAAATACGTAAATATGTTTTAGGCACCTTCAAATTGTTTGCAACTCTGCTGCTTTCATGGTATGAATGGAGGTCAGGTCAACTCAAAACACAAAAGTCAAGTGAGAAGTACAACATTTGCCAAAATTCAGAACAGTATACTTCCCCAGGTGACACCTGTGACGATGCTCCACTTCTTTTAATTCAACGAACTCAGTCAGAAATCTCTCTAACCATTACAAACATGTATATTTCAAAAGTGATGGTAATGATTCAACTTCATAAAGAAACTTTTGCTATCTGACTTGCTATCTGAATGCTGATGCTTCAGAGTCTCGAGGAATGTGTAGGCTTCTGCAAGGGCTCTTGATGATGCAGAAAAGTTTAGAGCTGCCTATATGGCTTATATGTGTTTCTGTGAACATCTGCTTCTACATTGTTTAGCTCAAGTACAGAGCAGCATATTCAATACATTTATATTACATGTATGTCACTTAATATGCTGCTAATTTGTCACTACAGCATTCATTATATTATGCAATTAAAGCCCCCCCACACACACCTTATATATATTTTTATATGTGTGTGTATATATATATATATACACACACACAGATATACATATATACACATACATACATATATAGATATATATAGACATACACACACACACACACACATATATCAGTTTTATGGATTTTTTAGCCAAAAATAATAGAGTTTATTTATAGGTTATACTGTCCAGATATTTTAGCCATGGTGACAGTTCAGACATCCAGAATAAGTGCAAGTGCTTTAACTTTTTTGTTTTATTACTTAATAATGTGAAACTTGTCTTTGTAAAAAAAAAATGACTAACTTCCAAACCACATTTCATTTCATATTCCCTAATATTCTTCACATCATAGACAATAAAAAAGTATTAGTACTGTTTTCAACATTTTGGTATCCCAAAGTATGAGACTTAACCCCTGTATTATTTTTTGGGGTAGAAGTTACCCCAGTCCATTTTCAAAATGAGGATACAATCTTTAGAATCTAGAATTTAGAACGGAAGAAGTAAAATACAGAAGGGTTAATTTTACCATATAGGTAATTAACATTCAAAATTAAAATTCAACTCTGAAGTACAAATAGTGAATATGGGGTAATGCATGCACATTCTACATCCTAACGACTGGCTTAATGCAGTAGGTATACTTACCGCCTTAGGGCCTACGTTCACATACAGAATTTTTTTCCAGCAATATAGCAACTGACACACTCTGTAGAAATGAACAATATGAACACAAGTTGTTCCACTAAACAGAACTTAGAAACCAACTAAATGCACTGGAAGGCTGTACAGGTTTGACGTCTTCCAGTTTTAGCTTTTAATACTTTATAACCACATGTGCATTTTTGTCGTCGATCACTGGAGCAGTAGGTGGCAGCACTGAGCACGGCTGTCGCTCCATTCTCCATGCTGTAACCTCTCCATTCTAACCTTTCTACCCTAATGGACATTAGCTAGACATAAAATACAAACAAATATGAGATAAGCCTCAGTGGTAAAATTGTCAGAGTAAGGCTTTGCCGATTTTCTGCAAGTTAAAGCATTTAGCCAACACTGACTTTGTTCTCTTAGCTAGCATACTCAACAGACAATAAAACAGATAAATGCATACAGATAGAATAGCTATCTACCATTCACAAATAGCAAAATAGCTTATATAAAAACTACCAGAATTGGGAGTGGCTTTGCTTTGAGGAACACTATAAGTGAAAAATGTTTACAAGTAGCATTGCGTTATATAACTGAACGTGGTGAAATAAAAAAGAAAATAAAAAACATATTTAATAATTTAACATTCCCTAATAGGACGATTAGGGAGGCTATTTAGTAGTTAACAATTAATTATTATTACCTTTAATTTAGCACCCATTCCAGTAAAGTAGTACCTAAGAACAATCTTTGACTGACAGTAGCTTGATTAAATGTGTACCTTTGCAAGTTTTTTCTCAGGTATCAGTTTAAAGTAACAATCTTCTCTTTTCAGATCTCAGCCACCACGTGTGGATTATTTCTAATATGTTATTAGCCTTCAGGTTAAATCATTCAACCCAAGGGCCAGAGATTAAAGCTACAGCTCTGGTTTATGCACATTCTGATTCTCGCTCGTTAATCAACAGCTAATGTTGGCCTCAACAAAGACAGATCAAAAGATTACATCTATTATTTCCAATAAGACTTATGGGGGATTTTTTGCTTCTGTTTTTACTTTAAATTCAAAGGGTGGAAATATTTCTGACAGAGATTTGTTTTATGTAATGACAGATTTGCATTGTTATTCAAAGACTTTGTTTTCTTATTTCATAACTCCTTCTGAGTATATTGTTTTTGAAGCAGTGAGGACCATGTTCATTGTTCCATGCACAGTGTCACTAAATGTAAGCTTATTTTTTTTCCACTTAAATTTTTATTCTATTAACATTTTTGTCATGACATTAGACTCTTGCATGCACTAGAAAATTGTATTTACAGTTCTGTACCAACTGACATTCAGAAAGTAGTATCTTCTGCATATGTTTCTATTGTCTGGTTGGTTTAACAAATAAGATTAGATATGCACCATAGATTTCCTATAGGGTTACATTCATTCAAAATCGTAAGGTGGTTATATTCCATTGTTTGCTGTAATTTATGTATGAAACGTTTCAAAGATTGTAGTTTTTAGTAATTTTAACACTCCTGGTTATGTTTCCCTGTTTTATCGGTTTCCTGTTTTGATGTTTCTGATTCATGATCTGAAGTGGTGTTTATACCTCACCTAATCTTATTAGTGTGACCTGGTTTCGCAGATGCACTGTTCGCGTTACTCAGGTGGGCACGTGCGTGATCTCTTCTTAAGTTGTAGGTTTCCAACTTCGAAATGTGTCAACGTGGTATATTTCCTAATTACTTTAATGTTTCATTTGGTGTGGAAATTGATGTTGTAGCTTCGCTGATTATCCAACCATATGTTTAATAACTCCAGCATTACAAAGAATTCTCCCTGAAGAACAATGTCACGCATCCAGATTAAGGATAGCGAATGAGAATCTTTCCCCTAATATAAATTGTAGGAGAACGGAGTTAGGTATAGAATCTCATGAAAAAAACAAGACGGTAAAATCGCGTTTGTAGAAACTTTCGTCTGCGTTGCCTGCATTCTTGTATAGCGGTGCTGTTGAGGATTTGGGCGCCGATCGTCCCCTCCCACCGCCCCCCGCCTCTCCGTTCACGGGGTGATATCAGTGTCATTTGTGTTGTGGTCAGGCTTCGTCAGAGTTGAAATTCGATCTGCTCGGTGTGGCTAATAGGCTCCAAGCTTGGTTGTGCACTGCAAGCCCCTGTCACCTGTGATTGCCGCTCTCTGCCTATGTGCACAGCATGTGTTATTATTAATTCCCATACTCGAGATATTCCGCCACGATAAATATCCTTTCGCTCGCGGTCCTTTGCCTGCCATATGGCGCGTGGTGGGTAATAAGCAACATAAAATTTTGCACATTGTAGAAACACTCTCAATCTCCCACACACATTTCGAAGCGTAAACACACACAGTAGGCCATAGTTCAAATGATAAAGTTATTCAAATAATGTTATCCGAAGGCACACACTTACCAGCTGCTATATTTTGTATAAAAGATAATTTGAAGAACAAAAAAAATGTATCTACGTCTCCCTTTATAGTGAGACATAGCCTATTTAAACTGTAGAGCCAGTGCCAAGAGCCTGTATTTTGTGTTGTGTTTCAACAATCAGCTGGTTATCGAATATACGACTGACGTAAAACAATACAATCCAAATCTGCTTAGAACACACCGGATTGTCTCTCCTTGAATATAACCCACTAGACGAATAAACGTCTAGTTGTTTTTTACCGTTTACATACCTCGAATCACATGGTGTATTATTTTTATTCGCATAATATCGGTCCGTGGCGTGTGCATGTTATACAGTAATAAATGCAGAACCGCCTCACTCTAATCAAGCTGATTAAAAATTCCTGCGCGCACAGCCGGAAATCGCACCATCTTCTGTTTTCTTTCCAGTTTTTTACTTTTTATTTTTCGGGCTTTTTTTGCCTTTTTCGCTAGGAGATCGGCTGTCACGGGAGGCTGTGCTGGCTGATTGGAAATGCGCTGTAAAAATCCGCTGGCCGGGGTGTTACTTTCTGTTGAAATGAGGAGAAAGAGCAGAGCTCAGTCAATGCGAGCACCAGAGAGGGGAGTGATGAGTCAATGCAACTAATAATTTAATGGGGACACGGAGAGGGGAACGGGAGGAAGAAAGAGGAGCGCCGTCCGGGCAAAAATAAAATCATCAGAAAACATTCCCAACGCAGGGAGCTGTCAGGCATTTACAACGCGTCAATTCTGCTTCCAAAATCGGAAACTAAAACGGACTTTCCCCCTCCACTTCTCATCTTCTCTGTAATAATCATACATCGTCTTCATAAAAAGGCAGACGCTTCGTTTTTTTCCAATCCTGGATAGTAGAGAAGCTGAACTACCGAACCGCTGGAGATCTTTCTAGCTACACAACCATGCAAGTGACTACGGATGATGGTTACCGGTTGATAAATGATAGGTTTTTAGTGTTTTGTTGACTTCTGTTTCTTAGGGTTTGTTTCTTTTGTATGAGGCTTGGTTTTATCGGGGGTGGATTTGCAGGCGGCGTGAACTGCATAGAAGTCGCCGCACTTGCGTCCGATACACAGCTTCTTATGTGTGTGTGAATGTTTGTGTGTGTTTGAGATGTGCATAGTCCCGATGCACGTTAATTTCCGATGTGACCCGTTGTGGTTACTTCGTAACACGGCGTTATATTTTCAACCCGTTGGCAAGGAGGCCAATTAGTGGTTTCGGTATAATATGCATTATGCGTCTGCATCTGTCGCTCATCCATGTTGCCATTTCTCAGCAAAGCTAAAGTTCTCACTTGTGCTCGATCGCTCCGTGGTTTAGGGGAATCGCCTTTTCGGTCTTCAAATAAAGAATACTCATTTCCAGAGAAGACTTGACATCTGTTGTCATACCGACCTAGAAAGAACACGCTGAAGTTTTTTTCTTCTTCTTTCAAACGAACTTGAAGAAGGCGCTTTTCACTCAGTCGGCTGTATATGCTTTCGAGTTCAGAAGTACTCGCTTTCAGGTTGGTGACGATAAATTTGCATCAAAATTGCAAAATTGTTCCCGGCTTTAAAATGTAACTTTAGTATTCCTGAGCTGGACGTTTTCTCCATTTGCGCAGTGGCTTCAGTTTATTGCAATATCACTTCTATTGTAACTGTTTCAAAGCACTTTACAGTCGTATTTCAACATTATTCGTCATTGAACTATCACGGAATATGTGCGCAGATGTAATTATAGGCCCGCATTCGAGTAAAATTTATTAATTTGGTATCTGTTGTTTTTGTTGTTTTAGTTGTTGTTGTTGTTGATGATGATAGTAATATCTATAGTTACAAAGTCAGTAACGCAGCTTGGATTTTGTAGGTAGTGTCATGCCTAATATTTGACAGTTACCTGCTGCTGGGTGCAGGAGGGTAACACACGCCAGCTGCTGTCAGGGTGCCACATCAGATGACTACAGAACCCACGCACTCTGCACCTTACAAGTTAGTCAACAGCTTGTTTTTTTTTTTCTTTTTTTTTCCAAAATGATATGAAAGTGGTATATCTCTTGGTAATTAAATGAGCCAAAATGTGCTTCAAAAAAATCTGCAAGTCCAACCCTGCCAGGTGAAGGCATGCACAGTACCCTTTGTGGGTGTCAGTCTGTCATGCAAAAGCAACATATGAAAAAAATAAAGTTTTATGCTCTGTAAAATTAGGAGGCTCCTGAGGGGCTCTGCGTGTTGTCTGGATGTTGGCTTGGTGGTATTCTTATGGGGGAGAGACACTCTGACATCCAGCTCCTGCCCTTTCACTTACATTTGACTGTAACATTACCTTATCATTCTAAAAACAGGCCTTAGTTTCACTTTAATTTTTTGTTGGGTTTATGCACATACAATAAAACACTTTGATGGCGTTTCTTTAAAATAATGTCAAATGACTGTCCTGTACCTTTGCAGCCAAATTCCTGTTTGACTGTAGAGTGTAGAACTTAAGGTCTGCATCTTTTAGAAACAGTGTAAGTGTAGAGCGGGGTCTTCCGCTGATTGTGCAAATGGTACTGGGTCCTGACCACAGTGTGTTGTGGGACGGCTATACGTAACTGATGGGCTTGGTAGTAATAGTGGTAACACTTGCACAGAGCTGTGGGGAGGTAGTATCTGTATGAAATGTGCTGACAGCTACTTTTTGTTCTAGATTTTCTGTAGTTATTTTGACTTTCTAAACAAAAATAATTCTGTGCTTTAAAAGATTTTTAATAGGAGAAATGATTGGTATTTTATGACTTTTTAAATTGACAGTTGCAATAGAAATAGGCTTATGAGCCTTTGTGAAGAGGCAGTCATTAATCGTAATAGTTAATGGAACTAAAAATGTTTTAATACATGTATTCCCTCTGCTGGCGTGGGCACTCTTATTTGTGGCATTGCTTTTTTTTTAAAAAAAAAAAAATAATAAAGGTACAGTTCTTGGGTGTAAGACATGTTATTGCGCTGTCAATCTCATTGAGCTTTTTGATGTCTTACCGGTGTCATATCGTAGCACTAAAGTCTGGGCTGGTCAAGGCACTGGAGTTCCAGCTGTGGGATTTTAGACTGCTGATAAGGTTACAGCACTTGTGTGGTGGGAGACGTTTCTTTGTAGAGTAATCTAAAGAATTATTTTTGTTAAGGAGTGTCGTTTTGCTTAAAATGATGTTTGGATGAATTAACATGAAAGGCCCTGTTTGGGAATTTGCAGGTGACTGTGAGCAGTGGTGCTGAGAATGATGGATCATCTCAGTGAGACATGCCTGGGTAAGGAGAACTGCGAGCTGCCCAACAACATGGGGGAGTCCAAGGGTCCCCCGGCCAAGATGGCGCGGCTCGAGCAGAATGGGAGTCCCCTCGGCAAGGCTCGCCTCGGGAGCACGGGGTCCAAGATCTCTGGCATTCCCCTGAAACCATCCGGACACCTGCTGAAGACCTGCCACAAGAAAGGTAACCACTGGGGAGCATTGGTGTCGCTGGTTTTGAAAGGATGGGGTGTCGCTGTGCGGCTCTGTGGTGTGCATTCATGTCTGGGGTCGTGGACGATCTTGTACGCCGAACGAGTCAAGCCAGATGAGACCGGGCATCTATTTGACTGTCTGGATTAGCAGCCATGCAAAAAAATAAATAGATGCTACGTGTAGGAAGCAGGCATGAAACAGTGCAAACCCTTTGGAAAACTGCAGGTGTTCTCCCCATTGTGGTTTTTGATCGCTTGTTCATTGGAAAAATGTGTAGGCCAGTTTACGGACTATTTTTATTTAAATGATAGCTTATCATTTTATGCCTATTGGTCTGATTTATAATCAGAAATGGATTGATATTGTTTCATTATACTTTTGCATAGTGTGCTTAAAGTCCAGGTTCTGTACTTTGTTTCCTTGTATCAATCATGCGGAATGTTTTTGTGAGGTCAGACATCTTTCCCCTTTATTGGGAGTTATCTCTTTCACACTTAATTCTTCATTGAGTATCGGTTTTAATTGTGATGTTTTGTTTATTTTATTTCAAAAAATGTTGTCATTGTATTAGTTTGTTTCCATCACACTGTGAATTCTCCATAAGCCTCTTGATCATTTGTTTGCTCATTTATGTATTTATTTATTTAAAGTGAAAATGTTGCGTTTTGGAAATCACAGACCTCAGTATGTTTGCTGAACTTTACAGCGGTATGTGTTGTGTGAGCGAAACCACATTTACCACAGTCTTTTTTTTTTTCCATTGGCTGAAAACAAAGCACATATTGATTCGGAAAGGAACCTACACAGCAGTCTTTATTGTTGGATCTTTATCTATTAAAAATGGAAAAGCGGCGCTTCAGCACATTCCTTGGCATCTGGTCCCTATTTATTGATTGTTTGCCAGGAATGTTTGGATCTTAAGAAAGCTGGAGGCTCAGAGCATTAAAACATTATTTATTACAGGTCCTCAAACAGGGTGCACTAATTGTAGGCTACACAGCCAACAATTATGATGGTGGGCGTTGTGGGTATTTAAAAATAAAATAATAAAAAAACATGTATCAAGTCCCAAACAGAAAAGAAAATCAGGGATACTTGTGTGACGTTTGCAGAGAAACACCTCCCCCCCCCCCCCCAC
>JAAGVU020000129.1:17853579-17866055 GCA_011763525.2 Mormyrus iriodes
CGCACTGGGTCCAATTACGCAAAAGGACGTTCCTCGTGCCCCTCCGGTCCCCTCTGCTTGTTTCCCCCCCTGTTTTCCACCCGCCCCAAAGTGGCCCGTTGAGGGGATACCCCCCCCCCCCCCCCCCCAATTCCTCCAGCAAGACCAGAAGGCGACCCACGGCGTGGGGAGTGAGAAAGAGGGGATTATCTGCGGTGCGATTATTCTGACACTTATTTTGTCGGGGAGTAGGAAGGGGAGCCTTTGTGATTTTCCCCTTTTGCCTTTCGGTGGCTTAGAAGTGCTTTTATGTACCTATTGTTGTTTATTTACGGAGGTTTTGTGGTCTTATTATTTCATTCATTCTTTCCATATTACCTTTTATACTGGAACTTAAATTCCTATGAAGTGTTTTTAAGTGCCTGTTCGTTTCGGGCACTTTGTGATCTGGTGTTCCAGCGCTTAGCTAAGAATTTGTAATATCACTTGATCAAATCGCTTCCAAAATACGCTCAATTTGAGCGAACAATGCAAAGGTGGTGGGTTCAAATCCCTGGGAGCGCACACAAATTGTATCCCTTCTCTCTACTGTGAGTCACTTTGGACAAAAACGTGAGATAAATGTAGATTGAAGAAAGAAAAAAAAGTGGGCTGCTCTTGGGGTCCTGATGCTCCCATCTGACTCCGGACATTGTTTCAACATCAGTGTAATCACAGGGTGAAATTATTCCTATGTGACTGCTTACATAGTCTTGCGTGGGCCATCATAGAGCAGGAGATATGGTATTCCTTGTGACTCTGTCTATTCCCTACCGTGAGGAATAGTTTAAACCTAGCATTTTTTCCCTTGCTTATTCTTATACATTCTTTTATAATTAACAGCATAAAGAGTCATATGGGCATACCTGTCAAATCATTTCCAATGAAGTTCCAGTATCTGTCAGTGGTAATATCTGGGAAGGTCTTGTTTTGATTGCTCTTGTGACTCTGACATATGGCATGAACATATAATGATTATACAAGTTTGTGCAGCAAAGTTCACTGTGTGGAATTAAAAGACCACCCTGTATATACATTTACTGCGGCCTTGCTCTGCGGGAGACGATGCCTTTGATGTAACGTCATTTGTAAATTTTCCCCTCCTTGCTTGTTTAACTTCACAGGGTGTTTTAATGATCGTGAGGCTTGGCCTCGCACTTGATGTTTTTTCAGTGTTTCTTCTTGTCGTTGAGGCTCCCTGTGTTTGCATCTATGGTATTGTCTGTCGGGCACTCTACAGTACCCCACATACTGTCTGGTCTCAGTGGGCGTCACTGTGGTTTTGGGTTTTTTGTTGCATGTCGTTTTCCATTGTTGGAGGTACACCGTGGGTAGGCTCACTGAGAAAGGTTATAATTTGTTATCTTTTTTTTTTAACAGCAGTAAATTTCAGCCGTCTATTCCTTACGGCACTTCTAGGGTGGGAAAACATGGGTGCCATTCCAACATGGTGTTTACGATGATCTGGGCCTGCCAGCAGTAAAGAGTATTAAAAAAAAAAGCCTCAGTTGAGTTTTATGGCGTTTTTTTGCAATACTCATTTAGCCCAAGGTATTCCTCTAGTGTTACCTTGTAGAAGTAACACTGTAAATGCTTTGCATTGTTTTTATTGGCATATTTTCACATTCACTCTTGGTAAGATGTTGTTCTGGCTTCTGGTGACGAGTTGCATCACAGGAAATCTTGAATGTTCTAAAAACAATACAGAATCTTTTTGTTGTGTATATTTTCAGTGTATAAATTGTCCTCACAAAAAGTGGCTCAATGTACATTATTTCATGAAATGTATAATGTCACATTAACTTCAGTTAATAACTTAATATTTAGAGTATAATAATTCTGAGTAATGCTTAATTGTAAGGATATTATAAAGATTTAAGAGTAATAATATTTATAGTATAATGTTTAAGCATTCACAGGTCCTTCGTTTCAGTTAAGGTCATTTAGTCTTTTGTAAATTTTTTTGTTTTTGTCATCTCCCTCTTATCCTCTGTTACTTTAAAATGTTTTAGGCAGATTACACATCTTTTCCTTCCTCTCCCTCTCTCCCCTTCTCTCCAAATCCCCCTTGCTTTAATCTTTGACAGAGATGGACAGTTTATCAGACCTTTCCCCACCTGGAACGAACCACATGAGCTTCAGCCAGCAGCCAATCCCGGGCAGCACGGCGGAGCAGCCCGTCTCGCCTGTTCCCCTTTCCCACGGCGGTCAGGCCTCAGGCCGGGCCCAGCTGCCTGGCCTGCACCCCAGCCTGGTGTCCACCCCCATCAGCCCTCAGCTTGTCAACCAGCAGATCGTCATGGCACAGTTCCTCAACCAGCAGTATGCCGTCAACCGGCTCCTGGCCCAGCAATCGCTCAGCCAGCAGTACCTGAACCACCCGCCAGTCAACCGAGCCCTCAACAAGCCCCTGGAACCCCAGGTGACCTCCAACACGGAGGTCTCCTCAGAAATCTACCAGTGGGTGCGTGACGAGCTGAAGAGGGCCGGAATTTCCCAGGCAGTCTTTGCACGTGTGGCCTTCAACAGGACACAGGTAAACATTATCACCTGGCACTCCTGACTCATCTGGATTATTTATTGCTCGAAGGATTAGAGTATTTCAATGACAAAGAGCTGTCCTTTAATTATAACGCGGCCATTTTTACAATGCGCAGGGTACCCCCGACATAGACATCTAGTGGAACATTGACCTCACATTTTGGAATATTTATAAAGCAGCCCATTGTTACGAAACACTTGTTAGAATGGTATGGCCGGCAGGCTTCCGCCCGGAATTCTGAAGTCGCCCTGTAGCGCTGCCATCGCCATGTGCTCAGTCCCATAGAACGCCATGCCAAGTTCAGGCAGACAATCAAGGTTGGCTGTTTTCATCCCAGTAGTGAAACAGCTGCTGCCAGAGCTGCGGTGGGAAATCAGCTTCCCTCAGAGCTCGCCACGTGAGCAAGGTTTTAATGAACCTGGGCAAGATGTCAGCGTAGCTGTGTGGCCTCTCACAATATTACTGCAGTCAAGTTGTAATGATAGTGTAATAATGCAAAACTGCAATATCTTTCTGTGGCAAGACTGAAAATTATTTGCGAACACAAAAGGAAATAATAAAGTGGGGAATGCTGCCAAGTACATATCTGGTTCTATACTTAACTGCCTACTACTCATTGTGTGGGATTGTGTTTGTTCTGTCTTGGCCATGAATAATCACTTAGTACCTGTAGCTGATAAGAAATCAGAGTACCCATTAATTTTCCACTCCCCAAATCTTTCTTGAGCACAACGCTGTATGTGGTTGGGTCCTTCAGAGATTGCACTGCTCAACGCTCCTTAATTCTCTATGTGCCATTAAGCATTCTGTGCATTTCTTTTTTCATTATTTGCATTATTATTAGCATTATTTTCCCGTCAATATGGAGCCGGCGTGAATCTGTAATGCAGGCAGAAAGCCAGGCCAAGAATGTGGTGCTCATTGTTGTTAAAGCCAATTATTAGAACAATTTACCCATGATTCCTGTTGAGCTCGAGTGCCATGACAACAGCTCGCTGTCAGGTGAGGCGAAGGAATGCCTGAGCAGTAATGTACCTGGCACGCCGCCAGCCCCTTGGGGGAGGCGGGGCTTGCTCACAGACCACCACCGAAATGGGCGATTTAAGTTTACAGCAAAGGAAGCACTAATGTCTAACGCTGCTTCCACTGTTTTGCAGAGGCTGCAGCAGCCCACAGCTCATCTCTGAGGATTTGAAATTCCAGCGAAACGATAATATCTGTTTTCTGTTGGGGGTGGGGTCAAATTTTGCACACACCAGACCCTCTAACTCTAGCATACTGCATAATTCATTCTGATCTTCTAAATATTCTTATTTATTGTATTCCTTATAATTATTTTCGCTCGTAATTAGGGAATTCCTGTGCCTCCTTAAGCAGGCCGTGTTATATCACGGCTTGTTTTAGCCAAGATATATGCAGATCATCTGAGAAGAATAAAGCGTCTACAATTTAGAAAGTCCAGCCAGCAGAGAAGCATGTTTAAGTGGAAGTCAGTGGGTCCTCCACTCCAGCAGGTATCATCTGCTTATCCAGTGCAGACACGCAGTGAGTCTGGAGCTTATCCCAGGAAGTGGAGGGCAAGGCGAGGTGCACACACTAATATAGTTTTTTTTTTTTTTTTGACACATCTTTGGATCATGGGAAGAAATCAGAGTAGCTGATGGAAACCCATGCGAGAAATGGAAGAACGACAGTCAAACCCAGAACCCCGGAGTAGTCGGATCACTCTGCTTTCCACTGAACTGCTGTGCATCTCTTTAAATGCTTGGGCTTTTAGAAATAAAGTGACGCTAATTAGCCGCTTGAAGTGTTCACCTACTCAAGTGGAATGAGAATATTCGAGGCGGTGACCCCTCTCCGTGTGGCTAGTCCTGCTCTTCAATATAAGGACAGACGTTTATTGAGCTTTAAATAACAGCCTGTGAATATTTATTCCATGATAGATATCCCTCAGATGTATAATTTTCATAGCTGACAAATGCAGTGGTTATTATCTGTGACTGAGGTGAACTAATATGGGGCAGCAGAAAGGAGTCTGAGAGATGTCTCCACCAGACTATTTCTGTGAATGAATGGTTCATTCATTCATTCATTCATTCATTCATTCATTCACCAGTTTGTTTTTAAAGTGCTAAGTTTAAATATTTAAACTTTAAATATTCTAA
The DNA here is from genome assembly GCA_011763525.2 of Mormyrus iriodes. NCBI lineage: Eukaryota > Metazoa > Chordata > Actinopteri > Osteoglossiformes > Mormyridae > Mormyrus > Mormyrus iriodes. The sequence goes on from JAAGVU020000129.1 coordinate 17,858,305, forward strand.
ATATTATATACTTGCTTTAACTCTTTCTCTCTCTCTCATTTTGGCATTTTAAATACTTATGCATTTGTATTTAACACCAACACCGACTGGGATACTAATTAAAACTAGAAGGCATTAAAAATCCTTTTTTTTTGTCTAATACCTTCCAGGTTCAAAGGTTACACAGGTATGCTAAGGCTTTTTATTGGATGATATGTGCTGATCGGGACAATCAGGGCCAGAGCTGCTGGTGTCATGACTCTGTTCTCATCCCACGAAAGGGCCTCCTGTCTGAGATCCTACGGAAAGAGGAGGACCCGAAAACCGCCTCCCAGTCACTGCTGGTGAACCTGCGTGCCATGCAGAACTTCCTGCAGCTGCCAGAGGCTGAGCGGGACCGCATCTACCAGGAGGAGCGCGAGAGGAGCCTGACAGCCGCCTCGGCCATGGGCCCTGCGCCACTGATCAGCACGACCCCGACTCGACCGGTGCAAGTAAGACCACGTGGCCTCTCACCTGCCAGTCATTCCGAAACGAGTCACAGTAACCAAACTCAACAGACAGTGCAGGCACTAGGGCTTTATTTTTGTGGAGAACAGTCTAGTTTGAAAAGCAACCATTTACATGGATACTCTGTCAGATTCAGGGTGCCCAACACTTTATAGGGGCCCCAGAATGCAAGTTTAGAGGCCCAGTCAGCAAAATCTACTGAGGCGGGTTTCTCCTGGTTGGCAAACTCTACCGAGGTGACATTTTGTCAGGGGGCCCAGAATTTCTAGGTACAGCTCTACTTGTGCCAATAGTCCAGGTGAAGCACACGGTGGTACTGGTATCCTGGAATAATTGTGTGATGTCGCAACAACGAATTTCTGTTCAATCTCTTCTCCCACACATTGACCTTTTTACCTCAATATCTGATTGAACGTAATTGTATAATTTTTTGAAGCAACTTTAGCAACTTTTCCAGTTGAGTGGATCTTAAAAGAGGTTTAGTATGTCAGTAGAGTTGAAAGACAAAGCTTGTCTCTATTCGTTTCAACGGAGAGAAAGGCCTTTTTATTGGGGATAATGAGTCCTGTGGTGGAACGGGAGGCCCTTGAAGTGCCGTGAATGTGGGCGGCCATCTTGACGACAGCGTTACCGTCTGTCCATAAACCAGACTGAACCCCTGCGACTGTATACCAGCTGGAGGAATGTAGTTTTGTGCTTTTGAAAAGGTAGCTACCATCCGGCAGGCGAGTTGGCTATCTCACTGGTGGTGGTTTACCTCCAAAGTTGGTCTTTTTCCAACAATCCAAAGAACAATCTATGTTTCTGCAAAAGTTTGAGATTGGAGATGAAACAGCAAGCGTCCTAAATACCCACTTCATCGCTGTTGCACGTGGCATTGTCATATGAAAAGCCAAATGATTTTCATAATTTTTAATATCTATGTGTTGTAATACTTCACATTATACCATTATAATTCTTTTTCAATTTTGGATGAATGCAGTAACCAAAAAAAATTCCCATATGAAGTGTGAAATAGGAGAGGTTTGAAACTGATTTGTGAAGTGTATAGGTATACTGATATATATAATATACATATACACACGCACTTGTTATAAACAGCAATGAGATTGTATGGATGTGTGAATGGCGAAATCTGTCCATAATCCACTATAAATAGACAGGATCTGTTGGGAGCCGGTGCCAGGCAGGCATAGCACTTTCGTACAGCTGATCAGGCTGTAATAATCGATCGCTTTGAAATGCAAGAAGGACTTATTGTCAGATACTATAAGCTAAGGCTTCTTGAGGAAATCAGATTTAAGATTTTGGAGGGAAAAATAGAGGCCCGTTTGAGTCTTTAACGACATGGAGCTGTAAAAAGTGAAAACGTGAAGGCGCGCTCCAGTTAGCTAGATTTCTCTCTTTTGTACATGGTTGTAATCTTTACTTTTAGTCTTTGTGTGGTCTGGGCTGTGGTTCTGGAGCTCAAAGGTACTCACAGACTGCTTTTTACGACTTTCGCTAACCCAGGCGCATAAGACCATGGGGATAACAGTAAGCAGACGATGCTGCGTGCACAATCCAGCGTGATTTACGGCAGCGATGGTGAAAACTCAGCATCGTACCATAAAGTTGTTCGTCACGGTTCGTTGAAAACGAAACACAGCATGAATGACTGATGTTTAATTTCAGCCCAGTTGTCTGTTAGTCACATTACACTCTGTTGCATGATAGTGTTGCATAATTGTACGTTGACTGATTTTACGTAGGCTGTGTATTAAGGATGTACTGTACAGTAAATACTGAAATGGATTTTTAATTTTTTGATTTTTTATTTTAATTTTTTTGCACTTCCAGATATCAGACATTTATTAGTCCTATGGATCACAGTTCTGGGGTTTAACTGGTTTTATTTTTGATGGAGAGTGGTCAGTCGTATAGTCTGAGATCAGAAATTGAGCTCCTGCTATTTAATGCAAGCTGCTTTACTTTGAGAAATTGTCATGTGTTTTCATTTGTGTGTGACAGATCGTCTTAGTATGAATTTGCTCCCAGCTTGATTGCAATAGCCCTGTAAGAGCTTTACTTTTTATGTACAATGTATGAAGGTGCAGGCAAACTCTCAAATATGATTATATAAAAAAAGAAAACGTTTAACTTGAATATCCAAACTGCCCTTAGGCTTGTTTTATAATAAAAGAATGTCTCTTTAGAAGACGGTTAGGGACAAGCCTGTACTGTCCTTACTGCCATGTGCTGGCTTGGCTAACCTGGTCCTCTTCCCTTTTCAGCCCAGAAGAGAGGAATGCAACAATGCCAGGCCTGAGGACTGGAATCCTAGGATTCCTGTGGGCATTTCACCCGTGAGTAGCCCCCCCCCCCCCCGCCCAGCACCATGGTTACCATACATCATTCAGACTCACGTGGCCACAGAGTGGTCTGAAATGAATTGTACAATTTCTGTGTCCCAGAATGGAAGCTGCCTGTGTTCCTGAATCCTAGTGCCTTTGCTGAAAATGTTGTAAAATTACACAAAATTGCCATCGAATGGGTCTGGATATTCTTGAGTTATTTAATTCAAGCCTCTGTACAATGGCTTTTGTAATTTTTTTGAAGGGATGTTATAATATAAAGCACTTCAGAGAAAGAAATTCAAATTGGAGCCTTTTATCTGTAAATCTATTAAAGAAATCAGATTTTATTTGAAGTAAATTTCAGTGACCCGGCATTGCAGTAGTAGTGTCTTAAATCTGTATTATGAACTTGTTTAGTCTAGGTGACATTTATCCTTTCTCAGATGCCAACACACAGCATGCATATTGATTTTGGTGACTTTTTGATTTGGGTTTCTGCTAACTGCTGTGTGTCTTTGTACAATTAGAGAACAGCTTTTTGTAGAATTCTTGTAGAATTTATGAAAAACTCCTGACCAACACCCCGCTAAACCAGTGTTTCTCAATCCGGTCCTTGAGGACCCACAGGCAGTCCATGTTTTTGCTTCCTTTGAGCCCCTGGCAGGGAGTAAAAATGTGGACTCTCTAGCAGGGAGTAAAGGGAGTAAAAAACGAGGACCGGATTGAGAATCACTGTGCTAATCCTATAGCTTTCATCGGCGTTTTTGAAGTGTCTCATTTCACATGCACACAGGTGAAGCCCTCGCCCCTCCCCACTGAATGGAACGGGAAGTCTGACAGCAGCATCCTGAACATAAGTGCCACCATCTATGACGAGATCCAGCAGGAGATGAAACGTGCCAAGGTGTCCCAGGCTTTATTCGCTAAGGTTGCTGCTTCTAAAAGCCAGGTATGACCATCACCAAGCAGTCATTCTGTTACCCTTACACATGGAACGCTGCATGCAAATTTAATCAGTTACGCTCTTTCCTAGAGTCCAGGGTTGGTGGGTTTTTCTCCCTTTTAGATGTAGCACTATGGATGCTTGCAGGCTGAAGTTTTGAAGTTTGTTTCAAAATGCTAAGACCTGTAGGCGTCCGCAGATCTAGTATCTAGACGTCGTGTCAGAACCTGCACTTTAGCCCTGTAGTTTTGGTAGCCGTCTGTCAAATTTGACAGAATCACAGAGGAGTGGGGGTGGGGGAATTCGGAAAAGAATTATGAATGCTGTTTGTTAATTACAGTCTGCGACCTTTAGTAGTGTCAGACTGATAGTTTTTCCACATATATTTGATTTATTGATAGCTGTAGGGGTCTAAGGTTCACAAAACAATATTTTATGATAAACTTGTTTTTGTGGCATAGAGATGAGTTGAGAATACCAGCTCTAATTTCGGGCCTCTCCTACATTTTTATCTATTATTATAATTATATTATAATATGCACAATAATATATTGTGCATCTGTATACTTCATTTCTGATTCTGCGAAAAGGAAAAAGCTTTTTGGAACAGGCTGCACAAGTTCATTGGTTTTTGCTGAGTGAACTGATTGTAATAGCAGATAGGCTCCCCCCCCACCCCCCCGCCGTTGAATCGCAGTCAGATGCACGAACCTTTTTTTTGTCAATGAGTTTAAAGATGTGCTCCGCTGGTGGGGGAGCAGCAGCCACTGTGTGTTCTCTGCAGCCCATGCTTTTGTGCACGGGTTTTCCCGCCACCGCAGCCCCAGTGGCCCCCCATCTGTGTGCGCCGCCAGCGTGGATGCAGCCGTGATAAGAACCATGCTAATTGTGCTGCTGAAAGGAGGCCTGGGAGAGCCGTTATCCACGCCTCCATCTCGTAATGCTCCCTCCCCAGGCAGCTGGGGCCTAGCACCCACCCCTCCCCGCACCTTGTCCATGTGGGGGCATCAGCATGCTGGCCCGACCCAGCCAAAAACGGGCATTGAGCGGTAGACTCATTGGCGGGGAGGTATTTCTGTGGAGTCAGTGCCTGGCAAGAGCCCCCCCCCCACCCCCCACTACCCTAACTGCCCAGGAGCAACGCAGGAATCCACAGTCATGGCACGCGTCAATGCCTTTTTCTGGAGCTCTGGTACGGGAGTGGGGGGTGGGGAATGCTTGTCATAGGTGCCCCTGTGAGAGCACTGAGGTGGGGGGCAAGGGCAGAAAGGGAGGGGGAGAGGAGCGGGACATGGAAACGGAGCGCAAGGAGGCAAGTGGTGAGACCTCAGGAGGATGCTGGGATGGACCATATAGTCTCCACTTTAGGACTAATGGCCACAAAAAGACTCTGTCACAGATCTGATTCATTTGCACTTCCTTACTTTCGGATCTAGATGGGAATCCTCATGTTTAGGCATGAATAAGCTATTAGGATCCCACACTGTCATGGCAGTTGATAATATTAAAGAGATTTTTAAAAATACAAATTAACTTGTTTGTTTTAACAGAGTGTCATGTAAATTAATCCTGAGAAGGGAAATAATGCCATTCGGTAATTGGTTTGGATGTGATTTCTTGACGTGTTTTGGTTTGGACTGAGGATGTGCGGTCTTCCCATCACCACTGAAAAAGGCCCGTGCTGCTTTCACAACTGTCTCTGATTTCGGACCATGGGGACCAGAGAGCACCTGCTGGTTTCGGCACATCCTGGGGCTCTTTGGAAGTGACCAGTGCCGAAGAGCACCCACCCCCGCCCCCGCAACCCGGAAGGGCCCGTGGTAATTAGCAAGGCTCTAATGAGACAGAATGTCACTGATCTGGTGGTGTGCTGCTTTGCGTGTGGGTGGGGGGAGGGTTTCTGGGCGCTGGGGTGCCCTACCATCTGTCATGCGGCACCCATCGTCCCCCTCCCAAGGGGTGCGGGGAGCGCGATGGCGGGCTGCAGCCCGAGGGGGGCGCTGCCGGACCTTGGGCTTGTGTATGAATGCAGACCCCCAGCAGCTTGCACAAATGCATCCCAGGCGCGTTTCACGGTCAGCCTGTAACCTTAGCGGTGTCGCGTCCTTCATATTTGGAAGGTGCAGCGCGTCACCTGGCTGGAGCAGGTGTGGCCAGCATGGGAGGACAGCCGAGAGGGGATTGCTTTGGCACACTGGGAGCACCAGATCAGAGCCATTTCAGAGGGAAAATGTCAGTGTGATTCTGCTCCTGTGGGGGAGGGGGCGGGCCATCCCGGGGGAAATTCTGTGGTCCGATTTTCCAAAAAAAAGGAAAACTTTTTTTTTTTTTTAATCCTTTGACTTGTAGATGAACACAGAGAATGAGATCATTACCAAAGGCTGCGGTTGTTATTAATTGGTTGATTTATTTATCTTGTTGCTTGGATATTAGGTTTCCAGGGAAACGGCCACAAAGATGCCATTCTCGGTACTATTAGAGGCGACATTTCTTGAACTGGAGACCCGTTTGAATAATTAATTTTGCTGCGTGAATTATCGTCTCCCTCCAGAAAAGCGATTCGGCCTGCAAACGAGCTTTTCCGGTCGTTTTTGTAATGAACAGAACGATCTACACCAGATTTTTTTTTTCTCTGCACCCCCTCCCCGTCCCCCATGACAGTCAACTCGACTGTGGAACTTTAAGAAATAATTTTCTCAAATGTCTTATGTCCGGGACCCCCCCGCCCCCCATCTTCTCTGGCTCTGTATTCGTATTCCCCCCCTCGAGATTCCCTCTCCCCAAGGCTTCTGTAAGAGAGAGATTTTGGTCTATTATCTGGCTGCGACGCTGCCGTCGCCTGCCCGCCCGCCGCTTATCGCCCGCAGAAGCGCGCCCGCGGTCCTGCAGCCCCTCTCCGTCTTCCCTGGCAGACCACACAGGGCTTGTTCTGAGTCCCATTCTCACTAATCTGATCAGGCAGGCAAATACGCCGGGAAAACCGCTTTAATGATCCCCCTAATTACCTCAAGTCAATACCAACTGTATTATTAGACTCCGGGAAAATATTCCATTAGGGTGCCCCCCGTGGGACTCCCCCGCGCGCGCCGATGTCACGCGCCGCGCGCCCCCACGCTTGTAATTAATTTTATTTACACACGCAGGAATGCACAAGGTCGCACCTGCAGCCCGGAGCCGCTCGCCCGGCCCCCGACTCGCCCGCCTAATCAGATCTGTCATAATTACCATTGTGCATGCCTCTGACACACGCTGGGAAATATTTCAATTTAAGCACAGCTACCCGCAGCCCCAGATGCAGCGTAAGAGCTGCTGCTACAGAGGGCACGTTAGTGCGACCCACCCCCAACACACACCTCCATCCCCTCCCCCCATCCTACCTCTCTCCCCCCTCTGTCTCAGTGCCTGTTTGTTCCTGCTCTCCTTTCTTTTTCTCTTTACCTCTTTCTCTGTCTCACTTCCTTACTGGGACATGCATGTCTCCTGTAAATTTCTAGAACAGCCCAGGTTTCTAACAGCCCATTAGGCAGTTTAACCACAAACAACTTGTTTGTTGCTTTTTTATTTTTATTTATTTTTTTAAATTGAAATCACACATGACAAGCAAAAACTGTCCATCTGTTTCTCCAGCATTATTAGTGTGATATCTGTACCGTTCCGCGGCTCCCGAACCTACTCACCCCCCCTGCATGTGACGTGAATGGCATGGCGACCGACATGAGATTTTCTCGCAGCGTGAGCGTTACCCTGTGAGGTAATTTGGTGAGAAGCCCTTGAAGTTTTGCTTTGGCACCATAACGTTGTGGGTTTATTCCCACCATGCTGAGTCATGCTGCGGTTGGGGAGTTGTCTGATTGTCAGTACCGTTGACTTAATAGAAATCTGGATGTGTGTCAAAAAGACAACAGAGATAAGAATAAAAAAATTGTGTATATGTTTTACATATATGTCTGTGTGTGTGTGTGTGTGTGTATGTATGTATATAT
>JAAGVU020000129.1:17867007-17877956 GCA_011763525.2 Mormyrus iriodes
CCTCTCCAGAGAATCCCCCACCCCCCCCCCCAGAAAGTCCCGCCTTCATGCAGTCCCCCCCCCCCCCCCCCCGCAGCTGGCGCTCACTCACTCGCGTGTGTGTGTGCGTGAGGGGCCGCGGTGTCACTCGCGAGACGGGCGTGCTGTGTGCCGCTCCCTGAGCAGATGTTCAGACGTGCGCGGGCACAGCGACTCCCTTTTTTTAAATAATTTTTTTTAAATCATTTATTAAAGGCATTCCGTTGATCAGAGGAGGCGAACTAAGGGAGAACAATTTGTGTGCTCCTAAGGTTAGACTAACTGAAATATTATATTGCGTGTTTTATCACGCCCAATTAAGCTGTGAGTTATTACCTTTTTGAAAGCTTCTAAATGTGTTTCAGCTATCAGTAAATGTACGTTTTCTGACTGGCTACTTATACGTTTCTGTATCCATTGTAAAATGAGTCATAGGCGTCCTATGGCAGGTTTCATATTCAGTTATTGTAATGTTATTACACCACTCAAGGAGGAATTGGCATTAAAAAGTGGCTGACTGAACCACCTATATTGGGTCAATTTACAGTTGTACAGGTTAATCTCTTTTTCCTTGAAGGTTTTCTTTTCCCACTGTGCAGTTTATAAGTAATGCAGACTACATTGGTTTAATTTGAACACCCTGAAAGTTATTACATCTGGTGGGGCCCCTCCAGGGACCGCTAGTTGCTCTGAGGAAATAAATGTGAGGTGGTTGGTCCAGGTGGAGTTGTACACAGTAGTCACTTGCTTCTCCACTGCTGTCATCTGTGCTTGAAGATTGAACAGGGGTGGGTTCCTTGTCTTCCACTGGGGATTCTGCCGTCACCCGTCTCTGCAATCTTGTGGGCACTTGGTTAGTGGAACCACGACCCCAGTTCATGGACTATTTAATTCTATGTAGGTAATGTGATCCTTATAAATGAAATTTGTATAGAAATTGCACATTGTGCTGGATTTGCTTAAGGACAAGAGAAGTCATTACGGGTGTCCAGGATGCCCATCACCTTTTCTGGGCCAGTGGGGTTGGGAATATCTTCCCCCCTCTGCATGTTTCATTTACCCAAAGATGCCAGCAAGAAAAAAAAATAAAATTTTTAAACAAAGGCTCAGAGCAGTTGTATTTGCATAATAAGATTTCCTCCAAACGTGCTCGTCTATTTTCAGCGGGTTTGCTTATTGTTGCAGGAGATCCACATATGCCACGAGAACACAGACGAGCGTGCGCGAATGTTTCCCCCATCGGCAGATGGACGCGCCGAGCGAACAGCGAGGCCCGTCTGTGCGCTTGCCGTGCGCGCGTGCGACACTGTGGCCGCGGACCGCACCGAATAACAGGTTTCGGTGTGGCGCGTTACCCTTTCGAGTTTATCCTCTTAAAAAAAAAAAAAATGCAGCGTTCTGCTCTGGGCCAGAGCCAAGATGAAGGATAAGAGAACAATAGCACTCTGTGCCCCTCTTCCCCCTCTTTATTCCTTCCTCTGACTCGCAAATATCTCCTACTGTCTTGTCAGTGTCTTCCATCGAGCTGTTTGCAAGCTGTAGTGGCGAATCGATATGTTTGACTTCCTCCCCTTTGCAGTGGAGTCTTCATCTACTTCATCCTTTTTATTTCCCCCATTATGTATTTATAGAATCAAAATATATCCTGAAACTTAGAAGCAGCGATTGTCACTCCTTAGTCCATGAACCTGTTGTATGAGACTTTTTAAAACATTTTAAACTTAGGAAATTGGCTTTGAAGCATTGCTGTATGAGATGGTAGAGAACAGAGAAGTGAGACGGGATCACTGCAGCGGCCTCTGACACCATGTTTGGATAGTGGGAGTATCATTTTGGGCCCTTGCCGCATAGGGCCCCTGTGCCCGGGGCACGGGGGGGTTGCAGGCGGCCCCGTGAATGAGAGGTTGTTCTCTGACAGAGTGGGCTTCTGGGCTCACTGCTGTCATGTGTCTGCATCACGCAAACAAATACAGACACACACACACAGACGTTGGTATATATGGTTTATGAGGACAAATACCTGAATACTCGCCCAGCATTATGAGGACACTCGGAATGCAAGGACACTTCGTGTCCTCATAATTTGGACTGTACAAGTAGCCTTATATGACCTCCCACAAAGTTCATGTTTTTGAAAATTTACCTAATAAACCATGATGTGTGTGTGAGTGTGCCCAGCGATGGGTTGGCGCCCCATCCTGGGTTGTTCCCTGCCTTGCGCCCACAGCCTCCGGGATAGGCTCCGGACCCCCCGCAACCCATATGGAATAAGCGGTTATAGAAAATGGATGGATGGATGGAAACCATGATGTGTACGAGTACAACAAAATTAACAAACAACTCTATAGGTGGGAACTTTTTGGTGTTAGCTCTGTGTTGATAAGACAGTGGGAAAGGGGATAAACCCAATAAACCTCGATAAATCCCCAATAAACCAGGAAAGGGGTGTCCTCATAAACCATATATACCTATACACACATGCTGCATTGTGTAACTTCTGTGTAAACACAGAACATACGAGTTGAATTTGGCCATTGTCCTCCCCACGTTTTTTTTATATATACAAATGACCCTTTGCTGTTTTAACACAAATGTATAGTGCATTTTGTGCAGGGTGTGTGTGGGATTGCACAAAGGTTTATTAGTGTACAGTTCTGCATGACCCTTGACCTCCGCTGAGGAACGACACCCAGCAGAGATTTTAGACTCCATAATCAGGACTGTTTCTGTATATGCAAATGACCCCCCCCCATTTCCAAATGCGGTGTTCTGTGCCCATGGCTAATTATAGATTCCTACTGAAAGAGTTCTGTCTGCTGGGATCACTGGATCCGGATCCGGATCTTGTCCGTATCTATGTGCACTGAAGAGAAATCGTGTTTCACAGACATCCTGGCAATGGGTTGGGCCATGCTGGTGACTTCCAGATATCACCTGATGCTTGTAAAATGCGAATGGTACAGTGTTTTTCAGAACAATCTATAACATTAAATATTTACTGCTTTTTTGCCCTCTTCCTGGCTATTCCTTAGTTGTAATCATATAAAATATCTGAAAGCAAAAGTTGGAAAAAAATGTTAACTATATATGCTTTTTCTATAAAATCACAATATTTTTGACTGTCCTCTTAAGAAAGAATCAGTTTCCCAGCCTAACTGGTCGTAACCTATGGTTAACAAAAAATCTTTAATAATACTGAAAAAAGGAGTATTTACAGACAGATACTAAAACATTGCTAGTTATTCTGTTAATGTGCGATCAGTCTGGATCATACACAGTTCTGTCTGACGTTACTAGTATAGCTGTGTTTAAAGGACTTACATACAGTATATTTTTTTAAATTTTGTTGATAGATTGGTTCTGATGTTCTGCATGTGTGCTTAATCCAGCCAGGTCATTATTGTGTGAGTTTGGATTACCATGTTACTAGGAGGTTGAAACAACTGAGCATCTCTGTTCTGGATCCACCGGAACCAACATCATAGTCAGGAGAAATCCAAATCCCTCTACATGCAAATTAAAAAGCCCACAATGAACATGGCAGAGAAAGAAGGTGGGACAGCTCCCTTTATGCCCCCCACCCCTTCTCAGGTTTGATGTGGGTTTTTGGAAGAAGCTGGATTGGGGGGGGGCAGCAGAAATGCTGAGTTATCTCTGGCGTGCAGTGTGGCCACGTCGTGCCGGCCCTGGCGCGCGTTATGGGTCCAGTGCTGCCTCACGGTAATCCGGCGGAACCGAGACATGTGCTGCCACACTCCGGATGTGGGATCACCTCATGGTAGCCCGCGGGCCAGCAAAGGGGTTCTGCTTCGGTCTTAGGCTCAGGCTTGCAAGCCCTGTGCTGTCTCTGTGGAATGTTCTTGAATTTGGTTCATCGGTGCCCCCCCCATCACTGCAAAGCTGATGCTGAAAGCTTAGGGCCAAACTCAGCCAGCGTTCAGTCAGCAATCTGAGAATGTGCGTATAAGCTCTTGTTCAGAGACCTGACTCATTAATGCACTCTGACCATGATCACAGATTCCACCTTGCTTTTATTAAAGCAGGCTCACCTTCTCCATTTCCTATAATGTTAGCATGCCCAGGGGAGTGGGCAGCCAGTTGACCTCGGACTCCCAGAGGTTTTTTTTCTCCTTAGGAGTTTTTGGCTCCTCTCCTCTGTTGTCTTTTGGCATTTTCTTTCCATCTTCCATCTTCCCTTGTTTCATGCATCGTTCTGTATGAATGATATGACCGATTGCCTCACACTCCTGTCAAGCTCCTTCAGGTGACTGTTATGAAAGGCGCTATATAAAAATGAATTGAACATAAAATGCTCAGTTACAGCTGCAGTGTTGTCACCGTGTCATTTAAGCTAGTGAGGATTAACAAAAGCCATGTTTCCCCACTGCCCCCCCACCCCCCAGGGCTGGCTGTGTGAGCTGTTGCGCTGGAAGGAGGACCCGTCTCCTGAGAACCGGACCTTGTGGGAGAACCTGTCGATGATCCGCCGTTTCCTAAGCCTGCCGCAGGCAGAGCGTGACGCCATCTATGAGCAGGAGAGCAATGGGGGCCAGCAGCATCACGCCGACCGGCCCTCCCATATATTACACGTACCCTCAGAGCCCCTGCAGGTGACTGAATGCGTGCGGTTCAGTGAATCCAAGGCCTTCTGGGAGTATTTCTTACTCCTATTTACTTTTAACTTTAATTAATTTGGACCCGGTAGCTATGATTCGGCTTTTGTACACTGTGGTACATCTCTGGGACCAAGACGGCAGTCTTAGCTCCACTGTCTTTGACTAATCCAGAATCTCACAATCTGATGGTTACGTTTTGAGAACAACAGTTATTTAACTGCTTTTAAAAATAATGTTAAACATAAACAGTAAACAGTAAAGTTCACATCAGTAGCTTTCCCTCCTTTTTCTGCACATGTGGAGAAAAGTCCATTCTTTATGAAAGTCTGCCATCTCAGTGTTGGAGACTTGGAAAATATGGTGTGCCATTTGTAAACAGGTTCCCCGAGTTGACTGTAGATGTAAACGGCCTCTGTCTCCACAGCTATGCTAGCTGGGGGATTCTTCATGGGGTCTGGGGCCACGCTGCTTTTCTCAGGATTTCAGCTGCACTTCATTGTTCCTGTGCAGTGTGTTGTGTTCAATCTGATATGACACAACCCACCAGAATAACTATATTGTTAACAGAAAAGAACATGATAGGATTACTGCACTCTTTGTGACTGGCAGCCATCTGCAGATAGATTTTTGTATACATGCTTAGTTTGGGTTTTGTCTAAATCATATGAATGGGCAGTAAAAAAAAAATTGACTCTATATATATATATATATATATATATATATTTGTCAAATCAACAGGCTAAGAATTTTGAGGCGTACATTCTGAATATAAATGGTTGCCATAAACATTTTGGCAGGACAGAGGCCACCACTCAAGGATTGATTAGTCATGCTTTCTTGTTCAACTCTTGACTATCGTCATAGAGATGAGATAGTATCTGGGTAATTCCAGCCCTGGACAATGGTAAATAGCTGTATTATGAAAAAGTGCCAGAAACACAGCAGTTGGAAACAGAAACGTTAATCTGATGTTTTAAGCGTCTAAATACCACCCCCCATCTGTTTTCTTGTTGCAGTCTCAGCCCCATCCGCAGCCTCAGCACCAGACCCACTTGTCACAACAGAGCCCCCCCCAGCCCCCGCTGTCCCAGCAGCCCTTGCAGCAGCCGGCGGGGCCCCGCCTGCCACCGCGGCAGCCGTCCACCGCCTTACCAGCCGAATCGGAGGACGACATCCGGAGCAAAGTCCAGCCCGCGAGCAAGATCTCGCTGGAGGCCTTGGCCATCCTGCAGAGTTTCATCCAGGACGTGGGCCTGTACCCAGACGATGAGGCCATCCACACGCTCTCCGCCCAGCTGGATCTGCCCAAGCACACCATCATCAAGTTCTTCCAGAACCAGCGCTTTTATATCAACCATCAAGGTAAGCTGAAGGATCATGGCGGCTTTGAGGAGGACCTGGCAGACTTCAAGGAGGGCGAGCTGCTGAAGGACTTGAATGAGAGTACGCAAACCAACAGCACAGTTTTCTCAATCAAGATCGAGGAGCATCTGTCGGCTGACATTCATTCAGAGTCTGACCATGATCCAAAAGAGTAGCCACCTCTCCTGCATTTGCTACTGTAATACTATTTAAATAGACTTTGAAACAATAGTATTACTCCTGATTTCCTTTTCAATTTGTAAACCATGTATTATTAACTGTAAAAAGGAAATGGATGCATCATTTATGAACTTGCACAAAAAAAAAATACGTATGTTACCGTGGATATTTGCAGAATGCACTTGACGTGCATCATTTTTACACTGATTTTGAGCTACTGATAAAAGTCAATAGAGTTTGATAGATTTTGATAGATGTTTATGTTATGTGGTGTTCACTGGAATTCACGAGCATACAGTGCAGCTGAAGACAAGGCTTTAACGTGGAGGCTCAGAAGCCTGCTGCAGCGATGATATTCTGTCTAGGTAAAAAGATAATAAGCCGAAACTTGATTATAGGTCACGCAAACTGGAAATGGTCGAAAGCGAAGAGTCTTGGAAGTATAGCTAGCTCGATTCTTCAACATTCGTTAATGAGAAGTATGTGTCCGTGTGTGTGTTTTGTGTATGCACAAACACACAAACACAATTATATATATATAATATATATATAACATTAAAATATACTTTACCAATAGACATATTAATTGTAAAAAGATAGTTTTAAAAAAACTATGCCAACAAATGCCTTGTATTATATGGCACTGCCGATGTTCAATTATTTTGCAAAAAGTTTGTCACTGTAACTTACTGAATCTCCACAAGGTTTAAAATGTGAAACAACCTCCGTTTTGTTGTCCTATTTATTTTGCCAATTCTGATGTAATTACTTTTTTGGAAGGTTCTGTTACGTAAAGCTTTTTTTTTTTTCCCATTTTATCCTTTTTCTATTTATAATTGTAATTTTGATGGGCAGTTAATCTGAAGTGTCTTAAACGTTTTAAATGGAAAATGTGCTTTAACGGTTGCCTATTAAAAAGTGCTGTATGTCAAGCAACACATGCTACAAGCTTCACAATGGTTGTATGCAATTTTTACTATCATGCAAATAAGCTTAGGTAAATACTAACCTATAGAACACCTTAGAGAGAAAAAAAAACATATGCAATTTATGTGAAAATAAATGTCTGCAATGTGTCTTCCTTTGGTTAACGATCCAATTTGAAGCTATTCCTGTATAAATATTCTGTATAAAAAAAAAAGATGTGTTTCTTTTTTATGAGTTTATTGCAATGAGAACACCGGTTATTTTGTTATAACTAACTGTTTTATAAGTGTTCCTCTGTTCTCTTAATCCAGAAATGTTCTAACTAGGAGTGGTTGATTGTTAATGACACAATTAAACTGTTTGTATTGTACTGAGTTTTTTTTTTTTGTGTGTGTTTTTGTTTAAAACATGGATCGCTTTATGGTTAATGTCTTCACAGGAAGACTAGCCCAATCCAGTCAAACATACCTAATACTAATATTTCAGTGATTTAAAAAGGATAATCATAACCCCTAAGTAGGAAGGGAGCAGCCCCTAGTCCTGGGCAAATGCAAGTTAAGAATAGCCAGGTTCAACTAGCAGGATATTGAAATATGCAATTACATACTTATTTTAAAAGGCTGAACAGCTGCTCTTAAATTTCTATGGGTTCTTGGTGGATGGGTCAGTTTGTTTGTGGTTCACATTCCATGATGCATTAAATGCATTAGTTTGACAAAATCATTATATTTTTCAGTAGTAAAGAATACAATGCAATGAAAAATATGTAATTCATACAGTCATCTTCTTACCTCATATCACAGTTAGCCAGACTGCTGGAGAAAACCCACACTACACGGGGAAAATGCACACAGCAGAAGTGGGATTCAAAGCCACAACCCTGGAAGTGTGAACCAACAGTGCTACTGGCTGAGCCCTACTCTGTTGAAATAGTACATTTATTTCACGTATCAGTCATACGGATGTTATGTATTATATAATTCTTATGAATTCCAAAAGTTTTTTAGTTTGAATTGACCAGACACTAAGAAGGAAACTAGCTATAATATTTAGTTCTGCACTGTAGTACTTAACCTGTAACTACTCAACACATGTACCGTGCAATGAAATCACTAAAACCATTTTTAAGTGTTAAGTGAGCCTATGTTCTAGTTGGCATGAAACAAAACCATCTTTATTTAATTTATTATAATTTTCTGATATATTGTAACAGATATGGGAGGGGAACATGATCAATACTCATGACCAGAGCCATGAGCCTTCATTTGTCCTCTCTCTAATAAACAGATCTTTGCATTTAAATGATTAAATTCTAAGTCCCCCCCCCGACCCAAGCCCTTGCTCATGATTTGAAATCAACCACTGATTTTGGCCCCATGAATGGAAAATATTGATTGCCATGAACTGCTTCATGCACTGCCTCATGATTAGCAATATAAAAGTATTCAGAGTGGGATTGTTACACAAGTGTTAGCCTCCAGGCTCCAACGACGACTTAGATTAATTTGTTAAACACCGAAATTGAAATGAACATAAGGAAAGCACATTAAACTATATGAAATACTGTACAAGCAGACTATAATAACTGAAAAAAGCTTACATTCCTGGATAAGTGTGAGGCATACATACGATGATGTTTAGTCACCAAAATGTCATTCATGCTCAACTGTTACTTTTCCCACTATGTGGCACTGCACAACTTTTCCTGTGTTACAAGATCATTTTTCTGACAGTCTTTTAAAGAGATGAAAGCAAAAAGAAATCTGTATTTTTTAAGGTAGAAATCCACATTAAAAATCACAGTCTGATTTCTGGGTACGAGCTGACAGCAGCAGAGACCAGCGCTGAGCAGACGATCTCCCGTCCCTTTTGCAAAAAGATTTACTGATGCATCGGCTGCATTTTCTGCAGCAGCAAGTCTGGGGTGGTAGGTCTACCTTGTGCAGGGATTTCTTCTGTGTTTACACCAGCAGCCCCTGGGACTGCACAGTAAATCCGACAGGAGATGCACCAGAAACACTAATAAAGTTATGCGAATGATAGCGATCTCAGCTGAATCGCTCTCTGTAAATCAGGCTCTTCTCCTTCTCCTGCCGGGCCATTTGGCAACTTAAACACTTTAACTGTTTTCCAATCTGGAAGAGCAGGAGCAAGAGTGGGAGTGTGGGAATTAATACCATAAATCGCTGTGGAACCTCACTTTCTTCAGTCTTTGCCTTTCTCTTCACAGTTTTCAAGCGAAAAGATTAGATCTGAGAGGCTCACGGGTATTGGTGCATCTTATTAGCAACACCGCACATACATGAATATGCATGCAGAGCGGATGAGGGAAAAAAGACACAAGACTATGTATTATCATAATTTTTTAAATTATTATGGTTCTGTGTTGATTTTGTCTTCTAACGTCCATGAGTTATCCTTCGTGTCTGAGTCGCAGCACAAAATGGAAGCTTACAGTGTTTGTTTCACTCTGCGTTGGGGGGGGGGAACCACTGACACATCTGAGCAGGGGTGAGAAAAGTTTGATTAACTGCAGGAAATCCGTGTGCGTGTGATTGTACATGACAATATGCACAAGACACCGCCGTCAGCTTACCGAAAAATACCCTGAAACTCATGAACTCTGATGATAAACCAGGAACATTGTGTCGTAACTATTTTGAGTTTTATGTATTAGAAGATAATAGGGTGGATGGGTAATCCAACAGAAGAAAGGGACAGATCAATGACCTAAGTTTATCAAGTTTGTCATTTGCAATTAATGGTACATGGCACTAAATGTAAAATAAAAGTTAGAAAATGTATCCCTGCTCCAGAGATCCATTAACACAGGCCCCTGGGCTATTTGGAATGTCAGAGAGCTCCCTACTATGTTGTCAGGGGGGAATATAATAAAATTTGTTGACCTGGGTCCTGAGGTTTTAAGAAATGTTAGGGAGGGATTTTCAAATTTTTTTTTTAATTGTTAGGGAGGGATTTTCAAAAATTTGAAAAAATTGTTAGGGTGGAATTTTCCAATTTTTTTATTTTTTTTTTGTCAGGGTGGGATTAGTCACATAGTCTGGATTAAACTGTATTTCAGTCCGGATGTGAAAATACTAAACAAATTGCTTCCTGTACTGGTTCAAAACGGAACACAGCATTTTAATTTTCAATACAGAATGATCCCATAAAATACGGGATGGGTGACAACTCTAGGTTTGAAATTTGAAATTTAGTTCAAGCCCCTGGACTTTAGCCACACAACTCACGACTTTTTTTTTTACAGGAAAAATAATATGAATGGAAAACCAAAATACTTTAGCAAAGTTATGCTGACAAAGCTAAGCTTGCATTGCGAAATGTGTGCCGTCAAAAACAAGAGCTCTCATACACGCGCTGCACATGCTCCACTTGCAACGGCCGCGTTCGGGCCATTTCGCTCTGTAGGAAGCGCAGGCAAGGCATGCGGTTATGGGGCTCTGTGTGGCGTTGGCATGCATGGTTTCATTTCGCACCATGACCTTGGCCACACAGGAGTACAACAATACTGTTTGGGGAACCCTGACCTGTGTGCTGGCAGTGTCTGCCTTTACAGTGTGAAACCTGCCAAGATTTTAACAGATTCATTACATTGGCAGAACAGCTGCATCTATAGACAAGCTTTCTGCTCTTGTGAAGAAAAGGAGAAGTTTGCAAACATGGCTCATTGTATCAGCTTGTGTTTGTTATGGTTGTGTATTCTATTATGAAATACCAGCATTAAGCCTGTGGCGAGCTGGCCTCCCGCCCCCGGTGTCCCCCTGCCTCCTCCCCTGTACTCCCTTGGAAAATCTATCCTGCTGTTTGACTGTTTGATCCCACAAC
>JAAGVU020000129.1:17877983-17885483 GCA_011763525.2 Mormyrus iriodes
CGCCCCCGGCGCCCCCCGCTCCCCCTCCCCGCGCCCGCCGCCCGCCAGGCCCCTGCTTCCTCCCCCCCCCCCCCCCCCCCCCCCCCCCCCACACACACACACACCCACACACACACATATAGCCCTGGCCAACAAATTTTGCACGTTTGTCTGCCGTCATCAAAAGTTTGGGAACCCCTACTGCACCGGATATGCGGTTTTGGATGGATGGAATATCATTAAGGAGTGTGATGTATAATTTTTTTTTTGCATGCCTGGGGTCAAAGTGTGACCTAGAATAGAATGCCTTTATTGTCATCGCACCCATCAGGTACAATAAAATGCAATAAGAAACTCTCTGAGTGATGCTAGACCATAGATCTTCCTTCTGACTTTTATGACATGCTAGCAGCATGTTAAGCATCCCAGATCAGAAGCACAAAAAGACCACAACACCACAATCACAGCTGCCAGGGGTCTTGAGTGAACCGTAAAGAGGAAAGCACTGGAGTAGGGCTGAGGATTATTAACAGATCACTATGTGTGTTACCTCATATGTCCATGAGGTGAAAACTGAACCACATCAAAAGCAGTGTGATTGATTGATTTCTTTTGTAATGGAAATCATACCACATCTCATTTTATTACATTTGCTACATTCCAAAGCATCAGTAATCATTTCCTTTTTTCTAAAAAGTGATTAACAGTTAAGAAACAGACTGTATTCTACCATACGCCTTACACCTGAGAAAACAAAAAAAAATTGTTAGATGGGGGTGGCGCAATGGTGCAGTGGTTAGCACTGTTCGCTCTCTTCTCTGGGACCTGCGTTCAAGTTGCCACCATGGCTGTATTTTTGCATGTTCTCCCCATGTCGTCTTGGGGTTTCCTCCAGGTAGTCCAATTTTTCCTCCCCACAGTCCAAAAACAGACTGAGGTTAACTGGAGTTACCAAATCACCCATCAGTGTGAATGGTGTTGGTGCCCTGCCTTGGGTTGTTCCCTACTTTGTGCCCATAGGCTCTGGACCCCAAATAACCCTGAATGGGGCATGCAGGTACTGAAATTGGATAAAGTTAGATAGATTAAAGGGCATTTGTCTCATAAACATGCTTTTAAATACCGAATGAATTTTTAAATAATTTATTTCGTAATTTGTATGATTAGCATTAGCATTAACTCTATCAACTTCCCAAGTTCTACCCTAACGTAGTGAACCTTAAGGTGTAAGGTAAGGTTGTCCCCCCCCCCCCCTTCATTATTACCTGCATTTTGTTTAAATAGTCTAAATAACATGAAACACGTTAAATGAAACAGTGCATTCAAGTTGAATATTCAGCCTATAAGAATTAGGCCAATGTAAAGCTATGAAGCTATATCAATGCCACTGCATGATGCTGTATGACATCTATAAAAAGGCCCATGAGTGACTTCAGGAGTTCACACGCTGTCTTTAAACTTTCACGTTTAATTATGGAAAAATGAGGCTTTGGTGTCATAAAGAGACGAGCGGTTACTGATCCCACTGCATGACCGAGGTCACACACAGACGGTGCCCCGAGCAGCCCAAGAGAGCAGTCACACAGCCAGGCATATGCACATGTCTTCCCTGCCCTGGATAGGCTGTCTTTCAGTTTCAGACCAATTACAAGCTACAATAACGGTTCAAATGCCCTCCGTTTCATATATTTTATGCAGCACTTTGTGGCAAAACGATTGTCCAGGGAGTGCGACTAGCTGCAATTTAACCATGCTACTTAGTGAGAAGTATCATTGAAATAGTATCAGTGGTCCTCATGAGAGTGATAACAGCCCAGGTTCACAAGCGATCATGGAGCTATGTGTGTTGCATGCTTGTCTCTTACACTGTGTCTGCAACAACTTGCATCACACACACAAATGTACAAATACATGTACTTGCATTCTTGTGGAGACATCTTCTCAAAAGTAGTGAAACCTGCACACACACACTTATCCATATATACATAAGCAAACACAGGGGCACAAACCCTAGTAATTCCTGAACAAGAAAACAATAGCCACAGACCCTTGGATATCCGCCCCACTCCATTTCCCATTTGTCTCAGGAAGCTAAAAACAAGATCAGTGATTTCTTTCATTCGGAGGGCACTCTTTCAATTACCTGAGGGAGGTAGGACAGAATACAGCTGCAAATCACAATACTAAATGCCCCCCTCCCCCCGTAACACCAGGCACAAAATGTAATACCCACTCAGTGACAAATTTAATAATTGCTCCAGCTTTATTAAATTAAGCTGAATGGAATAATATCAGATCCCAGAGAATGTATTCAAATTATAATGTTTAATTACTATTGCGAGTTACATGGGAAAGGTCCAATAAGTACAATATCCGAGACAAATCAGAACTAAACCATTTTCATATGCAAGATGTCTCACTCATAATACCATATGGAATTGTCTTTGATATCCCCCAGTATTGACAGGATAATCCTACAACGGCCTCCTTGCCCTTGACCTGGCTTTGACTGATAAACACTAGAAAGGACTTACTCTAAATGGGGTACTGAGTCAATACTATCTTCTCTCTGATCTGCAGCGTCCGTCTGGCTGTTAGCCTCAGCTGCCGTTCCGGTGGGCTAGGCAGAATTAAATGGCAGTGGCTTTCAAGTCATCATTTTTTCAGAAAGTTATGTGGGAATAGCGTTGCTCAGCAACACTATGCGCCACAACATTCAATGTGATTGTCCTTTTTTTAATACGTTTCATTCTCAAAATTGCCTCTCGAACAAATAATCCTCAAGGCAACATATTTTTGCTTCTTCAATCACAGAAAAAGGGGCCTTGTTCGTTTATTTTTATACAATATTAATATAGAATATGCTGTTATTTCTACACAAGTACAATATTTTGGTTTGCCCAAAAAATGTTACTAAATTGACACAAAGAAGACATGTTGTTTCTAGGGCGGATTCTGATAATGAGCATGATTAATTCAAATAAACAAGAACAGACCCCGAAAAAACCAGGGCGAGTGAATCTCGGGGCCTGAACCAAAGCTGGGGGACAAAGTTGCCAAACCGTTTACATCCGCCATTTGGTGGATGTGAGACTAAGTAAACACGGCATGAATGTGGCGGCTAGCATACTCAGGCACAGCTAGGGCCCAAATTAAAGGAATCGGCATCAGAAAAGGAACCACGGCAACAGCGGGGTGTAATGGGAAGACTTTCTGATTATGAGCTCATTCAGTGGTGAGGGGCAAACCAAGTGCTCTGGAACTGGAACATGCTCGGGGTTCGATCTCTCCAAAGCCTGGGGAGCACACCCTCTGGCGAGCCCCTCTGGAGCATAACTCGGTGATTGTCTTACAGACAGCACAGGAGTGCAGAGCCCAGGGACTTAGCCCAGTGCCACACTACAATATCCCAATCCCACTGACCCTGTGCTTACCCGCCTGGATGACCTCACTGAACAAAGGCAAACGAAAACACACTCCGTCATTCCCATTAAATAACAGACCTAAGTGGTGTGCAAACAGGTGCCTCAGATAGGTCAAAGAAAGGCCAGGAGCTACATCTAAATACAAGTAAATATGCTGAATGTTAGCATTTAGAGCCATCCTAGCTATCCGTCTATCAAGAATAACCAGCGTATGACTTAATTATGTAAGGTTGAGTGCGTTGAAGTTGCCCTTCTCCAGTCTGCCATTCTTTCTTTTTTTGGTTTATTTTGTTTTATAGCAGGATAACATTTTTTAATTTAATGTGTTTGTTTCCGTTTTGCATTTCAACGCAGACTCTGGCATCTGCCCCCCCCCCCCCCATCCCCATCCCCATCCCTTATCCGACGTCCAGGCGGGATTAGTGGCCAGCGACAGGATGTGGGCTGCGTGGGCCGCCGGACGAGGCAGATGAAGTGAAGCCAGGGGGCGCTTGACTCTCCCACGCTGACGTGCCCCGATCTACCACAGAGGCCAAGCCGGAGCAGCAAGCTACTGATCCTCAAATCTGTGGCCTGGAACACTTAATGCGTGGCCTGGTGTGAAAGCGGAGAGCCATAACATGCTGTGGCATTATCGTCATATGGTATTTTTATTATTATTATTATGGAAGAAAGTTAAATATAACCAGCGACAAAATCTGCTGGCTTTTTTTTTTTTGATAATTCAAATTAAGTGGCCTCTTCTTTTTTTAACCACTAATTGAACTACTCCCTCCTTCATTTCTGTGCATCTGCATTTTCATTTTAAAGTAATAATCTGTCGCTCAACCAGGCCACTTATGTGCAAACACTCATTTCAACAGTCCCACTTACTGCGCACATCATGACCGAAATTCTCTGCTTTCTCAGATGCTCTAAATTAATGGGGACAGCAAAGCCATGTATGTTTTGTTGATTTTAATTGTTTTTATACCGTATCTTAAAAAAAAAAAAGTTACAGAAAATGAGAGCAAAATAGCAGGCAAGACATACAGTTTATTTTTCTTGTAAACTGCACATCATTTTAAATATGAATTAAATAAGGTATCTAAGTTAATAAGTATAAAATAATTAGGTTGAGGAGTAGTGCAATGCTTTGCCTATAATTATCGAAATGAGGGGGCAAAAAAACATAAGATCACAGTAAGTGTAACAGCTGTGCTAGCAACCTGTAGTGATGGAGCTACATTTTATTGCTATTTATTATAATTTATCATATTAAAATATCTATTTGTGCTTTGCATTTTTTATTTAAAGGAGAGCGGTTGTCCTGAAATAAGCTGTTAAATATCTTTGTGGTTTCCTAATGTTTCGTTTTATTTCCGCTCAAATTAAAGCCTTACATCTCTATTAAATTTATTTATTTATTTATTTATTTTTGTGAACTGCCGCCGGGATAATATGTGCACGTTTTGGCACTCGTCCCTTTCAGGCTTTAATCGGTTCAAGGCCGGGATGCGACAAAGGCTCTGCCACCTAGCCGCTTCGCACAAAAGGCGGCTAAATTGATGTACCAGCTGCAGAGGGATGAATAACTTGTTAGCTCTGTGCATTTTAAAGTCATCAAATCCCACACCTCCTCACCTACCCCTCATTTTCCAAGAGGGAAGGATTGAGGTGCTAATTAATGTGATAAAGAGTTGAACAAATCTGATGGAGGCACAGGATTTGGGAAGAAAGAAAATAATCTGTTACATCTGTATTCTCAAACACTCTGAAAGGTGTTACTTTCATGTTTAATTAATTAAGCGTTCTTCTTTAACGGTATCTTGACAAATGCAAGCCAATTACAAATAAAAGAGAAATGTTTAGGACTAATTAATGACTGATTTCAAGGGAAAAGCAAAGCTTGCTTGTAAGGTTGCCCCCCCCTCACTATTACCTGTATTTTGTTTAAATAGTCTAAATAACATGATTAAATGACACAGTGCATTCAAGTTGAATATTTAGCCTATAAGAACTAGGGGCAATTAGCGGTTTAAAACCAGCTCACGACAGGCTCATGAGTCAACCACATCGCGTGTCATCCCCGAATGAGGCGGTGCTGCCCGGTGCCCGGGTTTACCGCATCTGGCTAGAAAGCCGGCTGCCGCTCTTACACCACCATCATCCTTAAACGTAACCAGTTCATTGTTGTTCTAAAAATAAGCTGCGCCTTTAAGAATGCAAGATTCAGGGGAGTTTTTCACAGCCAGCTTCATGTTGCCACTGGCTGTGAAAGACTTTGTTTGACTGGCGTTGGACATTGTCTTACAGTGTTTATTTTCTCAGCCCTTATTCATTAACTTTACAGCTGCTTGCTCACTCAAGTATGGATAATAAAATGTACAGCAATAAATGGTTTTTCCCCCACCTTGTGCTCTATGCTGCCTGGGACATCCGACACCAGACAAGAAGCTGGAGGATGGATAGAGACTATGATAAGTGTCATATGTGCTGGACAAAGCTCCCTTTCATTGAAAGCAGATAAATATTATCCAGAGACAGACTTGCTTAACTTGGTGTCTATAAATATCTAGAATAGTTCAAATGATGGGCCCATATGAGTGAAGGAAATGGCCATGTTAGTGCCAAGAAGAGGGTGCCTCAATTTGAGTACGCTATCTTAGTCAACATCTGCGTAACCACTGTCAGCCAGTCTGTCAGGTACCTACGATTTATTTGTTGCCAGTGGTGGGCGATGTTACGTAACGTTTCCTGTCAGCTTTTAGCTGTCCTCCACTTTGCCTGGCATGAAAGACTTGGGGACAGAGTGTGGGGGAAAAAAAAACTATAACTGTAGAAAAAATTTGGTGTAAATTGGAAACATAATACCTGTCTTTGTCTGTGTTTGCTGTGTTTCTCTCGTCCTGATTGGTCTCATTAGCAGCCAAGACTTGTTGACAATGTATTTTTTTTTGTTATTAAGAACAGAACGGGTATGATTGTGCAATCTGGAGATGATTCACATCTAGTAATTTTGTTTAGGTCAGTGACCCTATGTCCTCAATATGACAGATAATTAGACGGCACTGAGATCATCTAAGAAGAGCATTCCTAGTCTCTCAGGCGCTAATCAACAAACTAAAGGAGCCTAGCAAGCCATAAAAATGTACATATCTTCATAAATGACAGAACAATGTGATGTTTCTAATCATAAATATTACATTTGGTCTGAGAGGTGCTTGTTAATGTGTCAAATCAGATTTTCTGATGTCATAAACATTGACACATGCCTTTGTAGGAACAAAGGCATTTCTGTGCAAGACATGCCCTGACAGAATGAAATATCTCCCACACAGCTCTGGTTTATCTAAACAAAATCAGTGACCTGCATTTTCTAGAATTTGGTTTGTCTAAAATGTCGATGAAAGGTCTTGTTCTGTTATATATCTCCATAGTTAAAACAGGCCTGCTATGGTCTATGTCCCCTATTTCAGGCGGTATTTCATGTAGTCTGTTGAAAAGTCTTATTCCCTCTTCCACACATAACTATTGTGACATTGGATCATTTATATATAAGGCTAATTATATTAAAATGTCTGGTGCTCCTTTCTGTCCTAAAATTTCTTGATAATGACCATCCATCCATCCATTCATCTTCCAACCACTTATCCTGGTGAGGGTTACGGGGGGGTTGGAGCCTATCCCAGGCAGAAGAGAGAACAGGGCCGTGGTACACCTTGGATGAGATGCCAGTCCATCTCAAAACTGTTGCTGGTCATGAGTTTCATAAATCCGATTACAGGACATTTCTTTGACATTCAGTATGGATCATAAAAGACAAACTGATCGATACAGCAGATAGTGTGACACTAACAGGAAATTTAGGAATAAGTCTAGATTGAGTCTAGACTTGTAACAAGTCAGAGCTGCCTCCAGTCAAGCAAACAGCCCTCGTAGTTGAGTATCTCAGATTATTAATATGCTATTGTAATATTTTGTGCTGAACAGTGTTGACGCTGGGATGCATAAAGCTTAGCGGATCTGAGAAAATTAGTAGCAAAAGCAGACACTCTCAGCCATATGACAGCACCTTCAACAAATAAGGAGACGGCAGTTGGTGTTTAAAAAAGGA
>JAAGVU020000129.1:17890483-17893163 GCA_011763525.2 Mormyrus iriodes
AACCGTCAGAGCCAAAAAGTGATATTACCTGTGTGACTTTAATGAAATCCAGCAGCTGTCTCTGAGATTTAAGGAGACCTTCGGCAAATCTTTGGGCAAACAGCGCGGAGTGCTTGTGAAACAGCACGGTGGCCTTACCCCGGGGAGGGCCACAGGATCGACAGGTGGGATCCAACCTTGAGTTCCGAACCATATCTAATTAGTGGAGCACAAATATTTAGGGAACAAAACACTGAGTAATGTGCTGAGACCCAACACGGATACTTCAGGAGCACATGGTCTTTGGTCGTTATGAGTGTGGTCTTTTATAGCTATAGGATTCTGGGTGAATACTCTGCATTTCTATAAACAATGCAGCTATTATGACAACATTAGCTCTCTGCAAATTTCTCATTGCACAAATGCTGATAAAAAAGGCCTACGTACACTTCACATCCTAAGAATAGCATGTGACTGTTGATTGTGGCCGATAGGGAAATTGTTTCACGGTAGGATGCCCACAATGGGGCTCTCAGCAGGGTGCATAGTAAGTCGTATGGACACAATGGCCAATCACTATCCAGGCACGACCATGGTGCCGTCCAAATACCAAACATTTCCATCCATCTTCTGTATCCGCTTATCCCATTTGGGGGTCACGGGGAGTCCAGAGCCCATGGGCGCAAGGCAGGGAACAATCCAAGATGGGGCACCAACACATCGCAGGGCACACTCACACACCATTCACACACACATGCAGACCTATGGGTAATTTGGCAACTCCAATTAGCCTCAGCATGTTTTTGCACTGGGGGGGGGACCACAGTACCCGGAGGAAACCCCACGATGACACGAGGAGAACATGCAAACTCCACTCACGGAACCCTGGCCCCAGAGTTGTGAGGTGACAGTGCCAACCACTGCACCACCGTGCCACGCCTTAAACATTTCAACACTCACAAATGAAATGTCTGTGTGAAGGAAGGGCATTGTTAGTCCCTGAGGTGGATCAGGTCAACACACAGGTTTCTCCTCGTTTCCCTCATTTTTATGTGCGAGTATGTGGTTCTTTAGCATTTCCAGGAAGCCCAGTCTTGTGGGAAAATGGGTGGTCCCCCTCGCCTGCAAAGTGAGCTGTTTTATTCTGATATCCAGTTCCGAGCAAAACACTGCTATTTTGGTTTGGTTGGTTCAGCTGTGATAACCATATAACAGGGCTGCCCGTAAGGGGGGAGAATGGGGACGACTGTTGTGGGGTGGGAGGGGAGCCATGAGAAATGAAATGAAAATGGCAGCTCCTGGTTTGGCAAAGGGAGAAGTAGGGTGCATACAGTAGAATTTTTCAGTCCAGCAATATCTTTGTGTGGCCTGCTGTATAGTGTTTATAGTTCTCATGTAACCCACCCCCCACCCCACACCTGACAAAGAAGGTCTTGAGCAAAAAATTGGGTCTTCCTCTGAATTTCTTGTCATGCGGTCATCCACTCTGAACCAGTCATCCCATTCAAACTTCTACATTGTTTTTCTGATTCTGAAAATTTAACCTCCATCCCAAAATAATTTCCATAGAACAGCTGACTGAATACCGTGGCCCACTTGTAATGTTTGACTGTTCATTTTTTATGAGGCTTGTTTTTGTTGTGCGTGTTCCTCTCCACATTGTCTCAGAGAACAGTTGTTGCTGTGAACACATTAGAGGGAGCCGAGCCACTGGCCTGCTCTGTTGAAAAGTAAACAAACACAGTCATCTGGAATGACCCAGGACGGGGATGAGATCAGCTATCGTCGGTTGTTTTGCTATCACTGATGATGAACTTGGATGACGTTGCCCTAGTGTCTTACCAGACTTACCATTAAGTTCCACGCTGGTGAGCTGGGGTGTCATAAGGGAGAGAAGGGGCACTAAAAAATTTGAAACATTATTGGGTTGATCTGGGTTTGGGGCCCAAAATACAGTCACGGCCGAAATTATCGGCACCCCTGTAATTTTCCCAGAAAACGCACCATTTCTCCCAAAAAAATTGTTGCAATTACAAATATTTTGGCATACACATGTTTATTTCCTTTATGTGCATTGGATCAACACCAAAAAAGCAGAGAAAAAAGCCAAATTTGACATCATATCACACAAAACTCAAAAAATGGGCCGGACAAAATTGTTGGCACCGTTTCAAAATTGTGGGTAAATCGTTTTATTTTAGGGATATGATGCTTGTTTAAACTCACCTGTGGAAAGAAACAGGTGCTGGCAATATAGCAATCACTCCTGAAGCCAGTTAAAATGATGAAAAGTTGACTCAACCTTTCTGTTGTGTGTCTGTGTGTGCCACACTAAGCATGGAGAACAGAAAGAAGAGCAGAGAATTGTCTGAGGACTTGAGAACAAAAATTGTGGAAAAATATAAACAATCTCAAGGCTACAAGTCCATCTCCAGAGATCTTCATGTTCCTTTGTCCACAGTGCGCAACATAATCAAGAAGTTTACAACACATGGCACTGTAGTTAATCTCCCTGGATGTGGATGGAAGACAAAAATTGATAAAAGACTGCAACGCAGGATAGTCTGAATGGTGGATACACAGTCCCAATCAACTTCTAAAGAAATTGAAGCTGATCTGCAGGCTCAGGGTGCAACAGTGTCAGCTCGAACTATCCGTCGACATCTGAACGAAATGAAACGCTATGGCAGGAGACCCAGGA
>JAAGVU020000129.1:17893263-17915407 GCA_011763525.2 Mormyrus iriodes
CCCCTGCCTAGGTGTCATCTCTCGGCAAGCCGCCCCCACCCCCCCCCCCCCCGGTTATGGCACTGTGTGTCATTAAGGTGCATGGAGTCATTTGCTCACAACATGTTTTTCTGTGGCTGCCCCCACCCCCAAGTGAGGTGTCTCTGAATGACGTCCACAGCTGCCCTCAAAGACAACGATGGAGCTCCTTTTCCCACTCCTTGGTTGCACAACATGGCAGGGGGGCGGTTTCTCTACTTCATCATGAGCTCATGACACGCAGGTCAAGCATCTAAGCTCCACCACATTGACATTCTGCTGCAATTACATCGCAGATCCACACGGTGAGCCGGACCACTCATTACCCTCAGTGAAAGTCCTGTGAATTGGCTGCAGGTGACCAGGCACCTCAGTCAGTGGATTTACGGGACTTGACAGCATAACTACACGATGCTTTATTGGTCTGGTGCTGCTGGACGTCTTGCAGGTGTGCAGGTAAGGATCAAGTGTAAGCTCTGGTGGCCTGGAGGTCTCAGTGGCACATCCAGGCTCCCATGGAGTGCCGGTCAAGCCAGTGGCAACAAAGGAGCCCGCCTAGGATGCCATCTTCTGAGGGGGCACCAGTGGTGAAGCTCTCCTAGGGCGCCACATGGACTTTGCCAGTCACCTGCTGCCACCATACTGATACGGGAAAAGGGTTTTGTAAATGCATGGGTTACACACACCAGAGAAAGTACAGACACAATGACCAAAGATTTACCTTAAAAAGACTGTGAGAAATATGCCCTAGACTTTAGGTAAACACCACAGTACCAAAGGTCCATGCTAACTCATTGGGACAGCAGCCAAAAGCCACATCATGCTGCCGTGAACATGCTTATGTTTGTACATCGGAATGTAGCAAATGTGATGTCCCGTGGCATGCTGAGCAGGATGTCAGCAAGATTTATGGTACTGATGCTCTGTGGTTTTACTGAGACATAATATAGCAACTTTATGCCTTGCATTATTTTTTGTTATCCGTCAGAGAACACATATACTCAAATATTTTTTCAAAAATATGAAATATTGATAATAGAAAATTTTAAGAATGGCATTTTATCCAGGATGTACAGCAGGCTTGTGCCCTGTAATGCCTGAGTGAGGCTCCACTAGCACCCCCCCACCCCGCCCCCATGACCCAGATCAGGATAAGCGGTAAGAAGATGGATGAATGGAAAGATGTGTGAGAACGCTGGCCAAAATTCCTAGAATTAAAATAATAATTCATACTAGTACACAGGATTACGAAAATAAGGAAATATTTAAATGACCTTCATTGAGATTAAGTGACGTTTTTATCTGAGGATAAGTACTAGATTAGATTAGGTTAGGTTACGCACTATTGTCACTGCATGAACCACAAATACTCAGACAACGAAAAGCAGTTAGGCATCTGTAAGTGCAAAATCTATGAGAAAAATTGCAAAAGTGTGGCATTTCTCACATCTGGGGAAATCAAGTCAACTCCTGGCTTCAAGGAGGCATGGTCTCATGTCCTTTTCCGTAGCTTTCCTCACCAACATCATTATTTACAACAACAGGGGGCACAGGAGGGAATGGAGGAATAACAGTGGAAAAAATTCAGGATATAGAAATACTGCTAAAAAAACACAGTTGCTTTTCCATAGTTAGTTTTACATGAAATGTAATTTGGATTCAGTCATCTTCATTCCTGATGTGTCACTGAAAAGTTCCCCAGTAGCTTAATCGGACCAATCTCCTGTCGATTCAGTTTGTTTGTGCGGCGAGAGAAAGCTAAGTGTTGAGTAAATAAACGCTGAGCAGATGTCTGGGGGCGAAGCTCAGCCCTCCCGCTCTCCGGACTGGAAAAACAACCTAAGGGGGCAAATGGCTTCCAGATATGGGGACTTTAAAAGATGGTGTCACCAGAGGGCATGTTTCACAAACAGCACAAGACACATCAAACCTGCCCTGCGTTTCAGCTGCACTAACAATGCTGACCTACAGTGCACCCTCATCTACTTATAAACCTTAACACAGCCACCAAGTTCTACTCATAAACCTTAACACAGCCGCCCAGATTGTACTGTCAACCTTAATATTGTCCACCTGGTTTTACATATAAACCTTAACAAAGTGCACCAGACCTACTAATAAACCTTAACACAGCCACCCAGATCTAACTGTAAACCATAATACTGTCTACCCTAATTTACACAGAAACTTTAACACAGTGCACCCAGTTCTATTTTTGCACTGAAATTCAACATACACAGATCTATTTATATACCTTAACACAGCCACCCAGATTTAATAATAATCCCTAACACAATCACCAAGATATACTGATAAACCTTAACACAGCCACCCAGATACAACTGTGAACCTTAATATCATGCCCCTGGATTTAGAGTCATGGCCGAAATTATCGGCACCCCTGGAATTTTCCCAGAAAATTGTTGAAATGACAAAATGCAAATGTTTTGGCATACACGTTTAGTTCCTTTATGTGCATTGGATAAACACAAAAAAAGCAGAGAAAAAAGCCAAATTTGACGTCATATCACACAGAACTCCAAAAATGGGCCAGACAAAAGTGTTGGCACCCTTTCCAAATTGTGGGTAAATCGTTTTATTTCAAGCATATGATGCTCGTTTAAACTCACCTGTGGCAAGAAACAGGTGCTGGCAATATAGTAATCACTCCTGAAGCCAGTTAAAATGGAGAAAAGTTGACTCAACCTTTCTGTTGTGTGTCTGTGTGTGCCACACTAAGCATGGAGAACAGAAAGAAGAGCAGAAAATTGTCTGAGGACTTGAGAACAAAAATTGTGGAAAAATATTAATAATTAATGGCAATTATTAATTAATAATATCTCAAGGCTACAAGTCCATCTCCAGAGATATTCATGTTCCTTTGTCCACGGTGCGCAACATAATTAAGAAGTTTACAACACATGGCACTGTAGCTAATCTCCCTGGACATGGACCGAAGAGAAAAATTGATAAAAGACTGCAACCCAGGATAGTCTGATCAACTTCTAAACAAATTCAAGCTAAGCTGTTCTGCAGACTCAGGGTGTGACAGTGTCAGCTCGAACCATCTGTGGACATCTGAAAGAAATGAAACGCTATGGCAGGAGACCCAGGAGGACCCCACTGCTGTCACAGAAACATAAAAAAGCCAGACTGGATTTTGCCAAAATGTACTTGGGGAAGCCAAAATCCTTCTGGGAGAACGTCTTGTGGACAGATGAAACCAAGGTGGAGCTTTTTGGTAAAGCACATCATTCTACTGTTTACAGAAAACGGAATGAGGCCTACAAAGAAAAGAACATGGTACCTACAGTCAAACATAGTG
This sequence comes from Mormyrus iriodes, assembly GCA_011763525.2. Lineage (NCBI taxonomy): Eukaryota > Metazoa > Chordata > Actinopteri > Osteoglossiformes > Mormyridae > Mormyrus > Mormyrus iriodes. The sequence continues at coordinate 17,896,607 of JAAGVU020000129.1, forward strand.
GCGGTTCAAAGATGTTTTGAGGATGTTTTCCTGCCTCTGGCACTGGGTGCCTTGACTGTGTGCATGGCATCATGAAATCTGAAGACAACCAAAAGATTTTGGGGCGCAATGTAGGGCCCAGTGTCAGAAAGCTGGGTCTGCGTCAGAGGTCATGGGTGTTCCAGCAGGACAATGACCCCAAACATACCTCTAAAAGCACCCAGAAATGGTTGAAGACAAAGCGCTGGAGAGTTCTGAAGTGGCCAGCAATGAGTCCGGATCTAAATCCAATTGAACACTTATGGAGAGATCTCAAAATTGCTGTTGGGAGAAGGCACCCTTCAAATCTGAGAGACCTTGAGCAGTTTGCAAAAGAGTGGTCAAAAATTCCAGTTGAGAGGTGTAATAAGCTTGTTGATGGTTATAGGAAGCGATTGGTTTCAGTTATTTTTTCCAAAGGGCATGCAAACAAATATTAAGTTTGAAAATATTTTTATAATTATAAATAATTTTGTCCAGCCCAGTTTTTGAGTTTTGTGTGAAATGTCACATTTGGCTTTTTTCTCTGCTTTTTTGTGTTGATCCAATGCACATAAAGGAAATAAACATGTTTATGCCAAACCATTTGTAATTGCAACAATTTTCTGGGAGGAATGGTGAATTTTCTGGAAAAATTGCAGGAGTGCCGATAATTTCGGCCATGACTGTATGTTTTCATGGGGGCCAAAATCTCTAGCGGTATATAGCATGAGCAGCCTTCCAGGGATGCCTTGCATATTTAAACTTAATATTTGTACTTTTTATTAAGATTATTGACTCACTAATATTCCGTTTTGAATCATTAACTTGTGGTTCATATATTATTATATCTATTATAACAGAGGATTCAAAAAGGTCATTATTATAATTTTGAAATGAATGCTTATACAGGTTCCTGTCATTCATTGTGGCAAGTACTGAAATAAGAATACAGTTGAGGTGAGACTAGGTGCCTGTTCAGCTTTTTAAAGTATTTACATCTTTCACGGTTTGCTTTTTTTTTCTTGTACATATGGCGCCTTAGATACCAATATGGCAGCCGTTCCGCTGGGCTATTTTAATATCTGAATGTACTCTATGTTTTAAAATTAACTACCTGTTTTAATAAGCACGACTAGCCACTAATCCTTAGTGTGTGTGCTTCGGGTAGGAGACAATGGAGAGTGAGAAACATAGATGGTGATTCAAGAGTAATGCAATGGATAAAAAATTAATGTTGTCTAACTTAAGTGCATTTGTTGACTCTACACTGGTATACATCCATAGCTGACAAGCATTTAACTGGTGTGGACTAAAGTGTAGGAACTGTCAGGATATATGGTAGCAGTGATCTATGTAATGAGACACATTAAGATGCAAAACAGATTTCATTTTTATATTGGGGTCTATTCTGTGTGTATTATATTTGAATGCAAGTGCATGATTTGAGACATAAAACAATGTTTTGCTGCTAGTGTATATCTGTGAGTCCAAAGCTTAATGACATTTATGAAAACAGAAGCATCACTGTAGAAGAAGTAATAGGGAATGAATATTAACCAAAGTCATAGTTTGTTTGTATCTGTCTTTCATTAAATTAATGAATTTGTGCTCACTGCGGCGCTATTCTCCAGGGCCTCTGGAAAGTCAGAGTGGTTTACGTGGGGCAGATTTTTTTTCCATGCCTGCTTTGCTTCGAACATTTGTGATTTATCGAGCCAGGCAGTTAATTTTATCCAAGCCTGCTTATTTTTACATGCGCGGCGTGACCCCTCGCGACCCTGAATGGACATCTCTGGCTCTTTTGTTCACGCACAGCTAATCGTCAACAAATCTATAAGCCACAGATCAAGTTTCTCATTGGCCTGCACGGCTGCTTTCTTCTGCGGTCAATAGTCTCCATAAACACTGCATCCTAGACAGCAATGAAAAGCTGACTTTGTATGTTCTCCTGTGTTGGCATATGGGTCTCCTCTGGGTACCCACAGCCCAAAACAAGTGGTTAGGTGAATCGGCCTCACTAAATTGCCCATAGTGTGCAGCAGTATGTGTGAGTGTGAGCAAACCCTGCGATGAACTGACATAAATATAGCACAAACAGTATTTTTTGTGGATATTCTGTGCAATTCTAAAAACAGAATTTTACAAAGGTTGCTATTTTATCTCATGTACTTTCTTCTGTGTTCTTTTATGATTTCCTGCAAACCTCACTGGCATCTAATACTAAAATCTGGTCCTATCATTGTACTGATTACATGTACTGGACATTCTAATGGCCACTGCTGTAAAGGCCTATCTATCTGAATAACCACATGCCACAGACTGATTTAACAGTTTCCCAATAGTGAAGGAAACAGTGTCACACCATACAGGCCAACGGAATCCACTCCAGACCTGATGTCCCCAGAAGCCTTTTTGGACCCCGAGTTGTAGCATTCCCCCCATTTCATTTGGAGGGAGCTGGAGCAGTTGGCTTTTTCACATAGACCACAATCCCACTGTGAGTACTGAAGGCAGGCAGGGCCTCAGGAAACAGCCGAGATACAACTCTGAGTGAGCGCCACCATCTGGCTGGGAGGCTTTGGAACAAAGAGGAAGCCCTTTTGTTTACCCAGCTGTGGCAGCAGCGTGTTTACGGGAAACCTCGGACCACGCCACGATCAATAACATTGCTCAGAGCTTATCCTCTCGAAACAACCCAAAGAAACCGAAATAGAAACAGCCTCTTTTTCAACAAATTTATCATACATATTGTCAAAATGCATTATCAACGTAATTAGCGAATAGGTCGGTACACAATATGGTGGGAGATGGCTCACCAACCACTTACATGTCGGTATTGCGGGCCGTAGTCGCACAAGGCGCTGTCGTGTTATCCGTTGTGTCCAGGATGCAGAACTTCAGTTATACATAATGAAAATTGTGCAGCATGTCGTCATGCTAAACAAAGAAGAAAGGAGGTATACGAAGCCAAGAACACCGAGCAGCAAAGCAACCATCCAGACGGCATTTCTGTGCAATTAGGAGAACGTGAAAATAAAAGGCTATCTTTTCAGTGTCAGTAACAAACCCATAAATATTTTCAGCAGTATAATTATTAACAATTACGTATAATACCATTACTCACATATACTTTAGGTTCTACATTTGTCTGCTACTGAAATTTGTAATAAGTGAAAGTTCCAGTCATAATAATTACCAATATTATTCCACCACATAAATTTAAATATTTTCCACCTTTTTTACACACCTGCAGCGACATGCTTTGGATTCTAAGTACACCTATACCTTACCTAATACGACAAAAGCCTATTATTGAAAGTAAAATTTATCCCTTATGAGCAATAAACACTGGAAGATTCTAGAATGAATGCAATCAACCCCATGTCACCTACATTACACTTGAGAAGAGCTCGACGTTGAAAATGAGTTTCGAAAAACAGGAACACCTGCTTGCTGGAAGGTGTCTGAATGGCTCTGACGCAGCAGTATGGAACAGTGATACTTTTCAAGGGTTCTGCAAAAAGAAAATATTACATGCCCATTGTTACTCTGTACGCTGCACATGAATAAATAATGTTGTTAGCGTATCAACACGATTGATATTACTGATTTTACTAGTTAAACGTGGCGAAAATTTTGTCCCTTTTAAGTTTTGTCAGCTTGATCGATAACATTTTGTTTAGCAACTTCTTAGAAACGCAGTGTGAGTCAACAGAGATATCCCAGCATTCAACGGGAACCAGCACCTGTACCTCTTTGGATCTGAATGGTGGCCACAAAAGCCAGAATTATATGGGTCAGCAGATGCCCCGTACTTCGATCAAAATCTAGAAAGCGACCGCATCGTGTTTGTTTTAACATTAAAACATTTGACGCTTTGCAGAAGATGCAAATGCACACATTCAGTTGTTGGTAGTGAACCTCCAGGAGCATGTTCAGCGTGGGCCACTGTAACAGCACGATGGCAGCCTCTCCCAGAATTTCCATTGTGCAGACGCGGCCCGGCGGGTCTCAGCGGTGCTGGGATCAGGTGTGCGTGTGTAAACAGTGAACGCGAGGCAGCTCAAGAGCACAGACCCCCGAGCAGATCGTCTCTCTGCCACGGGAGCCAACTGGCCGGCAGCACGGAGTCAGCGGAGCACAGTTTGGAGGAACTTGAGACCCACTGTTTTTTTTTTTTTTCCAGAGCCATGTTCCTTGGTGCCTTGCGCGTGCCCCGCAAGAATAAATATTTGAATATTCTCAGACGTTTTTAAACTAGCTTAAATTGGATCACTCCAGCACGCCGCTCCGCCTGCCAAGATGCCGAGAGAGCGCTGGGCTTGGCGGGGCCACCTTCCCCTGTTCCCCTTCTCTGTCACCCCCACCCCACCGCCCCCTGCTCTGACCAGCCTCTGCACTATCTGCCGACAAACACTCTGCCCCCGGGCCCCCGTTCCCTCATCCAGCACTCTCCCACTGCGGGCTCTGGCACACGATGGGGACAAAAAACCCCAAAGCTGATGGCTTTGGACATGGAGCCCTGGTCATGTGACTTCAAGACAGTTCAACCCCATCCTCAGCCGGAAGTTATACTTCACGAGACTTTTCATTTCATAACCAACTTCGATACTATTCTGACTTCTTAAAATGGGGAAGAAAGAAGTAGCATGAATACCAATGGGGTAGTTAGAAATGAAGAGGTGGGGGGCGAGTCTTTACTGGGGGGATGATGGCAAACTTATATATAATATAAAAAGCTATTCACGACTTAAGCCAATAAATATACATTTATTTGGGGGGCAAAAAAACATTTTAGGAGGGCTAAAGGCCCCTAAAATTGGCCTAACAACATCCCTGATGAATACCATGAGAAAATGAATTTTATCTTTATTTTTAATCTACATGGGCATTATGGGGCATTTTTAAAGATCCATTGTTTTGGAATTTACTGATGCTTCGGAAAATAATAAGCAAACAAATACACAAATCCGGAAATACACATTTACTTGTGAACCCTTCAGATGAAGTACAAATACAGCACTCTCAACGCTGATTCGATTTGTATGATTCATTTTCAATTTAACAGATCTTAGCCTTATGGCTTTACAAAGACTTTGTGTTTAATTGTTCTGATCGATTCTGGAACTTCCATTAAGACATTACCTCTGTCTTTGCTGCCCTTTCCTCCTCTTTTCCCTTTTTCTCTCATCTCATCAAACTCGTTTCATCAGCTGTCTCTAATTGCCTCATTAGGCTTCTCTTAATTATAGTTATTAAAGTACTTTCTCTCATATCATATCATGGCACTCTTTGAGATTAGCTCTTTTTCTCATTTTCGGTTGAATTTTATTCATATATTAATTTCTCCAGGATATTACAAAATAACAGTGTCGTTCCAGGCTACCTGAAGGATGAAAATGTGACTTGAAAACAAAAAAAAAAATCAATAAATATTTGGCATAAATAAATAACAAAATAGTTGGTAGAAATAAAAAAATCTAAAGAATAAATGAATTGACAAATAATATTTGTTTATTTATTCATGTAAAAGATGTATTTATTTATTTCCTGATGTATTTATTTCCAGATTTACGGATTTACAGATTTATTTATTTATGGATATCTTCAGCTGTAGCTTATATAAATAAGGTCGGCAGCCCTAACCTTTTTCCAAAGCATTATTGGCCAGGCATGCAACCAAGTCAGAAGCAACAGTAATTGATCAACTACTTGAATTAACCTGTCTCTAGATACGCAGTGGCTTCCACAAGGATATCTCCATCAGCGGTGCCAAGGCAAGTGGCTGAGCAGCCGGAACGCTAAGTGGCCGCATGCTTCGAGCGAAATAGACGAAATCTACGTCGTTTTAGCAAAACGACGTCGTATAATGTGGTGACCATGTAGGACACCCAAAGCATTTTTTTTTGCTTGTTCTGAAGCCACCCACTTTCCACGATTGGCTGGCATAATATGACGCGGAAAATATGGTCAGCAAAACTAATTATGTTACCGGAAAGCTTTGCAGCGTATCGCACGTATCTGTAAATTGTGTATATTAATAGAAGTATTCGTGGATTTATTTTGTAAATGCTAAATGTCGAAACCATGTAATGCCGGCAGCGGAATGCATGTGTTTCGTAAATTGTTGGTTTTCCTGTCTGTGCCACAGCTAGTACTGAATAATACGTTTATTTGCTCTCTCTATGTGGGTCTGCTGTATTGATAAAGAACGAACAAGGCAAATTGTTCCCTGACGTTCGATTTGATTTTGTCCGGACGTCGTTTGAAGTATGCGGCTACCGTTTCTTCCTTGCATACTTGTCGGTTTTGGTATGACAAGAGCCAAAATAAAATAGTTATTGATGCGCTTAAATTTGTTGTTTTACAGACGGACATGTTGCTAAATTATTAAACAATGTCGTGCTGACTCGTTATACGTTTTGTCTAACAGCAGAGGCGTCAGTGTCTTTGATGGGGCCTAAATTACAACCAAAGTGAAATGCCCAGCGAAACTCTACCTACCTCGGACCGTTCACTGGAATAACGGCTTTTACCGAGCACCAAATAATTAAATAAACAAGGCCACGATATCGGGGATAATATTCCTTCATCTCCCGGAGCAACACACGTCGTCTTCGGCTTTCCCTGGGAAAATGGCCGATACGCACAATTTGTGACGCAATGCTAGCTGTCATTAGCCGATAAGAACGCCAGCTAGCATTTTTTCTCATTCAAGCAAAGCCAAGGTAATGGAGCGCAGATCTGCCCAGTCCACCTGCTTAGAAAAACAGTTAGGGCTGCCCATCTTATTAACATGCAGCAGAAGAAATCCGTAAACAAACAAACAAACAAATTAATTAATTAGGAAACATAATCAATAAGTAAATCTCGAAGTAAATAAATACATTTTTGTGTGACAAATTTAATTTACTTATTCATTCATTTATTCTACAAATTTTTCATTTGCTTATGACAAGGATTGATTTAGTTCTACTAGCAATTTATTTCATTATCTATTTATGCCAAAAATTTAGTTGTTTGTTTAAGTCACGTTTCGTCCTCCCTAGCTACTTGAAACATTTCATGACATGCAGTTCTTCATGAAATGCATCTTTTGGGCATAAATAGATGATTATTCTTTTCCACACTTTTTAATGGATTTATTCGTACTGTAAATGACATTTGACTTGAAAACATCAGGTATTCCCTGTAGTTATTTGGATATTATTCTATGAAATTATTTAGCATAGAATATCCTATGTGTATGTGTGTGTATTTAAAAAAATTTTCCGCTATACAGAAGTGCTACATGGATTGGTTTATGTATTAATATTCCAAATCTGTGCCAATGGTAATTTGTAACAAATTCAAATACACAAGAAAAGATAGAAACCAAAGAATATTACCATGGTAGTAAGCGATCGATAGTTTTTTATTTGACACTGAGAGTATGACTGAATTAATGATCAACATTTCACACACAGTATAGGAAGCTGCAGTCACATATTAAAAATAACTTTTCTTCCTTTATGCCTTCCATACCAACCATAACATGTCTAAGAAATAATTGGTAGGAAATACCTGTTTTTATATTATAGTGGTCTAGAGAATTTTAGATCTTTGTCAAAGTTCCTAATTATCTTATAACTGTTCTGATTTGGCTAATCAGCACTATGATCCTATATGTACCTCATGTGGCCAAAACTATGCAGTTTGAAGATCTTGATTAAATGTGTTAAATGGGATTTTTATATGAACGTACATGTGTATATATAACTGTGTCCTTAACCTTATGTACCATAATGACAAATGCATTATGAGTCACACACCACTCATATCTGTGGTCTAAAATTAATGCCACAACAGTGTAAAAGTTTCTGAAAAGCTTCCCTGTGCTTCGTGTGCGTGACTCCTGAGCTCAATACCCAGGCAACCTTCAAACACAAATCATGGGAGGAATGAGGCAGAGAAGGACCAATATACAGGTAAATGTGGTACAAAGATAAGTAGTAAAGCACAGTAAATCCAGTTAAATACAGATACATTTACAGAAGTCAAGAAACACTCCTGTCAAACACTGATTCAAAAGCTACGTCAATAGACACCTAAGTACTGCCTCATCCTAATGCAGTAGACCAATCACAGACCTGATTGCGTAAAAATCATATACACAATATTTGACAACTTTATGTGAACACTGCAATTAAAAATTCAGAGAACAATTAGATGTGACATTATAACTTCTTGCTAGAGGTACATGAATCAACAATTGATTACACAACCTGAATCAGCCACTCCCATTTATACAGACAGGTATGCCTGCTAGGTAAAGAAAGAAACACAGACAGCCTTTATAGCTGGTGAAATGTCAGGGTTAAAACAAAAATGGCGTGTTCATTTTTATTCAAAAGTTTTAGGTTCATTAAGGCCTGCTTGCTAAGTGAGATACAGGCATATAGGTTTACCCCAATACATGATCTCCGGTGACATAGTGATTTTGTCATTTCATCTACCATAGCACACAGGTTGCTTTTAAGGGCTCGTTTTGTTTATTTTGCACAGCACGCAATGCCAATGGTTACAAATTAACTCCTATCTGTGAAGAGAGTGAGGCATTGTATTGAGAAGAGCACAGCACAAATAGAAACGGTGCAGCAAAAAAATGAAACGAAAAAACAAAACGATGCGATAGGCTCCTCTCCCTCAACCCTGCAGCAGTGACATCCCCAGGCCCACTAATGAAATCAGGTGCTAAATTCACAAATTGAATAATTTCACCAGGCTCTGCAATTTCTCACCAAAAAAAGCAACAGTTCTTTGTGCCCTTTTAGGGGGAGGGGAAAAACTGCAATAATAGTATTTTGTGTTTCAATTCAAGAAGAAAGTGTCACTTTCGGGTGTAGCATTTCCCATACATTGACGAATTTGGTATGTGTGTTTTCCTGTTCATGTAAGGTTTCTGTTCCTGGCAGTGGTGCTCCATCACAGCCAAATTCAGACTGAGGTGAATTAAAATACTGAATAGAAAAGGAGACTTTTCTTTTCCCCATAGCAACAACACAGGGATGTGCTTTTTGAATATTAACTGTCAGGTCAGTGACAGTTTGATATTTTTTAAAGTATTATTAAAGTTTGACACTATATGTCACCCTCCATTCCTGATGCTGCTCAAAACGACCCGACCCCCAGAGGAGCTTGACCGTTAATATCCACTCTCACCCAAAACGGTAATAAATGGGCCAATGGTGGCCTGCAGACATCGTGGCGTTGACTGAAGACTCATCGCGGGCCAATGCGCGGGAGTCCATGGCAACGGCCTTTACCTGTAGGTCATAGCATGTAGCCACAATGACTACCGGAGAAAGCTGGGACTCACTTGCATTCTCTCCATGGCGGCCACGCCCATGCACTCGGGGACATGTGGCGAAAGATCCCGCATCCGAATCCACCGTTCCTAATGAGCGGGGGAACGCCGTCGTTGCAGGCAAACGCCTATTCGCTGGCACCCCGGCCTCTGCCGCTTGCCCAGAAATCTGTGTCCCCAATTCCCCGAGCCTGGCTTGGCCTTTGCATCCAGGCACCATCGGTGCCGTTTAGTCCCTCCAACTAGATCCACAGATTTTCCTGACCACATTTCGTTCCTTTAAGGTGACCCCCGGATCCTTCATTGTGCTCAAACAAAGATTACAGTGCGAGCAAAGCGGCACGAGAGGTTGCCAGGCGCCTGACTACAGACACTCCTCTCCTACGCTGCTCATGCCTGAAGCCTCCCAGCGCCATTCCCCCCGTGGCCCCCGCCAGCTCTATGTGACTTACGGAGTTTGGGCCTTCCACTGCCAATCTCACTTTGAGTGCATTTTTCTGATAAACAAAAGCACATTCAAGCTTTAGCTTCTCATTTCACACTATGTGCTTTGGCTCGGGGCATTTCTTTCCCGGAGCCCTTGGCCTACAGTCCCAAGCATGGCTCCAGTTGGCTTTCCTTAAAAAAAAAAAATCTACATGTGGAGGATTAGACTCCATCTTTCATCCCTGCAATCACCATACCCTCCGCTCTCTCACTCTGTCAGAGATGTCGTTGCTCTCCATGCGCAAGCCTATGTGCCCGGGGAACTCGCTGTCCACTAGGCCGGCATGTCGCCCTCTCCATCCCAGCCTCATCTGGCTGATATCTATGCCCACCTCTGTAGCTATCCACACTTGCTTCCCCCGGCCCCCAAAGATACTGAAGTGCCCTCGGTGATGTGATGGTTTTGGTTTCATTTTACTGAGGTGTCCAATTTAGCCTTGAGGTGCACAAATTATCGTAGGCCGCAAAATGGCCTTCAAGACAAGACTTTGTGTTGTCTGGTGTCATTTTATTGTATTTAGGCCATGCTGTTTGAGCTTAGAGAAGCAACCAGGGCTAAATGAGATCATTCCTTTCAGATGCCCACAGGAATGAAGTCTGTAGTAAAGTTCAGTCATATTAAGCAATATTCATTTTTAACAGAACTTGAAGTTCCCAAAACCAGTAAGCCAACCAACGCCTTTTCTGCCTGATCCCTAAACGCTGAAATGTTAAATGCATAAAATATGTTTTAAAATATTATCCTTACTCTTCTGTATCTAGTTCAAAACCAATATTCTCAGGACACTCAGTGGCTTCCAAAAGTGAGTAGCTGTAGTTGTCACAAGGAGTTGTGCTAAGACATACAGCACTCTGCAGCGTAAGAGGGAATTCACTCTGATTTCTCAGGACTATCTGAGTTTGGTTCTGGTAAACACCTACAGGCTTGACCCCAACGAACTATGAAAGCAGCTGTTTTCTAATTGATTGTATATACAATATGGTGCTACAATCAATTATTTTTGAATGTTGTTTTTAGTTAATGACTAAAGGACATGAACATCTTTGACCAAAGAAAATATATTAACTTTGCCAACAGATGGAAAAAAAAAGAAATTGAGGGTACAGCAAGCATGACTGCTAATACTCCAGTTATTAAAACAATGTTCTCCGATTCTTGGATCCAACACTTATGTGACACCCCCACCCCCACACCAATATTACCATAGAGAAATATCAGAACAGTTATTAACGCTGTGCATGAAATGTTAGCCGTGGCACAGGACGACCCCTGGGGGCATTTCTTGTCTTTGGGAACAGATGTGCCGCCCACTCGCAACAGTTGTAGTCTACCCACAATGCCCTGGTGGGAGGAGCCATGTAGGAATCGGACTGAAGCTGATACCTCACTTAACCATTTAGCACGTTGCTCCAGGGAAGGAGCAAATCTGGCTAGTACTTGGAGTGGGTGTGTGTATGTCGAGGTGGGGGAGGGAGGGGGTTGGGAGAGGATCAATATTTATAGACAATCCTGCCCAGCCCATCGCCACCTGCCTGGTATCCTAGAAAAACCAAGAGCACACAGATAAGCACATAGACAGTAAATTATACAAACATATACAAGTCTGCAAGGTCTGCTGCTAATTTAAGTTGACAGATGTGTGTTCAAGAAATCAGATAAAAAATTATTACAGTATTACTCCTAATAAAGATACTTTGGGAAAAAAAGAAATCTAATTTCCCTGGCTAATTTTGTTATTAAAAAAAAAGCTTCTGAATTGTTAATGAGATTGATTTTTACAATGTGAAATACGGGAGAAAACATGCATTAAAGTACACATCCATCCATTTCTTTTATCAGGCATGTAATAGTGATGTTTAATTGCTTTTTAATATGCTCAGTAGAATACCATTTAGGAGTAAAATATAATCTATATTTCATTAATTTAAATTTGAGTTATTTTGACTTTGCAGGAAGTTTGGTGTGAAAATTCGTATCAGAATACCATTAGTACATTCCGGCATGAATCATAGGATTTTGTCGAAGTTGGCGTAATGAAATCTGACTGCAGCGTGCACCCCTGGTGGTTGGAGAACACCTGCCAAACACAGCTTCACCCTTATGCATCCCCTAAGCTGAAAAAAGGAAAGTCAATGACTTTTGGGTATACTGAAGCGGGAAAAGTCAGTGACCTTCGGGAACACGGGAGAATAGCCCTGCAATCCTAGAAGAGAAGAGAGCTGCTGTGGGTGTAAGTCAGCTTGCAGAAGCCACATAGTGCCTCTGCCTAGAGCGTCCATCATTTGCTCATAAGCATAATAAACTTTAGCACGGCCTTCTGAAATCACAGCTTGACAGGGAACTGTAGCAAGATTAGGAGGAAGATGAGGGATGTTAACACTGGGACTTACTGGAATGAACTGTGTTGACACTTTAATTAAGACCCCAGACAGAAAGACTCTTTTCCAAATTCATCTGTCAATAAATGCAGTCAATATCAGTGATCTGCATTTAGTCAACCTTCTGTCTCCTCTCCATCCAGCACTTCTGAAGTGGATTAATTACATATCATATTTTATTTTTTTACTCTGCAATCGTTATATTCCATGAAAATCTAATTTTACTGTATATCTTCGGTCGTGATTTAAAAAAATAATAATATGAAATGAAATTTCTTTAATTTTTACTGTATTTGCTATTCAGAATGATCAGAAAAAGCTTTATTCTGTAGATAAAATGTAATAAATTTGTTTCTTATTCCAAAGAAGACTAACAATAAAGAACAATATTCACTAGATACACATGAACAGAGAATACAGAAATGAACAAAATAAATAAAACAACTAGTGCTACAATCAATTATATCATACAATAATATTTAAATACAATAATTAATTACATGGATAAGTATTACTGCTTTATGAAATTACATATAAAGTAACTATCAGAATATTTACCAAATATAAATAAAATCTCGTGATATTTTCCCCCTAAAAAACAAATGGTATATGCATATGGTTTTTGGAACTGTTAGGAGCACAAATTACTGAAATATTTTTTAAAATATTTATTATTTTTATGATTATAAATATTTATCATTACAGGCATTACAAAATTAAATTTTAAGATAACTAAATGACTTTATCTATAATAAATCTTTAATAAATAATGTACATCTGCAATAGATTGTACAATATGCAATATAGCTATGTTGTGTGAATTAAGTCTAACTGGTTATAAACTTGAATTTCATATATCCTGAATTTTTCCCTTATGTCTCCATTATTAGGTCATTCAAATTTCCAAAAGAAATGTCAGGAAGGGTAGAGCTCATCAATGAAAATTTGTGTTTATAAATCAGTAACCTGGATGAATAAATGAAATTTATAATATAGTACATGGTCTAAGTTGCCTTAATTGTGCTGTGAAATATGTAAAAAATTTCAGTTAATATGACCTCCAACTAAAACCAGTTATTCTCCCCTGTCAGACTGATAATTTACATTGTTACATTGCCTAATTGAAGCGTAAACTTTTTAATGTCTTTCAATGTCATTTTTTTAGCCTTTAAATATAACAAATGGATTGTTCCTCTGCTTTAAAGAAAACAAATGAATCATGCATTAAGAGTACATTTTACATTGTAGTATAGACAGAAAGGGATTCCAGACTTTATGATGTTACACTCTATATGGCACAACATGGTAATATTTATAAATTATAAATGCCTGTTCTAATCAAGATACGTTCATCATTTATCTTATTCCTTCTGCTTTTGCAAGTAATTATTGCAAAGTGAAAAACATTACAAAACATTAAAAACATTACATTATTGTGCGACCTTTAAAATTCAGTAAATTAAATGTGTATTCATTATGGTTAGGGCTCAGCATCACACACTGACGCGACACGGTTTTACCCAAAGAAGTTGCAAACATTATGAAAACTACAATACTTGGTAGCCATTGAATATGAGCAGTATGGTGTCTTGGGGTGCAACACTGTGACCTCACACCTCCTAGAGTTAAGGTCATACCCCTTCTCTGGGTGCAGATTTCGCTTGTTCTCTCCAAGTCATGTGGGTTAAGTTAACTAGCCTCACAGTTGCTCATAGTGTGTGACAGTGAGTGTACCCTTGCCCCATTCTACCGCGGATAGCCCCCAGATCTGCTGCAGCTCAGTCCAGGATCAGTACTTAGGATATGGATTGTAATTTCAGCTTTTTTATATAACTCAAATTTTGGGAGTGTCTTTGCGTTAAAAAAAAAGTCCCGCAGTTTATAATCCTTAATCATTAATAATCCTTAACAAGACAGCAGACCGATGCTTTGTAAATGACCCAAACAACCTACTAAGCCTAACAAACAAAAATATACTTGCAAAGTGAGTCACCAGACCCAGGACCTATAAAAGCTTGAGGGAAACATCTGGAAGGCCCTCATTTAGAGTTGTAACTTAAGAATATAAATATCAGTTTTGGTTATTAAAGTAATGACTTGTTGGACGGGTAACATTACACACCATGTCCGCCTTGCTTTGCAAAACGGTATAATATCTGTTGTGATAATATATTAATTGCATTTAAATGAAAAGCTTATCTCGTACTCTTAGGCATGAGTCGTGCCCTGTCTGGCCACTCTGCAGAGACAGTCAAGGCTTGAAAACACTTCTCTCCCATAATTTTTTATCGCTCTCTTTCTGTCGGCTGGAGATGTTAAGATTCACTCATTTCCCCCCCCCCCACCCGAGATCCGGCGTGCTTCCCTCCCTGAAGGGAAAATTAATTCCTCCTCCTTCTACTCCGCCTCCTCGGCCTCCCTTTCACCACCAAGGTGCCGGAATTCCCATTCTCTCCCATCTGAAAGGATAGAAGAGAAGAGGATCTGCTCCTTGGGGGATCCTGCTTATATGTAATATTATGCCCACTTGAATACACTGATATCCAAGAGTTCCCAAGCCGCCTTGGGAATGAATGTACAACAATGTCAGCAGTTTTGGTGTTAATGCTAATATTAGTCTTTTTGTTATGTCAACGGATCAGCAGAAGGTGGAACATTTTATATAAGCACAGTAGAAAACAGAACTCAAAGAAGTTATTAAGTTCTGTAGGGCCGCATTTTCAATTCATTTGAAATTGTTTTCATTGCCAGACCTTCGGTACAAAAAACATTAATTTTCTATTGGCATCTTTAATAATTTGATAATGTTTAAAATAAATATTTGTATTACATGTATGGATATAAATAAATACAAAGGATTGTATTTGTATTCAGTTTAATTTACAGGGTTATTTAACCATATAACAATATTCATTAATAGCTACATTTATTTTCTGAAATATATTACCATATTATTTCCTAATTTATGTTTTCTAATGCTGAGAAATTAGAATGTTTCCATTTCAATGCCATTTCAAAATTACGGTGTTTATTTCATTCGTTAAGCATGGAAAGCATGTCAAAAGATAAATTAATTTCAACAGAGGGTATTATTTAAAGCATTAAAACCGATGCATAATGAGTCTTTTTTTCCCCATTATTATGACTGCGACCCTCACCAGGAAGAGTGATGTGAAGTAGATGAAGGTTATGTTATAACAGAATAATAAAATAAATAAAGTCAAAGATTAACACAGGCGTACAACAGAGTGTGTTCCAGAGAGGTAAAAATTTCCTTGTAAAATATTAACCAATCCAATATTTTAATGTCTTGTCCTAGTTCATGTTTTGGCAGGGTGTAGGACATGCTAAATGCAGCTAACTGATAGCCGTATTGCTATTTTAAACATTCAGTTTTTGAAGTGACTACTAACAAACACCACCAATCATTGTATTCAGCTTAGTAAGTGATCTTTTCTAACAAAATAGAAACGTAGACTTTTTAAGTGATAGAAACCACAGAAACCCAAGGCAGCAGACAAAAGTTAACTTGAATATTTCATATTATTGCATTTCTATTTTTTCATTCACAGAATACATAAAAATTATACATGGTCTGGGTAAGAGTTAAGTCCAAACTGACCTACAGTTTTGGCCATATCAGTTGGAAGCACCTCAGTGTGAAATCATGCTTGTAGATCCATGAGCCAATTAACTTGCTCTATCAGGTACACATATAGAGATGATTATCTATAGTGTAAGGTAAGAGTAATGTTATGTTTTTATAATTATTATAATAAGCACAGATTAAAGTATTTACCATGAAAACAACTGTTCTTTTAGAAACATCATTTTGTTTTATAACACACCCCCCCCCCTCCTTTTTAATTGTGAGAAACCTCCTGGCAACCTTGAAATCAGCGACAGGTTTTGCGATGAATAAAAGAGAGGAAGTCATAGAACTGTAATCCCCACCAATGCACTTCACAAACCTCCTTCTCCCTAAAATGTGTGACTAATGTGCACAAATCTCTCACTATACAACCTGTCAGCGGAGATGGTTGGGCTTGTTGTTGTAGCATTCGTTGCGTGGACGTAATAAACCCGTTTGTTTGTTTGTTACACGTTTCCTTTCCCTTTGTCTCGGCGCTCCTGAAACAAATGTACCTCGGGCTCTTGTGCCGGGGCCGCTCTGCCTTCCCCGGGTCTGCGTGCACCGCAGCACCGTAATGACATTAAACGTGAACACTTAAAGGGCTTTCGGGCGAGAGCCGCATTGTAGTGAGCGAAGGCTTCCAAAAAGGCCCCTCATTATGTGTGTGGATTTAATGCCAGTGTGTGTTACCTGATAACATTAAGAGAGAGAAGGCAGGAATATTTCTGCACTGGCAAGGCTTCAGCAACATTGACCACCAACAGGATTGCAGCTGAGGCTGGCCATGTATATTCATGGGCTCTGAGCGGCCTGATTACTGCTATTACGGAATTATATCCGGGGAGGTGCAATTCATTAGACTTCATTTCTTTTTATCTAGCATTTGAATACAAGACTGCCTTATTGGTGCAAGGCTAGATAAATGTTACCTTTTTTTTCCCTGTACAGCAATGAAGGGAGGCTGTGGGCATTTGCAGTATGCGGTGCCTCCTGGTAAATACAGATCTCTGTAGAAAATGCCAGCATGTAGACTTTATTTTATCAAGAGATGAAAAGATGAAAATAATGGTACTTCAATGGGTTACTGTGTAGCTTACAGTAGCAGACCTTTCACTATGTGTTAGAAATCGCCGCATACCCAATTCTTCGCAAAGAGAGGGGGAAAATCCTGAATAGCCTTAGCGAGGCGGCTTGTGAAAGACTTTTAGCCAGCCACTCCGTCGGCGACTGCTTAAAGAAATTGGGATTTCCTCCCGCATCGTGCTGCCTGCTCTGCGTAGGCCGTGTAACTCACGGCAAGAATGAAGCATGTCGGGTTTTCAAGCCCGATGACCTTGCTTTTGTATATTTTGGGACAGCTGACATATGAAAGGATGTTCGCCTGCTTAGTATATTGTTGTCAAACATATTATATAAAAATAAAGTAAAATACTGAATGTACTTTTAGATTTAAATATCATGTTAAAAATACGATATTAAAAAATATCACGTACTGAGGGCATGTGACAAAAATAAAATAGAAAATATAAAGAAAAGTACAGTATCTGAATTATGTTAATTATTGGATGTTTACAGAATCGATCCACAAGCGTTATTCATTAAACATAGGGTAAGTATTTCTTGCCATGCCATAATCCGTGGCAATGAAAAATCACCACACTGATTGAGATCAAGGAATTATATGTCACTTACAATGTATCCAGTGATAGGTGTGGGAATCCAAGTCCAGCGTTGAGAGTTTGAGTTTATAAATCCAGGAAGAAATCAGTAAACAGGAATGTGACAAATGTATGGAAGCTTTCAAAAGGTATTGTTCATGCATATATCATCATACACTCCGTAACACATACACATCTTCAGCCAATTCAGACTCTGGAACCAAATTTAAATTATACTGTTTGTATGTATATTACGACTAAAATGCATTTACCATATTCTTATTTGAAGATATGAACTGAATTAGAGATATAAAACAATTTTCATTTCGGCTGAATGGATAATTTGGTAAATCCAGAGAAAACTTTTCACTTGTGTATTTGAGGTAGAAATAATGATAGTGTTTCTGTATTGTTTGTGCATCGTTTGCAGATCAGAATGCCAAATTTGTTCTGCAGGTGTTGCACATAGAATATTTCCACAGTTTAATGAGGATAATATTTTGATAGTATATTTAACCGTTTTGCATTTTAGGCATACAAAATAGCATTTTAATCAACACACACACACACACACACAAAAAAACATAAATTATTCATTTTATATGCAAGGGTATAACACAAAAAAAGCAAAACATAGGTTAACTTTTTCAAAAGTTTTCGCAGCTCTCCAGAGATTGGTTTTGTGTTGCGGTAAATAAAAATCTGTTTATGAAAATGATATTATTGTTGTCGTTTGCCTCTGGGAGAAAATTCAATTATTCCGAAGGCTTCCATTCTAAATGTGGTATGTCTAACAGGCACTTAAGAAACAAAGAATCAAAAAGAGTTAAACAAAACAAAAGAAAAAAAAAAACATAGCGAACGCCATGTAGAAGGGTTTCCCGGACCGTGGTATGACAACATTGCACATGATTAGACGCCGGTGTAGGCCATCTGGCCGAGCCCCATTCAGCAACGCATGTTTGAGTCAATCACGGGGAATTTAAATCATAATCTATTCAAATATACATGCTAGGTATGGGGTTAACATGGTAGAAAATAAGCTTTAAAACCCGTTCGGATCTGAGGGCCATGCGAATCACTGGGAGCTATAAGGATAATTGGGGGGAGGGGGTCCCAGGGTTCGTGGAAGATATTGCACTATTGCACCATTCTCAAACCATGTCATATTGCTCTGGTTTGACTTGAACAGAAACTGCATTAGTGCTTTAAACGGCGACAGCTACCTGAGGAGATCTGCTCCCTGGCATTAATTGCCGCAGTTCCCTGGCTGCACCATGGCCCGCCTCCCGCCCCCC
>JAAGVU020000129.1:17920699-17952126 GCA_011763525.2 Mormyrus iriodes
TATGTGTATTTGTGTGTGTGTGTGTGTGTGTGTGTGTGTGTGTGTGTATATATGTGTGTGTGTGTGTGTGTGTGTATATATATATATATATATATATATATATATATATATATATATATATATAACACATACACACAGATACACATGCATGTGTGGGTGTGTGTATATTACAGTTGCAAGGAGTAAGTTAACAGGTTGCTGAGGAATGCTTTAAAATAAATAATTCAGAGGAAACTTCTGCCCATGTGTTGGTAAGTAAAAGTAACATGTGAGGCCATTATTATTTATCGGCACCCTTATTTAAACAAAAAAAAGTGAAACAGTTGTTCATATTATACATACTTTTCAACAAACAACAAACTGGGCAGAAAGTTTGTCCATCAATGACACTTTCCCAAGGAGGTTAAATACGGATCGGGTTGGTCAGTCATCACTGTCACAGATAAACGGTGAAGCTGTCACAACGCCTGAGTGTTTAGCTGCTCCATGTAGCAGAACTACAAAGAGCATTTCATCTGTGCTCAGTGTAGTATGTATCTCAAAGCCGGCATTCATTTCATATTTGCCATCCACCAGATGGTACTGGTGATCATGCCTCGGAAGCTCCCGCTTCCTAGCTATTCATTGTCGTCGGGGCCAGCCTGACATCTCTTCACATACTCACTGTACGACGCAGAGCTCGCACGCCGCAAGGAATCCAGTCACAGCATCACAATACGAGTGGTCAGAGCTATTCGATAAATGTCTACCTTCTGCTAACTAAAATAAGATTATGCGGGTAGCTAATCTAATAAAGAATAATAAAACTAGGTTTTCTAGTTATTAAAACGATGGTACATCTGAACAATTTTTTGTCACTTTATTCAAACAAATCCTTGCTCTGTATTTTTAAAAGGTATTCTAATGAATGCTTTTTAAATATTGTTTTAAAGCAGTACATTTATTAAAGCCTTATTTGCATTGTCATAATATTCCTTAACGGTAATATAACCTAGTATTTTCATCGTAATTTTCTTTTGATCCATACTTTTGTATCTGGCAGATTGTCAATATTATATACCTGATGTAAGAAGGAAAAAGGTACATTGTTAAGATACGGGTGACTCTAATGATGGTCTCCATGGTATCACCTCTCCGAGCTCCAGTCAGTCAGTCCTCCTGGGTCACTGTTGGCCCCCTACCCAAACAGAAACCCACTAAGCATCTGGATATGCCCAAATACCTACTTTCTCTCTGACTGACACTAGGCACTGCCCACATCCTGCCTCTCCATCAAATCAACAATCCCCAACTGTTTACATTCAACAAAGGCAGGATACTTAGATTTTAAATAGAAAATAAAAATGAAAAATCTGTAAGTTACATTTACTTAATGGTATTAGAAGAAATGCTTTCTTTTTGCAATTATCGTGTTGGTCAAAACTTGTATATTTTTAATTAATAAGCAGCTCAATAATTAATGCAACCATCTAAACGTCCATCTTCCATAGTGACTTAATTATCCAGAACAAGCTTACAGTATTAATTTATGCAAATATTATTTTTATTACTAATATGGTCCTTAATCTTGACATTTATCTGTAGTGACCCAAACTCCATCCACAGAACAAGGCATTTCAATCCAGCAATTCAGGTTACATTAGTTGGTCTGTCAAGTCTGTGTCTTTGGCCGCCACGCTACCTGGTACCTGCTGATTGGCCACAGCGTTAGGAAGCAGCCTTTTGATGGTGCTGCTGCCCACACAGAAAAGCCGAACCCTTAAGGGATGGCGAGGAACATAAGCTGTAAAATCACATTCATCCTTATTCCTCACATGTGGCCATTTGAATTAAATTTGTTCTTAGCAACTTTTGGATTTGTAACAGAAAAAAGGACGAGCACACAGGGTAACGCCGGGGAGCTCATTAATGTAAAGGCTTCAATTCACGTGCCGGGTGAATTTCCTTTGATTTTAAAGGGAGTGAACATACAGAGACAAAAAAGCGCTTTAAAATACGCAGAGGGCTAAAGACAAAGGCAAAGAAGGACAGAGTTTGTACCACTAACAAACGCACATGCCGACTGCATCATGTACCTTAATGGCAGACAGATGCTGCCATTGCCAAGAGAAGGGCGGTGGGCAGGTCACACTCTACCTTCACCTAAGGGACTGCCTTCATAGGCACAAAGTGCCACTCCAGGGTGCAGGGTGGGGGGGGCTCCAGGCTCAAGTGAAGGGAATAACAAAGAGCAGTGACCCTTTATGAGACAATAAGGCAGCTAGGCCTCACAAAAGACGAGGCGGAATACTGTATAAGTAAAGGAATTAGTGCGGGCCCAGCATCTCCCAAGACCCCTGCTATACACGAAAGGAGGATAGCTGGCACAGCTCATTAAGGAAAACTGAAGCCTAATAAAATTTTACACCAGTGATTAATCCTTTGGGATTTCGCAGCCTCTTGTGGCATCCACAAACGCAATCTACCAACAGAACACAGCACAAAAACTTCAAAACAGAAATCTTTGTGCCAGAACATTTGGGGGTAAAGAACTCGTATGGGGTAATTATCATTTTTAAAAAGGCTTTCTTATTGTTATTCTTCATTTGCACTGCTAAAATTTATTATTTTAATATTATACACTTATTGGATTTAATTTAAAATACAGTATGACCTTTTTGATGTCTTAAAACCTCTCCTGGTACAAATCTGTGACTACGGTGAAGGGAGGCCATTGACAATCTTATCACAGAGATCATGAGCAGTGCATTTAAAACCCATTGCTTCTGCTGGCCCTAATATTTACACCTGTCTGGCTTCACAGTCATTTACTGCTGCATAATATTAAATTTGAATAATTAAGTGCGAGGCTAACTGCTAAATGCGTTCTTAACAGGCTCTGGAGATGTGGGAGGGTATCAAACGCACGTTTCTTCTTGTTTAACGCTATGATTAAAATGAAGTGATGTGTCTAGAAGACCTCATCAATGAGTTGGTGCTATCGAGGCATGCTCAAAACACCCGGAGGCCGTCAGATCACATAATGCCCTGTGTGATAACCCTGCTGAGAGCCAGGGCCATTACCGAACATGCCAGCACTGGAGAAAGTGGCTCTCATTTAGTCGAAACGATCACTTTATTTCCTCAACGTGATGAGATGGAGGAAACCTAGGGAGAGGATGGAATGTTTGAGGACTTATTCAAACATTTGCAAAAACTAATAAGAACACTAAATCAAGCCAGATGCTACACATTCAGGTTTTTTTCCCCTTGCACAGAACAGGCAAATATAGATTTTTCACATTTTGGGTGTTTTCTATTGAATACATTCCTCCCAGATCATGCTTATCTTTTCAAATGTATTTCATTTTATTGAATATCCACATTTGTTTGATAACAAAATGCATATCAAGGGAGAACGTACAGATTTTCTGCTTGTAGATATCGCTGTAGCCATTCTGACATGGTAAGTTGAACAATGAACCAAAAACAAAAGAGATGCAGTAGGTACTTGGTTTAATGCTCAAATGTCAGTAAAGTTAATACGACATTCAGTATGGTATTACGATGGATAACATTCAAATAGCAAATGAGGTATACTGTGCATGCAAAGACAAGGATGACCTGGAGTAACCACAGATCCTGCTTACTTACGGCGTTGCTGCCAGTTGTATATAATAATAAGGACTAGAATTTGTATTGTATTTCTAGCTTTCTCTTAAATCCTGCTTACTTTAATGTTGATAAGTCAATGCTGTCAATCAGTTCCTAAACTGTGTTGCACTACAGCACAACTATTATTTACATATAACATGATGAAGCAAAATAATGGCTAACCCGCAAAACATATATATATATATGTGAAAACTGATTTTCCCTTTGGTTTTGTACCAGCCTTCAGAAAGTTGTTGTTAATACTTAAAAATAAGAAATAAGAACATGGACAAAAAAAACTAGGTATAGCTAATTTCCATCCATTTTTGGTAACTGCTTGTCCTATTCAGGGTCATGGGTGCATGGGAACAACCCAGGACCAACCCATCAGGGCACACTCACACACCATTCACTCACACAGGCACACCTATGGACAATTTGATAGCTCCAATTAACCACAGCGTGTTTTTGGACTGGGGGGGGGGGGGGTGGTATGATGACATGCAAACTCCACACACATGGAGCCATGGCAGAAACTCTATCCCAGGTCCCAGAGGTGTGAGGCAATAGTGCTAACCACTGCACCACTGTGCCGCCCCCACATAGCTAATCTATTTAACAATAAACAAATATGCTAAGAAAATGTGTACCTTGGAAAGTTTTACCGCAAAACTAACTCAATTAATACAAAATGTAATCACCTGATACCGGTGTAAAACACCAAACCATATGTTATTTATAAATTTATATATTACAAAAGCCAAAATTAAATTAGACTCACTGAGTCCAGTTCTGCATGTTGATGATGATATTTAACCAGTTTTGCTTAATAGGCCTAATATCATATATTTTACACTTAAAATAAATTCCCAAAGAGACTAAATGTGTAGTATTATACATTGCCAGTGTTTTATGAAATTTAATCAAAATTCAGTGTTTTTTGATGTCATGCTATGAACTAATTCTTCTACAGTTGTTTGTATTGTAGCTATTATTAAAGTACAATACACTACAACAACAAAAAATGGCCATATAGTGGCTACAATTAACATATGATTGTGCCGGTGACAATGACATGGTACATTTAGCATAGATTTTTAATGCAGACATTATAATAGACAGTGAAAGTGCTGTGTATTACTACACACTACAATCAAAATTATTCATTGTGCTCCATAAGTTTGAAATAGGTTAATCTTTAGCCTTCAGTGAAACATCACCTTCTTCTTCTTCTTCTTCTTTTTTTTAACTAGATCTTACCATTTCTCATTGAGAATATCTCTGCCCTACAAAACGCAATGGCGGGCCACAGTAGAATCAGTGTGAAAATATAATGCACGCTGCAGGTTAGACATCAGAGTACACCAGCATCTCCGCTTGTTTCTGAAACTGTTATAGATAAATGTGTGGCCGCGAAATGTATATCATATTTTTAAAATCGTATTTACCCAACTGAGTAACAAATCATGATACTAAGTTAGATTGGCTTGAACACGACCATCGTTTGCCCACAGTTTGTCTGCGTACATTGATGCCATCTAACTGAACCACCGATGCAGCCCTCGTCACATGTTCTGTCAGCTGTTTCACTTCAATGCCGAGATAAGCATGGATTATTATCCTTTATACCAAAGCTGTGATTGCCCTAGTACGCAAGACAACTCAAAGGTTGTCAGTGTATTTAGTCCCTCCGTGAAATAAAAATGTACAGAAAAGCGTTGTTTATAACTCCTGAGCATGCGCATAACATATATTCAACATTTCTGTGATAAATCATGTTTTATTAATGTTAATATATAAATTCGTTTATTGTTGCTATAGCGAACCTTTAGTTACAGCATGTCTGCCTGACCAGAAATACAGACTCGCCTGATTTACTGTTTTGTCGATTTTCAATGTTTTTGTTGCTCAGTCAGTACTGCAAATGAACTCGCAAACTCGGTGTTATACGTTGGGCTGAACTGAATGCCATACCGGCCGGGTACAAAACGAGCCGGCAACTAGTGTGAAAATAATCTGCCATTTACTCACGGATAGACCGGTACGACCTGGAGATGCTTCACATGTGCTCCTCTGGTGTGTGATAACAGGCACCAAAGACTGTATTTACGTCAACTCTTCTACAACTTTACAAAATGGCCAGAATTCATACTTCTTGAGAATTGTCTTTGATATAGGTCTTCGTGTTAGGCAGTCAAACTTTTGCTGGACAGTTTCTCATTCTCTATACAAAAAAAAATCTGGCTGTCAGACTTTAGAAAAAAATAGTCTCTGTTTGGTTTTCTGAAAATAGTACCAGTGTTGTTAGCACTGAGCAAAACTTAGGATACCTCTCCCTTTACAATGAAACTAAGAAAAACAGCAATAATATACTACTTGGATAATGCAGTGTTCTGCATATTCAGGTACACTGGAGAACATTACTGTGTCTTACAGCCAAAGTGATTGATGCGTATAGGGGATTCATTTGTTATCCAGTCAGTGAGTGTATGGTGCATTGTCTATGTGCATGCACACATTGTGCTACTAATTTCGTCTTGGGGAATATATTTACGTAAACTTTACAGTTACTAAGTTGATCTGTAGTTTGATATTTAGAATTTAAAACAATACACCCAGAAGAAAAAAAACAATGATTAATATGATAAATCAGATTAATAATGAGAAGATAAAAAATAGAAATAGATTTTTTTAATTATATGCACGACTTTGTGCAAACTGTATAAATAAAACCCATAAACACCAGTATAACTGTTGCAATGATCCATTCAGTTATCTATCTAAATAAATATATATTTCTTTTTTGATTTGCTGTTTCATTCTAAAGATACAGTATTTTCATCAATAGCTGGTTTTAGACTTTTACTAAAAAAGTGTTAGTTTCAGTGTAACTTGTTTTGCTTAGAATACTGTTAGAATAGCTAATGTCATTTTACTGACTCTGTTTGCGTTAATTGTGCTGTGTACAAAATATAAAACCCGCATTAATTGCCACATATGTGGAGTTTTCCGCTATATGAATATTTGAATCGATTGCATTTCTCAGGTAGGCCTGTCAACTACAGCTGACCAATTGCAACACTCTGTCTGCCCACTTGGTTTGTGATTGACACATACAGAGTAAAAAGAATGACAAAAGATTTTTGTGTTCATAAATCGTAATCCATATTCATGAAAAATCCACAGGCATATGGCACATTTCATGCTTGTATGACAAGGTTTGTATGCACACTATTCTGACAGGTTCCTTGTTCAGCTACAACACCTGTTTCATAAGCGGTGTACCTGTTTTACAAAATTAAAGTTACAAAGTTAAATTTTACAGAACTCCTGGTAGAAGATATGTTAGAATAAATTTATATGATGTGGGCTGTAAAGAAAGCAGAAGCTTCCAGACTATTATTTTTCACTTAAAACCCTTCATTTTCGTACAGTTCATTTTATAATAGGCCTAATACAAAGATGCGGTGATTAAAATTATGATCCATCCGTCACCTGTATCCCCTTATCTTATTCAGGGTCGCAGGGCGTCCAGAACGTATGGGCACAAGACAGGGAACAACCCAGGATGGGGCACCAACCCATCACAGGGCACACTCACATGGACAATTTGGTAACTGCAATTAACCTCAGCATGTTTTGGGACTGTGGGGGGAAAAAACCAGAGTGCCCAGATCAAATCCCACAACAGCACAGGGAGAACATGCAAACTCCACACACGTAGAATCCTGGTGGAGACTCAAATCCTGGTCCCAGGGGTATGAGGCAAAAGCGTTAGCTACTAGGCCACCATGCCAGCCACAGAACAGGCTAGTTCGCTGCATTTCTAACAATTTATATTACAAATAGTAATAATAGTAGTAGTAGTATTAAGATGTCTTGTGTAAGGACAAATACAATAGATTTTTACAGCATGACAATAGTGTTTTTAAGTATACTATGCTATATCTTGTAGAGAATGAAAGAAACCAAGAAAGAAATAAAGAAAATCCCCAAAGAGAACAGCTGCTGCATGTGCACAAGCGGACAAATAATTATGGAAAATCGTTCCCATTTTTCAGTTGATTATTTTAATTGGCTGGAGAAGAATTAGGAAACACTGCTTATGCATTTCAATATGCAATTTATAAATATAACTATGGCTAGTGAATCTTTGACCTCCTGAAGTTTTACTTTATAATATACTAATGTCAAACAAGACGTATTATATATTATATTATTGCACATTACACAATGGAATTAAACCTTTAAGAAATAACAATTAAGATATTTCGAGGCATGCCCAATCTAAATAGTTTGCATACAACTTACTATTTTAAATTATTACAGCATTTTTATATGGATTTGCTGAACAGGTTTTGTAATTTTATAATGCTTACAATATGCACGACAACAACAAAGAAATGTATGCATACATTAATAAGAGAATATGATAATAAAACAATGTAAAAGTGCATGAGGTTGTTCATGGCCTTCACATTAAGTGTATAATAGTTAAAAGTTCTGTAAACATTAATATAACAGGGTTTCATTTTGATTATTTATGTGATATTACATTAGAGAGCCACTAATTGTTTGAGTTATGTTGAGATATGTTTTCCAGTTACTTTACAGAAAATTACTGTCTGACATATCATAAAGTTGACCAAATGTACATAAAAATATAAATATTAAGATATATATTTCTGTAATATCTTTACTGGGTAGTCTGAGTCAGTAAATGCAGAAAAATATCCAGATAATTTGCAACTTTAAATAAAAGATGGTTATATATATGTGTGTATGTGTGTGTGTGTGTGTGTGTGTGTGTGTGTAAAGTGTGTGTAAAGCGTGTAAAACATTTAAATAACAATACTGTACAACTCTATGCTGGCCTGTGTGCTGTACCTGACATAAATGCTTCTAACTACATAGTTATATAATAATTTACAACTCATGGTTCAGTGTTGCTGAAGTTACAGTCACTGCAGTGGTATGTATGGGTATACCTCAGCCACTACCGGGGCACCGTTGATATTAGAAAGGTGAGGGGGGCAGCTGAGAATCTCAGTGAGTCATTCCCAGGACAATATTTCCACTGCTACCTATGGAAGTCTCACAGGGTAGCAGACTTCTGTCTTATTTTTTCTTTTTAAAATTCAGATTATAATGAGTTCCAAATGTTTAATATGAAAACCCTGGGGTGGGGGGGGTGGGGGTGCACACTCCACTAAATAAATTCATACATTTAGAAAATGTTTTTCTTACAGACAGCTCATGATTTACAAACTGAATTTTAAAATATGGGCCCATATGTTAATGTTTCTTAATGTAGGAAGTTTAAAGCGACGAGATGTGTTTGAAGAGGAGATACTTTATAATGTGAAAATGAAGGGCATGGCTGCTGCAGTGCATTCGCTGGAAACCACATTGGAGAGAGCTGGCATGTGTAAACAGTACCAGAAACATCTCTATTTCAAAATGCAGCCGGCAACATATACTGTATATACAGAACTTCATTAGAGCATAACTTGACCAGCCTCTTTAAATCCGCACAGTTACAGTTTACTTGGAATTCCTGGAATTACACAAATTTATAAACTGTGAATTGTAGAATGGCTGGCATTGTAGATTGCTCCTGTATTATTTAGATTTTCTAACTCTATGCTGTAAAAGTAAAAACATGCAAACCATTTAATTGTATGGTATATGGTATAACACCATATACAAATGCAATATTGAAATGCATCCGTTTTGGAAACTCCATTTTAAGCATTGCTTCTTCTCACCCATGACCCACCTGTTTTCCATTCTCACTTGTCCTATGGAGGGCCACAGGCAGTCAGGAGCCTATCCTGGAAGCTACAGGCACAAGGCAGGGAATCACCCTAGTTGGAGCACCAACCCATCACAGAACATACATAACATTCACACCTACAAGCAGTTTGGCAACTTCAATTCACTGTAGCATGTTTTTGACTGTGGGGAGGTGGATACTCAAACTCTGGTTCCTAGGTATGAGGCAACAGTATTAACCACTGCACCACCATGCTGCCCCTTCTGCTGAGACTATTACAGTTATTATTTTTGCCAATTTCGGAAAGCATGAACATAAACTTTATTTATTTATTGAAGACCTGGTCTTGGGTGATGTAGAGGCTCAGTGTGTAGAAGAGTGCATCCAACTTTCCGAGCTAAGATTCAGTTTGTGTATGGAATTGCACATTGACCTGGCCTCCCATCCAGGGTCTTCTCCTGCCTGGTGCCCTGTTATTCCTGGAAGAGGTTTGAGGGTGCCTTGTGAAGCCACAGTGTGTAACTGGTTGTTGAAAATGCATAGAGGAGTAAATGTTTCTCTTAGGGATGAAGAGAACCACTAGAGATTTTTGGTCAAACGAATTACGTTCTAAATTTTTTATGGCATCTGTCACCCCCCCCCCCACATGGATCCCCTGCCTAGGGTAAATATTACATTATTTTAATTCATGGTTTCCCTACTGTATCTCTACTTGATCAATATAATTATAGCGGGAAGATCCATCCTTTCGAGCTTTACTGAGAGCATTGTTTGCCATATGGTCAGCAGAGCAGCCTGACCTGTAACCAGAAGGCCAGAGTCTAATTTATGATTGAAAGACACAATCATCACCTGCATTGAAATGTTTATAAGGTAGATCTTTTGTGAAGAAGCCTTTTATTAGTGGATATTATTTGTATTTCTTTTTGAGAGCAAAAGTTATTTATGAGATTCCTGTGCTGCCTGAGACTGGCTCCTGGCCCCCACGACACTAACCCTAAACAGGATAAGTGGCTAGAAGAAGGACGGATGGGAATTCTTTATAGTCATACAGTCACACACTCATGAATGTTCAACATATACCACATTCACTATACTTATTTAATTATTGATTCTTAAACATGCGTTTTGTATATATTACATTATGGAGACCAAATGTCCCCACGATGTGATAGAAACCTGTTATTTTGACAGTGTTGTTTTTCAGTCCCCACATGAAGAAATTTTATTTTATAAAAATCTGTGCAATCAAAAAGCCAAACAGCCAGAAGTCTTGTATGTTGTTTGGTTACTTATGATTTAGGTTTGGGCTGGGTAGGAGTTAAGGTTGTCATTGGTGGGATTAGGGTTTTGCCAATAGAAATGAATTGACAGTCCTCACAAAAATATGAATACAGGTCTGTGGGTATGTGTGTGCATGTGTGTGTGTGTGTGTGTGTGTGTGTGCACGTGTCTGTGTGTGTGTTTGCGCACATGCAGAGTTTGCATGTTCTCCTAGTATCTGGGTGGATTACCTCTGGGCACTCTAGTTTTCCACCACAGTCTAAAGACTTGCAGCTCCAGTGGATTAGCGACTTCCTGTTTGGCCCGAGAGGAAGTATGTATGCACTGGTTATAATCTCTTGGAAACATTTTTGGGCAAAGGAAACCTTGTGATATTACAAGTTTCAGCAGTTTTTTTTTTTTAGTTTTGTTCTTAATCATCATATGTTTTTGGGTTTACAAGGGGCTTGGAATTATATATTGCATTAAAAGAAAGTCAGTGCAAGTTGCCCACGATAACAGATGAAGAAAAATGTGTATGTATGTGTTTGCATGTCTGCTTTGTGATGGAACAGCAAGTCGTCCAAAAAAGTATATCGGCGTGAACATTGTGCTTTGCGGGATAAGCTCTGGATCGCTGTGGCACTAATTGGATTAGCTGTTGTCGAAAATGGATGGATGGATGGATATATAGAAGATCCCTTGAGTGTTTCACTTAGATCTGTTATAATCACCCATGTCTGCTTTTATTGAAACGCTTAGTCTTGTACATGTATCACATCGTATAACGCAGTGTGACCTTTAACCCCACTCGGACAAACATTTATTTAGCTTCTTCACCAGTTCTAAGGTCAAAAGATCCTGCACACAGGAGCACTTGTTGAAATATCGGTACCTAGGAAAGAAAAACAATGTGACAATATGAGGGAAATATGATATGATTCTGTTACCCTGCTCCTGGGAAACACTTGTTGAACTAAAGATTTTATATAGCAAAAAAACATCTATTAAGTTATTATTATATATTCTTATAAATTATTACGAAGAATAATACGAATATGAATATTTCGTATATTCATATCGACTTAATATTTTATAAATTTTCTTTGCCATTGCCTGTTAGGTGTTCAGATCAGTGGTATAACTCAAATAAATATATATTTAAATATTGCATATGTCAAAATCTTGTCAAAATACAATATACAGATTTTTTCCTTCCACTTGGTGGGTTTACAAGGAAATGTACAAAAAGAAATCTATTAGTAAATGCCTTGCTGCACAATTAGCTGACATGAAACATTTGGCATAGATCGAGGCTTTCCCATATACAGAAAGAAACATCCACGCTGTTACCTCCTGATACAATACAGCAGCTTTGCAGCCATACATCCTGCATGTCTCCCGCTCTGCCCCCCCACCCATCCTCTGAGCCTGCCTTGTCTCATTCCCCCCCACCTTCACTCGCCTGGACTCTGACCAGCTGGCTTCATTAGAATCCTCGCCATTCCAGATCTGCTGTTTTGCGGCTTCACATTTTAGACTGTTTTATCTTAAGCACTGTCCAGCCTGGACCCTCATAAAGATTTTCTTGGCATTGCCACCTCTCAACGCTGGCTGCTAATGAAACGATTGGCTATTGTGTATTTGTGCGCGCGCGTGTGTGTGTTTTTAATTAATCTTTGTATTGAACGCTTGTAGAATCCACATTGTTTCAAACATTGGAAATAGCTGCATTTTCATACCTTTTAAGAAACAAATGCAAAAATTTTACATAGAGTGGAAAATTTGAATTGAAATCAGTACAAACTTATGTTTGCTACTTCTTGGTTCCATACCATTTACAGTTTTGCAAGACAGCACATATTTATACCATTGCTTTGCAGTTTATTGTAACTGTCCCTTGAAAAAATATTTTCCCCATAATAAGCAGAGTCAATAATTTTGCTAATTTAAACATTTTTGCTACATTATATGGCCAAAAGTATGTGGACACCAGCTTCTCTAACATCTCATTCTGAAACTAAGGGTATTGACATGGAGCTGGTCCACCCTTTGTTGTTATAATAGCCTCTGCTCTTCTGCTTTCCACCAGGTACTGGAATATTGCTGGTGGGATTTACTACCATTCAGGTCGGGTTTTGATGTTGGGTGATCAGGTCCCTTTCTGTGAGCTTGTGTGGCTACTACTGCACAACGGAACATACTCCCAGATGTCTCCACTTCACAAACACTTCCCTTGTGGTTGACCCGGGCAGCTCAGGTAGGACAGAAATGTAGCAAACCAACTAGCTGGAAAGATGGCGTCCTGTGCTGGTGCAATATGGAAGGTCACTAAGGTCTAAACTGCCGCTAATGCTTGTTGAAGGATATTGCATAAATGTGTGCTTAATTATACACCTGTGTCAGCGGTGGATGTGGCTTAATATGGCAATTCCTCTAATCAATAGGGCTGTCTACATATTTTTGGTCATCTAGTGTATGTTAGTATTCATATTTTTGGGATGGCTTTTAGCACTGTAGCCTCATACCTTCAGGGTTGTGGCTTTGATTCTTACTTTTTCTGTTTGTAGAGTTTGGAGTCATCTGAATGGCACTTTACTCCTGCAGTCCAAAAAGATACGTTGGACTGGTATCCTCAGTGTATGTGCCCTGTAATGGACTGTCATCCTATCCAGGTTGATCCGTTCCTTGCCTACTGCTTCTGGGATCTGGTCCAGACTCAACCCTGCATTCCATATGCAGCAATGGAGGAGTCTTTCTGGTTCTGCCACTGCACACACATGGTAGAACTACCCTATACCTAGTTCTGGTTTGTTTGCTGTGGGGGAACTCCTGGCTTACAGGGGTGTTGTAAAGGAAGGGAAAGTTAGGATGATTTCAAGGGCCCAAGAGTCACAGGGGCCATAAAAAATTAGTAACATAATAGAGTTTATCTGGGTTGGGGGCCCAATATAATATGCTTTCATGGGGCCCAAAATCTCCAGCAGCACCCAAGCTGGTTGAACATGGCTCTGTCAACCTGATTGGGATGGTGAACCCTATACTGGCTCTCATATGTTCCTCACTGCTTGACATGATTGTGTGAGCACCCCTAGTAGATACTTCGAACCTTCAAGTCAGGATGAATGCTCCAGTGCAGTATTTCTCAATCCGTTCTTCAGGGACCCCCAGATGGTCCACGTTTTTGATCCCTCCCAGCTCCCTGTCAGACAGTCTGGTAGGGAGCTGGGAGGGAGCAAAAACATGCACCGTCTGGGGATCCTTAAGGACCGGGTTGAGAAAGATAGATCTGGTGGGTACATGTGTGCAAGGCTACACAGCAAGAATCACAAAGAGCTTCAGTCATCAACTTCTTGTATGATTACAGGTATGAAAAGGTAAGTTCTTACTATGTGTGGTATTTATTGCTGTGGCAAGAGTTCTTCGGCATGATGAGTAACAGTTTTTATTGTTTTTTTTAGAATACGAAAATGTAAAATGTATTTCATGTATGTCATGAAAAGTAGCCTTTTAATAGTGGATTTATTACTTATAATTTGATGACCCGGCTCTCTGACCCCAAGCTTTGCTCGTGCATGTGTTTTTGTGTCTGAGATCAAGATGAACTATGCAAAAGCATCTCAATTTCCCTAAAGCGATGAATAAAGCATAACAATTTTATAGTGATATATAAAATAATATCCTACATACCTACAAATATGTATTTAATTAATTAATCATAAATTATTTAATTGCAAGATATCTGTAAATCTTAGCCATGGCCTGTCGTGAAGTAAATATATAATGCTTATCATTAATTAATAATTTGAGATAAAGCCATTTTTATCTGATCAGTTTAATGCTGGCAAGCATAACGCACACTGCCTTTCTGGGAAGTTTACCTCAAAGGAGTGTGAAAATCTCAGAATATATTTCTCATTATTGTGGTCCAGCCAGTACCATCAGGAGCATTGTATTATTCTCATTATTAAACAATATCTCACTGTATAAGAAGTATAAAATATGGGTTTTGAATCGATCCAGCCCTTTTAATTGAATACATTTATGGAGTCACCAGTCCAGTCTCTAGAGTGTCATTAAGATATTTCATTGACTTTTGCACAGATACTAATTTACTGTAGTAATTTAGGTAAAGTATTTAGTTCCAAAGTACAGCAGCATGTGACGTCCTGCTGCTTCTCACCATGCTATCTGTTGACTATCTCCAGATTCACTGTGTCCCAGGACTAGTTAAGAGGTTATGGAAGACGTATGAAAGGATGATGGTAGAGTATATCTGTAATGCATGTTGGAGTACCCTGGGTTTGCCAGACTGGGCCTGTGGAGTCTCACTGGGCAGCTACCAGATGAGGCACACTACCCAGCCATGTCATCCTGTGCGCTGGTAGTAGACAGGAGGAGTCACGTG
This sequence comes from Mormyrus iriodes, assembly GCA_011763525.2. Classification (NCBI taxonomy): domain Eukaryota; kingdom Metazoa; phylum Chordata; class Actinopteri; order Osteoglossiformes; family Mormyridae; genus Mormyrus; species Mormyrus iriodes. Next base: position 17,935,780 of record JAAGVU020000129.1, read on the forward strand.
GGAGCTGAATGTCTGATTTAGGAGAATAAATGCAGGGCTCTTTCTATCATTTCTGCCCTTTCATAGTTCCATGATTGAGTTTTCATGTAAAAATAAGCTGGCCTAAATTTGTCTTTGTAATCTTTAGAAAGTGTTTGACTGTGGTCCCTGTCTCACACAAACTCTACCAAGAACCTGTCTGCACAACATATGAGCTTTTTTTTGCATGCATGTGGAGTCATTACATATTTGAAATTCACTGTTCAAGATGATTCCTGCACTTTCCACATTCAAAATATAATTTATGATTTGTGCAATTTCCTTAAAAAAGCAGTAAAGTAGAGAGAAGCACTTCCTCGACAGTTATAATTTAAAACTTGTGAAAACTGTCTTGACTATAAAAAGCACATAAAACTGTAAATCAGAAAGTATATAGTAACTGTATTTCTGTCCAATCTTGTGCTCTATAATGAAGCATTCATTATAATTATTTTATAAGACTGAAGTTTTTAAAAACTACAAGACTGCATTACTCTGCATAATGAACAGATGTTGTGGCAACAAGGATATACATTATGCATAATAATGATTTCTATTTTGATTGTAGAGGCTGATTTATTGAGACAAGGCTAGCTTACTACAGTAATGGATTTAGGGATATGCTTTTGTTGTGTTATTTTCATAATTAATATTAGGAAGTGAACATGTTGCATATATACATACGGAAATATCCTTGCTATAACAAACACAATGTAGTTATTAAATCTAAAAGCTTAAAGTTTTGGTTGTAAATTACAATTAAAACTTTCTACAATATGAACCGCGAAGCATTGCATTAATAATTTAACTGTTTTAATAGTATTACTTTGCGCATGCAATTTATCAGTTGCTTGTTTCAACTCTTTAGTTCCTAATGCACAGCAGATTCTGTATATTGGTATGTGCATTGAGTTAACCAAGAAACAAGAAAACTAAGAAGTGTACTCATGATTAGTGGAAGACATCTATTACTGAAAGATGGGTTGTTCCCTGGAGAGATGCTCCCAGGGGGATATGTCTTTTAGAAAAACACTGATCTATGGATATAGACTGGAACAGGAACGCCCTGGGCAGCTATAATTCTAATCTTGTTGTGAGAAGGAGGAGAATGCCCCATTTGAAAGCTAATTGTGGGGGAAGGATGTCTTTATGGTCCTTGCTGGTATGGTTCGTGAGCAGCAGTCAGTGTCCATCAGGAAAGGGTGGAGGACTGGTGCTCAGGCTGGTGTTGGGTCTGAATCTCTATGCCATCCCTGTACAAAGGCAGAATTTAAGTACATTACATTGATTAATTGATTAAATGTATATTGTTTAGTTACTTATGATTGAGGTTTGGGCTGGGAAGGGGTTGTCATTATTGGGATTAGGGTTTTTCCCATAGAAAAGAATGAACCGTCACCAAAAAAGATATGAATACAAACGTGTGTGTGTGTGTGTGTGTGAGGGGGGTATGTATTTATTACATTGTGGGGACCAAATATAAAAATCTGTGACTACAATGAAAAAACTAAATCTGCCAAAAGTCTTGTATTTTGTTTGCTTACTTATGATTACAGTTAGGGATGGGTAGGGGTTAAGGTTGCTGTTCTTGGGATTAGAGTTTTGCCCGTAGCAATAAATGGACCGTCCCCACAAAGGTATGAATAGAAGTGTGTGTGTGTGTGTGTGTGTGTGAGTCAGAGAGAATGAGAGGGAGAGAGAGAGAGAGAGAGAGAGATAGAGAAAGTGACAATGTACAGTTGGATGTAATACTGTACTTATTTTTTTTCTTTTTTTTTGATTGAGATTTACTCCATCAGAGAAAAACAGGAAGTGAATAGGGAGCCACACACCAGCAATGGATAGTGACGAGCTATTCGGTGCCTAGACGAGGTGAGACTTCACAGCACGTGAGCCCATTTCTGTTACGAAACATGCAAAGTCTGTTAGTACATAGAGGGGCAAAGGTTTCTTCAACATTTATTGTAATACAAACTCCAATGTTGTGATTACCACCCCCCGCTGTCTGTGCTAACAAGGTCTGTGTCTGTTGGGCTCCTCGATCGGTTGCACGGAGAATGAAGTGTTTGCCAGCTGTGTAATTGATCAAAACAAAGCACTGCATATTGAAGTAATACAGTCTCCAAATTCACAAAATATAGAAAATAATCCACATGTAGTTTTTGATTACAGCCCGTAGGATAAAATGGCCTGCTCACAGAAGGATTAATGATTCGAAAATACAGTCAGTAAATAATTTATTCTGGCCTCGAGGATGCGGAGGGGCAGAGTCAGAGACTAATAAATCATTTGTGATGCTGCTGGATGTCACTTCCAATTATTTCTGGTTTTGTGATAAACTGCCGCACCTGTCATGCCCTCCACAGTTCCACCAGCACCAAAACTTCTCAGTCATCTTGCGTGTTTGCAGTTGTGTGTGTGTGTGTGTGTGTGTGCATGTAGTATGTTTTTGGGGTGTTTGTCAGCTGGCATAGCTGGTTTCACATGTTACTGCTCTTCCATTTCTTCATCTTTCTTACCTGTCATGATATAATGGGCATTTCTTACCATCCTAATTGCATGAACAAAGTCGTCATTAGTTTAAATACAATTGATATTGTGTTCTTTGCCGTCATTTCCTGTACTCTCCTCTGGACCAGCCACATTGGGCGGAAATGCTGTAAGAAGGCTGAAATGTAGTTTATTTTTGTAATTCTGTTAGATGAATGACGCTAAGTTACTTTTTCAGAAGTGTTTCAAGGACACTGCAAGTTTGAGGTTTGTGGCCGCCGTCCGCCTGGCCACACTGTAACAGTCAGGTATACTCACAGGCCTACACATGTGTTTTACTATGGTAACACTCCTTTTTAGTTTGGTTTTGTTGCTACTAAAGGCAGAAGTGTCCAAGTTACATGCAACAATCAGCAGTCAAGAAATGATTATTTAGAGCATTATTCTAACCATTTCAACTAATTTTTAGTGTTAACTATTAAGTATGATTAAGTATAATAACCATCATCATCACCATCATCATCATCAATAACAATGATAACCATTGGTTAATATTATTTAAATATCTATAATATTCAATGACAACTTAGATGTGCAGGTAAACAATAAAATAAAATTGAAAAAAACAAGCAATGGCAGATGTTTTTCTCACATACTTGAGAAAGTAATGCTGCTGGTCTACTAGTTAGAAATGTAGGTGCCTGAGAGTAAATAGCACACAGTATTCCTGTAATGCATCCCCTCTGTACTTCTTATCAAAGAATAAACCGGTTTATGAAAGCAAATAATGCATCAGCTTTCCCTCCCTCTGAATATGAAGTTACGTCTCCGAGTCCCAGGGAAGCGGGCTGTTATTTATTTTTTTTCTTCTCCTCGTGTACTTCCGGCTCTCTCGTGTGCCATGTGGGGGAGAAAGCCCAAGGCTGTTCTGCGGTCCCATGGCCAGAATCAGTCACAAGGGGTGCAGAGGGGGGCGGCTATGTGGGGGTGTTCTTAGGAGAGCCCCGGGGCCTTCCACTGTTACAGGCCGTGGCTGAGCTGCTCCTCCGCACCGGTCCGTAGGGACCTGAGAGCGGGGCGTCTCAGGCAGAGAAGCAGCCCACTAAATCTGATCATGATGTAAGAGGAGCTAAATCCAGGCGTCTGATGCTGTTCTACCTGGCAGGGGAAAGGTGTCATTTTCACCGCTTTGAAAGCAAACATCCCCCAGCTTCAGCTTCAGCCTTATAAATTTATGGTGTTAGTCATTAATCTTTGAAAGAATTTGCTTTCAGCTGAAGTACGAACAGTATGACCATGATACTCACTTTTCCTGTTTTTTTTTTAGAAAATTTAGCAAATTCCAGTTTATATTTTACTGTAATTTAACTATTAAATATTACTGAATTAAACAGGATGCTGACTGGAATGCCTAGAACTGCAAACATTGGTGCTCATCTTGGAAACTCCTGGTAAATTTCTGTAGATGCTGAACCTGGAAATGTGCTCATCGCATATAACAGCAGATCAGCATGGCGTTTGATTTATTTTAATACAGATACAAAAATGGATTGATGTGATGAAAAACTGTTGCTGCTTACAATGGATCAATAACCTTCCAACAATCACAACATCATAACACAGCACAAGTGACCAAAAATCAGTTAAGGCCTCTGTCCATTAACTTTTGGAGAAACTTTCCAAAAGCTTATGGGTATTTTTTCATTTCCCCCCTACAACTGGTGTTTACATTCACTATATGCAACACATTTGTATGAATATTATTCATTTTTAATTTATTAAAAATCATGATGAATGTATTCATGTTTAATTCAGCAGGACTGGTTAAATATGACTGCTGGATTACATTTTAAGTATTTTAATTCACTTTTGACTGGTAGGAATGCCAGTGAGGTTTTTTGAGATAATATTAGCATAATATCCTGGTATCTCATCCAACGTGTCCCATACCTTCTGCCTTGTATTTACTGGGTATGGCTCCAGGCTCATTGTAACTGTGTATTGGCTAAATAGTTGAAAGATGGATGGATGGATGGATGGATGGATGGATGGATGGGCATATTACATATAACCAAAAACTGGTTGTGTTGTTTCAGCACTTCCATATCCCCTTTGATTGGCCCTTGACAATTTCCAGCAGTTAATGTGAATTACGACACGTGAAGTGGATGAAATAGAAAGCGGCGACCTGGGAGAGTCGGTCTCCTGGGACACCACAGCATCATGCAGCCCGCAATGATCCGCTCTCTGGCATTCTCCATTTGCAAAGAAAATGATTCAAATGTTAATTAACAGTTACTTAAAGGAACCAACCCTCCCTCTCCCCAGCACCACTAACCACCACCCCCCCAACCCCATGCACATTTGCCACCTGTGCCTGAATGAGGCAAAACGGCCCTTGAAGCTGGGAAGTGTTGAGCAAACAGTCCTTGGTACAAGGTGCAATCATCACTCCAAGAGCGAGGCTCTGATTTGCAGGAATCTATGTGACTGCAGTGCATGGAATCTTATTAAGTAATGACAGAGTAGGAGGTAATCAAGTTTAGATTGTTGTTCTTCAGAAGGAGGACAAAAGGAGGTACTGGAATTAAGTAGGTGATTTTAAAAGAAAAAAAATGGGGAACTTGAAAGCCTAAGATTTTAACCATATGGCGTTGGATTGTATAGCTGTCTTAATTTCTTTTATTTTCGATTGCTTTGAATTATTTTCTTTTAACCTGTCACATGATGAAAGAAAGTAATATGTTGTGAATTGTGTTCTATCTGAAATCATTAAGTCAAAGCATATAATCATAGCTTTTTAAAAACAGCTTGAGCATCACCCCTCCTCTCCTCGTATTTCTATGAACGTATAAATTACACTGATTAACACTGTTGAGCATTTTCATGTATTTTCACGTTATTTCAATCCAACAGATTGCGTATTGTAGCATTGTGAAAATATGTCTCTAGGTGCAAAAATGAACATTTTTTAAACACTTCAACAACACGTTGGCATTGTTAACATTCAGAGACGTGTCAGGGACGTGCATGTTTGTCACATGTTCACATGCACATGTAGAAACAACCGGGGTTTTGTTAAGCTGGTTGCTGAACAGCTCTTCAGCATTTCAGTGAAGTGTTAACACACTGTTACCCTGGATGCTTTTGTGGGACGACAATGTTGCATACTTCTGTTCCATGACATGACCTCATTGCTGAAATGAAGTCCAGTTGTGTATTATTGATTAGAGAATGTATTAGGAGGTAAAACTGTGCAATTATATTGTCGTAGAAACAAAGTTTTTCCAAAAAAAGTAAAAGTCATAGTGGTAAAGAAGAGCTATGCCTTTCTGAAAGAAAATATCATCTAGATATTTGTATACAGATTCAGTTCATAGTATTTTTTTCACTATGATTGTGAACAATTATCAAATAAGCCCTCTGATGCAGTCAGACTATTTACCTTGGTAACCTGCATCTGTGTCCCCTGTCTTGTACCCTCTGCCTCATGGGATGGACTCCAGGTTCGTGGCAACCCTGTACTGGATAAATGATTACAAAGATGGATAGATGGACAGATGGATGGATTGTTGGAGAAAATACAAGAATATTATCCATTATAAAAAAGTAAAAATGCATGATTGTTCAAACCACACGCTCACTATAATTTAGTCAGTCATTTTTGAGCAGAGAACGTTGGTTTCTGTATATAAAACAATGGAAGAAATATTTGTAAAAACCATAATATATTTATATTATCCAAAACATTTATTTAAAAAGTAAAGGTTAAAAATGAATCATAATTAGTAAATAAATGTGAACTGTTTCACTTCCTATTAAAATTAATGCAATACTTTATGAAATTTTGGCCACAGTTATCATTTGTTATCTAACTGCAGCAAAATGTATCTATCTAGCTACCTATTTTTAATTTCTTCATGGCAAATTATGCAGACATACCCATAGCTCCATACTGCCTCTTCCTAGCAGAATGGCTTGGTTGACTCTGTGTGTTTCACACTTTCTCTTTGGCTAATGAGCTGGGTTCTTCTTCAGACGGAAATTTCAAAATGACTGGATTTTAATTTCTGTTTATCGACAGCCCTAATTTGCTTGTTCACATTTGCAGTGAACGTGTGGTTTTTTTTTTTTGTTGCAAAAACCATTTAAAATTCTTGAGCAGCAGGACTCCGGTAACACTTGGCTACTGAGTTCAACTGCCGTCACATGTTTACTGTCATATTAATGAAGGCAATTCAGATGCTGAAAGTCTACTATTAGTGAAGGGGACGTGAAGCAAGGGGAATATACAGTTGACTCATTTGCATCGTGGTCTTGATATATTGGCTTAAGAAATTAAATGGGAATTTTTTGGGAGTTTTTGAGAGTTTTGCGAAAGCCGCAGACAGCACTCCAAGGCCAGTAGACGATAAACAAAAAGTTTAGTGACTCATAAATGCATAAGATATATCTTTATAGCACTGCTGTGGAGGACGCCAGGTGTGTTTACAGCAGTCTCTCACGTGGTTTCTCGCAGCGATCATACGGTGGTCTTAGTAGCTCGTGTTTCTCGTATCTTTTTGCTTCACTCACCAAGGGGGCCAAAAAATTTTATGCATCTTTTTCTCTAGATTGCAGGGGCTGCGCCTGAAACCCCTGCCATGTGGAAGGGTCAGCTGTAGCCTGGATTTCTCAGTACAGACAGGCAAACGTGCACAGAACTGAATTAAGGCATCTAAAAGTTTTGAATGTGTTCTATTTTGCATTATAAGTCAAAAGCAACAAAGGTTATTTATATCATATTTTGTGAAACTAATCATGTCAAGGGACAGGAATCCTCTTATTGTTCACTAGAGAAAAATGTCTGGCAGCAAAATACACAAAATGTTTCAGCAAAGCCTCTGTTGTCCTCCTCGCCTCACATTCTCCTGGCGTTAGCAGTAGTACTATATGTACGCCACATATTATGACCTTTTTGAATACAGCAGACGGTTAGCAGGAGGCTCAGTGCAGTCCCAGGGCTGTGATGTTTACAGAAGGCCGGTCTGATAAGAGCTCAGCTTTGCTGCAAGGGTTGCAATGCAGATGATAAGTCAAATAAAAAAAGAAGATCAAAGTGCTAGTGTACAGCGCAGTCCTGCTGAGGGCTACCACCCCAGTGCTGCAATGAACACGTTAATTTGGGGGTGGGGGTGGGGGGGATGAGGACGAGCAGGCGGTTGCCGTGGAGCTGGATGAAGGAACAGCAGCACTTCGGCACCGTCTGCTCCATGACACCTGCGTAATCTGATAACGGATGAGGACAGGTTGTGTTCCGTGTACCTGGCAAGGGCCTTCCAACCTGCGCGCATGGATTTATGAGGATAAGGCCCATCTTGGCAAACTCTTGGATCCTCTAGAGAATAGTTAAAAGGTGATTAATCATTGTTTCAGTGAAGGATGTGTGGGGAAGAATGGGAAAGCAGTACTTCATACCTCTGAAGCAATTAATCCCTGTGATCTCCGCCAGGTTTGTCTTGTAGATAAGTCAGGGTACAAAACTGTTCCTAATTCATCAACTCGTTCATGCCATCCGGCATAAAATACACAATTTATTTCATATCATTTATAGTCAAATTTTAAAAGGAGTGACTTTGCCATATCCAAGTGTGTCTTATATTAGCTTCATATAAACTAAGTACCCAAGATTACAAAGGGAATCTTATTTTATTGTGCACATCTGGTCGAGTCACAATGAATTTTCTCATTCACTGGATGGATTTTTTAGTGAATGTGGCATAAATCATTTTGCTAATCAGAAACATAAGTGACATGAAGCCATCTTCCCCCTCTAAACAAAAGACAAACATATGGCCTCAATAGCATTTAGCTCTGTTATTTCCGAGGTGCATAACCTGTGCAAGAACCAGCATTATGCGGTCGGTTTAGCGAGATGCTGAAAAATGTTTTATTTTTTTTCTTTACTGGACCTGGAGAATTGAGCACAACTGCTACTAAACAGAAAAACAAACAGGAAAACAAATAAATAAAACCGTACTCTTTGTAGCGTTTTATTGTATCCGCCATATGTTTCTTGGCATCACATAACATTTACTGTCTTGGTACCCAGCAAGAGTCATTCGCCGGTGTTACTAGCAGAGTTGCGTATTGCATCTCAAGTTCCACGTTCAGCTTATTTCATGCTGTCTTCCGTGTTTTGTCCTCCCGAATACAATGGAGAATAAACAGGAACAAACATGGCGATATGAAATATATGTTGGTCTATTAACTGTATAAACATCCCAGACTTCCATTTATGAGTCCTAAATCATACCTCCTTCCTAAAAAAATGGGAGGTAGACGTACGAGCCAATAATAGTAAAGTGCTGCTAGTTTTAATTGCATCATTACGTTCCCGATATTAGTCGCCTGCCTGCCAATATCAATATACTTGTGGCATGTGCAGAATATAGATGACCCTCAGTATGTGTGAGCTCCTTGTGAGCCCCAATCACACAATGCTCCCCTCACTGCCTGCTGAGGAGGGAATGCGTTGTAGGATGATGCGTGGCTCGTCTTCCTAATGTCCCCCAGTATTCTCGTAATTACTGCCAGATCTTGTTTGGATTTTGATGGCAGTTTGGAATCTGCAGTTCAATCACGTAGGAACTGATTGGTCCGTTGGGAAACATTGCTCTCTTTGTGAAATGCGATCTGTACGTAATTCCAGAGGAAGAGAGGTGTATGGATTGGGCGGCATAATACATGTGAGGCTGTGAAAAAGACTTGGGATCTTTAGGCCTTAAGCTGTAGGCCAGCAGTCTCAACATCCAGATGACGTGACTCTTGACCTAAATACTACTAGGTTAATATAACAGATCAGCAGTTAAAGCTGTTACAGCTGACTTACTTGGTAGTTTATATTGCTTATTCTTTGCCCAGTTTAGGATAATGGGTACCATAGCGTGGTGGCACAGTGCTCAGCACTCTTACCTCACTCTTCTAGAGACCAGGGTTTGAATCTCTGTCCTGCCTTCAGCTGTATGGTGTTTGCATGTTTGCCAGTGAGGATTTCCCCTTATAGTCCAAAAACATGTTCAAGGTGAATTGAAGTTGCCAAATGGCACCAGGGATCTGTGCCAGGTTGGCACCATATGATTGCATGTCTTGTGTCCAGTGCATCTAAGTCATAGGACAAGTGGGTATAGAACATTGATGATTTGTAGACTCTATATATTTTATTTTAAAAGCTGGTAATTGATTATACAATTATGTTGCAGATGATAAAACATACATTTTTTGGCTTAATATTTGTGCTTACCTAATATATACACAAATTGGTATTTAGATTGATAGTATAGCATTGCATTTTATGATAAAAATTCCTTTATTGGGTTGGAGCACACATTTAAGGAACTTCTTTTAATCGCATGATGTTCCATTAAAACTCTGCCCTGTTTTCATATTGTGATGATTGTAAATTGTTCCATTTCCTTTGAAATATATGTCTTCAGAAGTAGAATTAGTATTTGCTGTTGAAAAGTCTCAGATTTATAACTACCAAAATGTCTCTCATTAATATCTACTGCACCTACACTATAAAGTACGAATTAGGTGTCTAGTCATCTTTCTTTTCGTCTTTGATAAAGATCATTTGTGAGAGCTTATCACATATTTGTCAGCAACCTTAATATTAATAACCATACTAATTAAAAGCATATTTATTGTCACAACAATGGGACAGTGTTAAAGAAATCCAACAAAGTTTTGTGCTAGGTACACTGTTTCAGGCAAAAACAAAAAGGACACATCCTGGACAGCAAACAGCCAAAGGTTTGGATTTTTCTACCTGTCACTCCTTTCCTCTTCAACTGGTGAGCTTCCAAATATTCATCACTGAAAGGACCGAAAGGGCTACTGACTGTCTGTAAGGTACATAGTCGATGCATAATAGGAATTACAATGGGGATCCCTAAAGACTAGACCTAAAGAAGGCTGGATGATCAGGATGATCAACAAGCTGGATCCAAGACACAGAGCTAAACCAGAAGTCAAAAATTAAGCAAAACTCAAAATCAGAACCAATAAAACAAATCAAAATTTTTGAAATGAGCAATCAGAAGCTGAATTAAAAAACCCAGACCAAGAAAAGAGCTTGCGAGGACTAGAGTAGAAAACCAAACCTCAGTTTCCTTTGATCAGTTCCTGTCGAAATGTGTACTTGTAATAGCATTTAGCTGAGATTATATTCCTGCTGTCTTTTTCATTATTTCACAGGATGTATTTTGTCACTTTCCTCTTACTTGCTTTTAGGAATGACCACCGTATATCCAGAGGAGATTCTAGGAGCTCTGAGGGACCAAGACAAAAAAACTCCATGGGCCCCTCCAACTCACCCTCCCTCAACATGGCAAAACTTATTACCATTATTTTAGCTAAAGTCTAAATTAATAATATCAACAAAGAGATTTTAGTAAACACAACTTCTTTATTTTCACTTACGTGGAAAACAGAATACACAAATAAAGCAAATTTGTCTCTGCAATGTACTATGCAACTGGCCACCCTCGGAGGCCCCCTCTCAGCTCGGGACCCCAGGCAATAGCTTGTCCTGCCTGTCCTGTCGCTACACCTCTGCTTATGTTGGTGCAACATATTCATAGTAGTTATGGACCCTCATCTATTAATAATAACTGGTGCCTAAAAATAAATAGAGTACTTGACATCTAACTAAGGCACTTTAATCTTGAAGTGGAATCCCTTTATTTTGGGATACCGTTTCACTGACATATACAAGATTTCCATTTTTACCGTTCAAGTTTTTGAAAGCAATTCACATATAACTACATACATTTTTTTTTTGGATTTTTATCCTCCAGTATCACAGGAATTTGCAACATTTTGGGAATATATTGACGTTTAAGAAAATCCAACTGAATCTGGCCCTCAGGGAGGGCATACCATCCAGATCCAGATTCACACTAACAATTCTAACGGTGTGATGTGGCTCAGGCTTAACAATGACACTCCGTCTTTACAGTTTTGAATCTGCCAATCAGCAACCGGGAGGTAATAAATATTCGCATGGCATTGACAGGAGTGACATCTTCGCTTGCTTTAGCCAGATTCTTTTTTTTTTTGTGGAAGGAGTAATTGAAATCAAGAGTGGCTCTGTTTAATATCATTTGTTTTCTTTATCTGAACTACTAATGAATTATCGAAAATTTTTCCCCCTTTGGGAGATTTCCAAAAACATGATTGTTACTGCTGTATGCTTACTCTGGAACAGTTCAGGCTGAATGTTTGCTTGATTGTTATGGCTATACTGCCTGATGATTGACTCTGATTGATGGACATAATCCAAGACATTTCGATGGACAGCTGTTGAAGGCTTCGAAAGGGAGAAGTGCTTTCAGAGCGGAACAGTGAGTTCACTGCTTGTGCCGCTTAGATGACAGTGAAGCCTGTCAGGATATCGCATAAATAAAAGTGGCCTCAACTGCCTTAACATAAGGAGTACAGGATGAAAGGTGACAAAATCTGCACATTTGTGCTTGATGTGGACAAACACATCTGTGGTTCTGTTGGTGTGTTGAGATTTGTGGAGAGCTACCCTAAAAAACTCCATAATATTAAATTCATGGAAAGAATTGCACCCAGATATTTTTAATGAAAATTTAGTAGCTCATTTTGTTTTTTATTTATTTTATTTTTTTTTGAAAACACATGGAAAGTCAAAGCTGGATCCTATATATGACAGAAATATATTTTCTGCAAATAGCATGCATGGCTCAGTAAATTAGAAGAGGATGATGTCATCTGATGTTTAATCTCCAACATGCAGAAACACTGACCTAACTTACATAGGGTCAGCAAACTGAAGCATATCAAATGAGGAATAGGACTAAACATATTATATGTCCAGTTGGGAATTAATGTCCATAAAGAAGGCAAGGCAAACACTAGGGACATTTTAGATATATGTATGAGGCTGAAAGATGCACTCATGAGAGGAACCAACACAGACTTTGGGAGAATGTGTAACCAATTAGGAGCCACAGCCAAATCGTAGGTATTTGCTCATTACTGATTTTTTTTTTTAATTGTTGTAAATAAAAGCAAGAAGGTAGTCAATATTTATGCATTATTGGCATGATATTTATGGTACCCTGCATTTTTTGGAGCTATTTGATGCACACATCTGGTTTTTCTTTTATCATATTACCTGTATACCTTCACTCTTTCTTCTTTATTACACATTTCTTATACTGTAACTTAGTCTTCCTGCTTTTCTTTATTCGTATTATGGTGGAGCTGACCACTGCAGGTAACAGATGGACTGTATACATTGCACTTCTCAAATAAAACCCTTGAATCCTTGAATTGAATCCTTGAATTGGGCGGCCTTATGTGTCAGTTAACACCTAAGGCATGTAGGCTGCTGAGGAGCACAGCATTTATGTGTCCACCATGCCGGCCAGGGGCTGCAGTGCGGTTTGACCATCGGGCTACACATCATCATGCCTTTTCATATTATTGCTTGAACCTCAAAGCCTATCCGTCTAAGTTATGTTCAATGTTACATCATTTACATTTTTAGTAGCTGCATTTACTTACCACTTCTTTGATAATAGAAGCGGCTCAGTACGCACACATTCAGGACCTTAATCACTGTGACCTGAGACTGCAGTTCTGTTCACTAATGTGTCAATAGCTCAACTTCCAACGTAAGAAAGAAAACTTTGCTTTTGGTTTAAAAAGTAAAGAAATTAATGTATAAATTTTTTTATCTTGAAAAAGTTAATATTGCTTTTTGATAAAACACATGTATGCGTGAGATTGCTTAACACTTTTTTTAGATGTTTTGAAGTGTTCTATAGCAAATAATTTATTTTAAAATACATTTCAATTCCTTCATCCCAACATTACCATCACACACTGTACTGATTTGTGTGGTTGTTTTTTAACTTCAAAGCAACTAAAATTTACAGGACAGAACTGCACTATGTTTTGTGTTTATGTTTCATATAATGGCATATTTTGGTCTGCACAATGATTAAGCGTTTAATAGGAAATTCCATCTACTTGCCAACATCTGTATTGTATGGCTAACGGCTCACTAGAGCGTGTGAGACTTGTAAAGTTTCCAAACGTGTGGTTGGGAGCCCTGGAAAGTTCACCAAAGAGTTTGTCTTCCTCATTACCAAACTACTCCTGCGTCTGTGATTAGACAGAGAACATCTTTAATTGCTTTAAAATCTGAATGCATGATAAGAATGGATTAATTTGATTTTTCTGTTTCTACAAGTAGCAGATGGTTTATGTCTTAGGAATGCTCATGTTGTAAAATGAGATCCCTCAGCTCGTCTCTGATTGGTCACTGTTAATGAAGCATGCTGTGCTGATTATTGATTTAGAAAATGAGGATGACATGAGTATTGTGTGTGTTGCTGTAATAAATTAAAGAGGATGTTTCTTTAATAGCCAGCAGGAAAACAACTTAAATAACAAAATATTTGATTTTCCATTCAGGTACTCTCTAGCCCTTCAAAGTAATTTTATTGTTTATTAAAAGATGCACTTTTATAGTCACTGCTAACAAGCAGATGGTCGACTTGACTTATTAGAGTGTTGTGTTTCTGAATGACCGATCAGATGCATGATGGGAAATTCAATGAGCTGCTTATCAGATCAGAAACAATGCAATTCATCAGAGAGAACCCACTGGAGCTGGGTATGCACCAGTTTCAACCACCACCCGCCAATATTTTTTTAAGGTTAGTAATTTTTAGCGTTATTATGGGATGTTGCAGGAGCAGCTGTCCCTGAGTTCCTGTTCTTCAGAATTAATATCTTCACACTGACAAGCTGGTGATGTGGAGACAGTTTTCATGGAGAAATTCATTTCTGTAATGCAAACAATGTGTCAGCATCAGGGGGTTGGGTTTCCAGGAAGACAGGCTTTGTGGTTGGGGTGCTAGTTAAGTCAAGGGTTGTAAAAATCTCCAAGTCTTATGATTCCATAGGATTATGAGGCTGTATCCTCCAAATCCACTCTGTGTTTAGGCTGTAAGCTGACCTTTCCTTATTTTCTTAAGATGAGCTCCAGGCAACTCTTTCAGCAGAGGTAACTTTCACTTCCAGTCATATTCACGCAACTTCCCGGAGAACTGTCTAAATATTTACAAACACATGTTTTTGAAAAACATGATGGCTATCTTCCCAGCTGAATGTGCAGCAAAGTAGGGTGAACATTTGAGCTGAATGGATTTTTAAAAATTATTTTAATCATTTATTTTCCCTGTGTTTTCTGGTCAGAATCCATTTGTTCCACATCTCTTTAATCACATCTGGGTCTGTGCATGTAAAGGGGGCAGCCTTTTAAGCCCTTCAGATAAAATACCATTAATAGCAATGGTTCGTTTGGGGGCAATTGCATGCTTATTCTTCCGCCAGGAAGCCACTCAGGCGTTTTCACCACCTGTTACTAATCACTCTGTAAAGTCGTCACCATACAGGACTTGATTTAACCCAATACTATAGGCCAGAATCACACCAGGGGCGAATCATTCAGGAGTGCCTCAATGGGAAAGCATGGGGTGTTTTTTTTTTTTGCATCGTTAACCGTTTATGAGTTGCCACTATGTGTTACTTACAGGGGAAAGATTTCAAGCGAATCGCTGGAGGCGCACCCTTTCTTACAGAGACAAACCTGTAGGACATGTTTAAATATGCACTTGCGCATATGCAGCACCTGCAGATGGAAGACAAAGGTAAATAAAAGCACCGGAAGCCACACATCTCTAAAGCAGGTCTGGGTGACCTGAAGAAAAAAAACAGGCCAAACACTTCCTCCTCTGATAGTTTCCTGCGTGAATCTGTTCTGGACGCCGCTATCACAGTAAGCGATCGTATGAAAAAAAAAAGAATAGCTAAACAAAAAAAGAACTCATGAGAAATCTTTGATGACCTGGTTTATTTCTGAAGAAAAACCTAAACAAACAAAAACTCATGCAGAGTCTTCCACTGCTCAGGAAATTTGGGTTACTATGTGTGCTATAAATAGATATGTGAGATGTTTCCATTTTTAAACTCTATCTGCAGGTAAAACTGCTCTTTTCTGTTTCAAAGAGCAGTGCATTATGTGCTTTTATATTTAACCATCCTACAGTAAGCAAGATGAAGGTTTAACAATGTTAAATATCACTTTGGACTAAGTATGTCTTTAACAGTCATACATGACTTGTACTAAAATGGTAGATCTTTTGATAAATATCTTCTTGTGTTTACTTTAATTTTTGTGAGCTTGGCTGGGAACATACAATTAGCACATGAACTGATAGCTAATAATCATGAAAACATTAATTAAAAATAGTGACTTTTTGACACTGGATTTCATACAGTGAATTAGTTAAAGAGTAAAGCCAATTCAGACCTTTACCACTGAATGGCTACTGGATCTCATTTAAAGGGAACTCCAGCCATATAAACCAGCAACATGTTACAAGTAACTGTAATGAATATAGGTTTTTTATATTTTAGGTACAGTGATCCCTCGCTATATCGCGCTTCGACATTCGCGGCTTTTATATGCAAACATATCTAAATATATATCGCGGATTTCTGCGGATAATGGGTCTTTTTATTTCTGGTACATGCTGCCTCAGTTGGTTTACCCTGTTGATTTCACCGACTGAAATCAGCTGAGAATGTAAACATTACCAGAATGCAAATGGCGCATTACTGTAGTGTTCGTATTTTAGAAATATGATACTAATATTAAAGGAATGATCATATTATAATCTAATATAACTGGGTAAGTAAGTAAAACGAGTGCATTACTGTATATTATAGTAAATATAAAATTATTTTTTGTTA
>JAAGVU020000129.1:17958978-17986415 GCA_011763525.2 Mormyrus iriodes
GTGTGTGTCAGATGGCAAAGGATGGTGTGTTTGCTGGTGGCTGGTTATTGGGAGACATCAGGCAGCCTCTTAGTGAAGACATGCTGACTCCAGTGTTGAATCCCCAACCCGTGGCTGAGGAGAGGTATAACTCCACACACCAAAGAACACACTGCTGTAGAGGGTGCTTTGGCCATGTGGCAGATGTAATTCTGGTGCCTACACAAGTCCTTGGTAGCTCTAAGACTTCCCCTGAATGCTGCTGTATTGCTCTTGTTATGTGTAGTATGCTGCACAACACTGCAGTAATTATCTTATTAAAATGTATATTTTGACCACCGTCCTCAGTAAGTTGTTTTAAGGCTTCTTTCGAGAAGCGTTACTTCCTTTCCCTACTGCTGCTCGCCGTTGCGTTTTGCTTACATGGAAGCAACATCACATTTTGAGCCCATTTTTATATTTTCGACAAATAGGTAAATTTATTTTGGTCTTAATCTTGGTTGCTTTGGTGTGTTTTTATTGATTTTCTAATTAGTTTTTATTTTTATTTACATTTGCATATGTCTGGTGTGACAATCATATAACATTTGAACCATTGAAATACGTGGGATCGAAGTTCCTGTTATCGATAGTCTGTGCTTTTATTACGCAGAGCGGGGGAGGAGCCAACAAAGTACTACTTAAGAGTTTGTTCGTTATTCCTGGAATAACGAGGGGGTTCTGGAAACACACATAGACCTCACTCGTTCTTTGCTTAAGTCGTTCATTATTTTGTACGTTATTCCATAGATCGATCGCTTTCTGGAAAGCCAGCCCAGATTAGTTGGTTGCACAGTACTGGTGGAGATAAGAGCCATTCACCTGGTTGAGATGTTCCGTTTGTCTACTGGATTGCAGGTGATAGCCTGACATAAAGCTGACACTAACCCACAGGTGTGAACAGAAAGTTTACCAGACTCGGGACATAAACTGCTACACCTCTTCAGGTATCCCAAAGAGACAGAACACTTGATTAAAAAGGCATTCTTCCAACTCGATAGCTGAGCGGAGACCCAGAAGCAAGACAGGGCAACACATCTTGGAAAAGCGTTCTGCTACAACCAGGATGGTTGTGCTGGCCTTGGACAGAGGCAGATCAGTAATCGGTTTGAGGGTCTTGGGGTTCCCTGGATGACCAGAGCCTCGAGGGGTATGCACCTATTGAAGCAGGTGTGGACACATTAGAGCTATAATAAGTTGCTTGTTAGGAGGTGCATCTGGGAGATCGGGTTTCCTCCCATAAAGCATCCTGCATCTTGTGCAGCATGTCCCATGGAACATGAGTAGGGAGTAAACTCATGAAATCTTGCAAGGAGCTAAGGAAGACAACTAATATGTAACTAACAAAACAGAAATGTTACACAGATGATCCTAATAAGCTGGTGAGGACAATCTGGGAAGAGTGGCTGAGCCTGTCGATGACCCAGGCTGGATCCCAGATCCAGGCTTAGACTGGATTGGGATCCAGACATTAAGAAGGTAAAGCCAACATGACATGATTATGCTATTATGTTTCTTGGCTTTGACTTGGAAAAGCTCTTGCTGGTGCGGCTACAGACTTACTAGTTTTGTATTCGAGGCGTCTTCCACCACGAGCTCCATGAGCAGGGGTGCAGTAGGAGCATGGACACCCTGGTAGATTCAGGAGGCCCAGCACTTTACGGGGTCCCTTAAAAATGTAAAAATACATAATGGGGGAGCCAAAGGTGACATTTTGTCAGAGGGCGCAGAATATCTAGCAATGCCCCTGTCCATGCTTAATTGCAGCTTATCAGAGTTTCTTTGCTCATATACAAAAGCAGTAAACATTATTTATTCAATTCTTTTCTAACAAGGGTATTTGTTGGCTGTTACTTTGAATCACGGGAAGAGAGACTATGCAAAACTGTGATGCAGGTCTTAAATACAAAATGCACTGCAATACTGAAACATGCTGTTAATTGAACAGGTGTGACCTTGAGTTAAATGAATTTTTGTTTCAGTATTGTAATGCAGAGATAGATGATGAAGATGGTGAAGCAGAACTGACTTTAATACCCGCATGCAAACAATGTCAGATCTGCTTGTTTTATTGGGCTTTCTTGATTTCAGGTCACTCTGCATCTGCTGTAGAATAATGGTGGTCCTCTGCAATGAGGGATTGACATAACTGGTATGCAAGTACGCATTGCAAAGGTTACATCATTCGGTAATTTCATGTCATAACAATGCAAATGCTTACTTATTTTATGTGCATTTCTGCTGTTATGACAAGAAATTAAAGCACATTTTAACCTTTAAACTGCAAATGCATACTTGTGTACCAATTATGTCAGTCCCTGTATAAAATACAAGTTTACATTATCTGACAAAATTATCGAATGATCCATTTAGAAGAAAAACAATCAACTTGTAAATGTAACACATTCTCAATAATGTAATAATATATTATATTATCAATGGAAATATTACATTACTGGCCGAGACATGTTATTACATGATTATGCAAGCTATTACATTATGCAGTTTTATTACATTTTTGACCAAGTTAAGTGGAAAATGTATTACATTTCAGGCATTATTTCATTATTATGAAAATATTAGTTCTACAATGCGTCCATCTAATCCTCATACCAATGAGAAACCTGGCTGTAACACCAAACCTGAACATAATACAGTAAGACTGCATAAAGGTTTTTGACACATATAAAGTTTTCAAGGTTATTAATTGGTTATACCTATTGGAATGTTTTCCTTTGAATATCAGTGCCTTATAGAGACAATTGACCCCATATTGTTCAAGGACAGTATGTTTTAAAAGTACTTGTGTTTCTGTTGATCCAGATTGTTACTGTAGCACTGCAGATTGCAGCCTTATGATGGGTTATTATTTTACAAGGAGATATGATTAGCAAAGTTTCAGCCTCAGGCAGCACTCTGGCTGTGTGAGCTCTGTCTGCTCCAGACCCTGTGTGCTGTGTGTTAAGAGAAGAACAACAGTCACCCCCTCATTGAGTTATAATTTTGGGGAGATCGACCAGCAGATACAGCTCATAATCTGACTTGTTCATTGTCGTTTTACCTTTCATTTTATGGAGAGGAATAATCAGAAATCCATTTATCATTTGATACACATCGAGGCGCCTTCACAGACATGTTCACTAATCTATTTATATGCCTTGTTAATGCTATTTTTTATTGCTCTAAATAGTCTATATTTGTTCTATAAACAATTAACTACAGGAAATTTTTCACGTGGCTGAGATTTGGGAGATCATAACACGCAAAAAGTTTTCTGACTCACCCACGTTTATTAATTGTGAAGCAATGTCAGTTCAAAGACATGGGGGACACTCTTCAGTTCTAACATATCACATGTACGTTACAGAATAAGAAGAAAAGAATAGAAAATGGCACCATATCAGACCCGATTAACTAACTATAAATATGGCAGCACTTCTTTGAAACCAATTAAAAATATGAAATAAGGGAGCTTTTTAGTTAAAAAACCTATGTTTGAAGTCTCATTACATTACCAATAACAAAAACCACCATTAAGCATTCCCCTGCTCGGACAATTGAGTTTGCTACTAAATTAGAGTTTATAAGACATTATGGGCAGACAAGAGGCATTGCACAATCCACCTACACTCAGTCTTGAATGTTTAAACGTTCTTTTTCCTGTCCTACATTTGCATTTAGGAAATATTGTACTTACTCATCCCAAATGAATGTATTTCTAAAATGAATATAGAAAGCTGTGAATGAGTTCAGCATTGCATAAAATATGGCATAGTTTGGTTTCCTGTCATTTTATGGCCTTTTTTTATTTTTATTTTTTCAAAAGAGCCGGTGAATCCTGATAATTTTCTCAAAAAGGTGTACTAGCAACACTCTGGCATCCAAACTCTGATTACAGCATTGGTAACCACAATGAGGTATGGAGCAATTAGGTAGGTCCACATGCATTATTTAGCTCTCATTAACTTCCTGTGACATTGCAAGCCACGGACCAATGGGAAGTGTTGGCTGCACTAAGGCAATTAGTAAAATTAGCAGCATAGGATTTGGCGTTGTTTCAGGCCACATGGCCAGTGAGATACTCGCTCGCCGTCACTCCTGTAATTTGTAACTTGTGAAATAATGGTTTTGAAAAATCACAGAGAGAGCAAATGTGTCAAGCAGTATTGTACAGTAAGGCACAGCTTTGGTCTGGATTTGGAAAGATCGATTCTCTCAAAACCTGCCGGATTGCTAGATTTCCAGGGCACACCTGTTTTAACCCTGAAACAATAGGGAAATAGACACCGTAATTTGCACCCTGGTTTTAGTTTGTTTGCGGAGTCTTGGCCTGCATGCTGGTTAGCAATATACATTTATTGCCTTTATTTAAAGTATTTCAATGCATTTTTAAATGTATTTATTTGCATACTCTAAAAGAGAATATGAAGAATGTTAATGTGGGATGCTTTGTATTGTATTCTTTCCCCAGGAAGATGGCTCTAAACATTATTTGTTCATGCATGTATTTTTAACATCTTACAGTAACGGAAAATGACAAATCACAACAAATTTGCTACGTTGAAACTTTTTTTTATTAAATTTGTTGTCTTGTGGTTTTTAATTTATGGTACAATGCCAATTCAATTATTATATAATTGCATGATTTACGTGTTTGCCCCAGTGTGGCTAATAACACTTGCGTTTATGATTCGTTTTCTCTGGATCACTCTGCATATATTTTCAGACAGACACTGCAGGTTTCCTCTGCATGCATGCATTTGTAAGTCTTCCTGTAGACCAGATACACTTACCAATGTAATATTTATATGTCCACACAGATATCATGTGTAACTCAAAAGACACATATCACTTCAAGATAATGCCTTTAGCGATAAATGTCTTCAACAAAATATAAAAAAAATACTTTTGATAAGTAGATAGATAACAAACATTACTGTAGATGATTTTAGGCAGTAGAGGTGTTCTGTTGCTATAAAAAGCATTTCTAGAGATGTAATGAAAGGGGAAAAGTCTTTAGTAGGGGAAAAGTCTTTTAGGTTTATGAAAATGAATGAGAAACTCACTATTTATACTAACCAGTGTATTTTACAAACCAGTGTATTCTACAAAACAGCCCCAGTGATGCCCTTGGTTACTATAATATTTTAAAAAGTTATCTTAAATTTTCATTGTGTAAATGCTTGTTTTGCAAACTGAAAACTTACTATGAACTTCATCTGATTACGATCTCGTACCTGTGTAGCCAGACTGAGCAACCAGGGAACACTGACTGTAAAACACCCTGAAATGTGGACTCCGGGTGTGATTGAAGCACTACTGATTAAACACATGGGGACTCAAGGCTACATGATGCCCTTGCTGACCTCAGCAAAAGCTGTCAGCCCATGTGCAAGGGAAAAGAATGCAGAGATGGGTGCCCAACTGTCAGTGAACAAATAGCGCTCTATGTGAGAATGGCAGGAAGACATCCAACATCTCCCTATTTTATATGGAACAAATAAACAAAAAAAAAAAAAACGAACACACAAAACAAGTTAACAGGTGCTGTGTCTTTCTAAAAAGCGGAAGTTAATGTGTTCCAGAATAGAAAGGCATAATTATACAGTGCTGGATTATGGAAAGCCAAAGCATTTTGCATTTTAATTAAGCCAGGTATGTTTATTGATTTTCAGTTATAATACTTTAATCCATCATTAATAATTCATCTTCTTTGCCAGATATCCATTTTTCACACACCTGTGTTATTGTTGATTTTTATTTAACTGCCTCAGATGTTTCTTTAGCAGTGTCATTGCAGGTGATCCGTATTCACAGTTATATAAAATCACGTGTGATGACACCATTTAAGAATGATCTAAAGTTGATAAATACACTTTATACTTTTCAATGCTGTTTTAAAATCTTTAACTTTGGCAGAATACTGAGGAAAAAAATTTGTTTGCGTCCTCTTTATGCAGAATGTCAGTTATTTGTGATAAATATTTTTTTCCCAGTATGTAAGCATATTTTGCATCTTGTGAATATAAAACGTCATCTACTTCATAGAGACCTACAGAAACTTTCTCTTCTTTAAAAGTTAATTTTTCTAATTATTATTCCTACTTTTCAGTATGAAATCGAAGGATTTTATCAATGCCTTCAGCATGTTTTGAGAAACTTGTAACATTGTTTAAGGAACATGATGCTTCAACGGTTTTCAGTACATACTGAAAAATTTGGAAGACTTCAACAGGCACTATATTTCTCTGATACGCTGAAAAAAATTTTCCAAAAAATACTGAAATATTTTTCTAGTGAAGTTTGTGTATTTACAGTTTTTTCATTCGGTTCTTCCAAACACAGAATGGGTGTTGCAAGGTCGCAGCTGACACCAGCATTGAGGCAGAGATATTTTAACAGAGTGGCTGAAGGACCCAGCTGTGTTCAGTGCAGGCAGGAGTTTTGCTTTGAAGCTCCTCACCAGCGTCACCACCCGACCTTCCCACTAGACCTAAGCTGAGCGATCACAGGGCTCATCGCTTTACAGTGTGATACTTGAGAAAGGCGTTGGCACATCTTATCCTATCAAGTATAAGAGGAACCTTCTCCCCGATGCAGAAGTTTTCCTCAGATTTACACAAATAATTAAGTTGGATCTCCTCGGCTAACTTCATGTGCTTGTTAGAGTAGGCGTGACTGCCTGCAATTGTCAAACCATACCTAGCCAGAGAAGGAGAAACGTTTCTTTAACTTGCTGCAAAGAAATGCTTATTTGTCCGTTAATCTCGTAAAGGCCAATAAATACACATAATCCAGTCCATGTTCTAAAAGTTTTATAAAAATCAGTTTTTATCTTCTAAAAATGGTTGAAGAACCTTACAAAAACATACTCACTGAGTAAAAATAAAGGCTTGCTCCAGAGCATTGCTGGTAATGAATAGCTTATAACAGATATTGAATTGTAAATCTGAATTGAAAGCTCAGGTCATCATGCCTCATTGACTTTGGGCCACAAAACCAAATGATGTCTTAGTTGAGGGAAATATATCAAAGGATATCAACAATTATAAGTCATAAACACGCCTCGCAACGTGCCTGGCGGGCGTAAAGCAGCAGGAATTAGCATGTCGAGCTGATAAATATGCATGTAAAGACGCTCCCAGTGGAATAACATGCATGTGATTGATAGCTCTGGAATTGAAGGATGTGTAAATTCCTTTTATTCTGGGTCCTGCTGTTGTAGTGCTGAGATACATCTCACTTGTTAAAAGTTTTACCAACTTTATAATCCTTAATGCCACATCTGTTTTCTGTCTTTATAGCCTCCGTAAAACTTCATTAAATTATTGCTACCAGCTGGCCCCATTGCACAGTAACCTCACTTATCAGGTTTTTTTTTTTGAGAAAATACTTTTGATTTATAGACCCTATTAGAATAAATGATATTTTATACGTATGTATAAATAAACAGGGGAAAAATATGTTCTTTTCAATTATTCATAAGCCATGATTTGAATTAGTTGGTGCAAGTTACTGTTTTTGTGCAGATTACAATTAGGAAGAAGCTTGTTTGCTTGAGATTATTAAGATTCAGTTAAAGAATCACAATGAAATCCTTAATTAAATTAACAGGTAGCAGTAAAATCTGTAAATATTAAAATGTGTAAAGAGTCGGTATGTGGAAATGCTTCCCTGCAATGCATTACTCTTGAAACATCCTAACTGGGACAATTAATGTGAAAATGAATGGATGAATGAAATTTTAAATGCTAAAGTTTCATCTATAGCCTATATTATTATGTTATTGTGCCATGTAAATCTTTTTTTTTTTAATTGCACTCTACACCATAATAACTCATAAAAGTAGAAAAATATTGCAAGCCATCTGAAAGTGGAGACATTCACATGGGATCAGCACAACTACTTCTGTTTAAAATAGTTATCCCGTGTTTAAGCAAAAATTTATATAAACTCATTTGATCCCTTCACTCCATATATAATACTGCTGCTGAACAGCAAGCTTTGCTCTTCATCCATTGGTTTTTTGCAATGGGGATCCAACACTTTAAAGTTCCCCAGAACAGCTCAGTTAAACTTTTGTACACTATTACAGTTTTCCTGCAGCACAGTTTGCATGACACACAGATGTTATGAACACACACAGCACCCCCTAATGTTACATTGAAGCTACTGAAATACAGTTTTGCGAGTACAGAGAACTATGAAAATGACAAGCTGGTTTTATATATAAGATCTGAGGTCAACAACTGTCTAAGAAGAACTGGTTATTGAAAAAATACATCTATAAAAAATAATATTTAACTCATATACATTTAAAGTATGAAACTTTTAAGTGATTGGAATAATTCTACCTAGTAAAGGTTACATTCCTGAATAACATGTTTTTTTTCCCCAAAATATCTGTCTAGCTATATAACTTTTATGTATATAATGCACAATGATTAGTGACATTAATCAGTCTATAAGGGAATGTACAATCTTCAATTTCATATTTCTTTCCTTTTATTTAAAAATTTCCAATTCTGGAACTTTTGGACCTGATTCATTTTTTAGGAATTCTTTTCTTCTCCTGAGAATCCTGTCAATGACTATTTTACCCAGTCATAGCTTAATCATTAAGTCACGTTCCACTATATTTTCTTATATCTTGTGTTATAATTACATTGTTTCTATACCATTTTGAACCATTAAATGCCATTGCCTGCATCACATACAGTTGCGAGCCTGTCCTCTATTTGTGAGCAAATTTTTTATGTGACTTATACATGTTTGTAATTAGTAGGTATACATATTTTATACAAAATTCAGAAAAATAGTACAGCAGTAAAGTTCTCAGTTCAAATCTTAGTTTTCCCCAAAGTAAGAAGCTGCCAGTCTCAGTGTTTGACTGTTTATTCAGTGATGCAGGATTTGAACATTTTCTTTCAGTGTCTCATTCCTACTGGCTGTCTTTTTTCCTTTTTTGTATTTTTTAACATAAAAACAAAGTATCACACTATATGGAGATGGTGATTTAAAAGGCAATACATACCTGCCTTTAATCAAACTTCAGGTAGAACCAGCCCAGTTTGTGTAGGTGATGTATGCATTTATTTGTGTGTTCAAACACCCTCCTTTTTCTCAAACAGCCTCTCCTTGCAGTTCTCACGCAACGTCCAAAAGGAGGAGGTTTGCAAGTCAAGCACTGAGATTCGGACAAATAGCTCAATGGTTTGCTTTGCAACACATTTCAGGATCAGATGCATGGGACAGTGCACACTGCCAGGAACGACCCATGCGCATGTTTAAAAAGAATGACC
This sequence comes from Mormyrus iriodes, assembly GCA_011763525.2. Taxonomy (NCBI): domain Eukaryota; kingdom Metazoa; phylum Chordata; class Actinopteri; order Osteoglossiformes; family Mormyridae; genus Mormyrus; species Mormyrus iriodes. The sequence goes on from JAAGVU020000129.1 coordinate 17,968,299, forward strand.
TAAAAATCAAAAGAACCAAATACAGATGTGTCACAGAGATGTATAATTTTTTCTGACTTACCAGGTTCATAAAATTAATCAAACTATGGAATTAACCAGTCCGCTTGTACATCTTGGCCAACCCAAATCTTCAGCAATTCCAATTCTATTTACTGTGGAACTTGCTATTTTCAGGTTTTTTTTTATTCAGTTTTCAGCACAGGAGAAATTCACTATTTACATTTTATGAGGAGAATAATGGGAGCTACATTAAAAATTATGTTCAAATCCATACGTTTGTACCACAGGAGTACATGGGAGCATTATTCAGCACACTGACATACAGGCATACTTTTGTATCTGAAGTGATAATAATCTGTAGTACAATATAGATTAGTGGGTCTCGTGTGGTTGTGTCACTACAAAACTTTATCATAAATGTCACCTGCTGAGATAAAAGTAAGGTCAATATTCTCGGTCACATGTTGCAGAAATAGCATCCACACCTGCAGTGCTGCCTCTGGTTTGCCCGGAAATAACATTCACAGCTGCAGTCGCGCAGTTTAAACAGAACACGGTGCGTAAACAGGAAGCAAGCGGCCTTTTGTGCTATTACATAAAAGCTATTCAATGCACTATTTAATATCATTATCCTAATTCTTCTTTTTTAAATGTACCTTTGTTTCGGTTGCTGTACTACAATGATGTGCTGTGTATTTTAATACTGCAGGTATATTTTCATTTTGTTGTTTTTAATTTTTTTTTTTAACATGCATCCTTTGAGTATAGGGGTCTGTTTTCCACAGAGGAACAACAATATTCATCTAGTGTCAATGTAGTTTAATCTGTTTTCCTGAGTGTTTTAGTCATTACCTTCAAGCACACCTGAGCTTCTGAAATTGACAATTTATAAGCTGTTAACAGAGAAGCTGACATCTATGTTCAAGTCACCCCTGCATAGGGGCACTGGTTGTGTAAATATGGCTTTCAACAACAAGAAATTAACTAGTATCTATGGTTGTTGATGATTTCTTGTAGGTAATTCCTATTACCCTTAGATCACTAAGAACTAATAATTAACTGAAAATATTCATGCATCTCTTTTTGGTGTGATGATAAAGTAAGAGTTTCCTGAAAGAGTGGTGATACATTGGAAGAACAGACCCTTCTGTATGTGAGACCAGACAGCACCCAGAGAAGAAGTAGCAGAAAGGACAGTTAACGGTTTACAATGTCCCCTCAGATGTGACATGAGGGTGACATTGACTGCTGAATGTCAGGCTCTGCATATAACCAGCTTCTTTGAACATTTGATCTCTTATCTGACCTCAAATTGTCATCATGGCTTATTTATACCTGAGAATGTCAGAACATCAGAGAGGCACCCGGCTGCTGGAACGCGCCCCTTAGTACGCAAACATATGCAAGCTAACAATGCACAAATGAACCTCTCCCGCTGTGAAGGATTGCTAATTGATAGTTGTCATGGAAAATCTTGAGTCTCCTTAAGGTCATTGTTGACTATAATGGCTCATAATCGCTTTCCTGTTCAACCTAATTGTTGATTGAGAGGCATGTTAGCAACAGTGCACACTCTTAAACCTATTATGTCTTAATGTTATATACGTTTTTAAGCTTTTTGTCTTTGATACACACACACACACACAAACACACACACACACATATATATATATATGGATTATTGAAATTTACTGTTGTGCTGTGACACAAAGGTTATGAAACATACTGGCCAGGCACTTAAGGCAAATAATTACATTTAAAACTCATAAATCACAGTGATACATTCAATTTTTGGATCTCTTGGTGAATTTTTTTTCTGTTAATAATTTCTGATACTAAATTGCTGGCTGTAAGATGACAGTGCATCTTTCAACTTTGTTTTAAAAATTAAAAGATAGGAGAAGTCATAGTCAAAATATTCTCTTAACCTTCAGAAGGACTGGGCCTGGAAGACGTGTAAAATTTGACCTTTGTGTAGTGTGTAGTCTTCCTGGGAATGGAGCATTGTATTGTACACTAGAGAAGGACATCCATCCATCCATCCATCCATCCATCAAGCACAGGGTTGGAATAAGCCTGAGGCTTAGAGAATGACACAGGTTTATACAGAAGATGGCAGTTACATACTTGAAAAGGCACTAAAATCTATCTGTCTAGATTTTCTGTGTATTAAAAGTAATATGTACCATGTTATTAGTTACCATGTTCAGTGTTTCTCAGCGGCAGTGTTCGGCAAGAATCAGCCAGTGTGCAATAATGGATTTCTTTTCCACAAACATCCCTAACTTCCCTACCTGGCCATTTGAATAAGGCTCAGCTGAAGAGCTTGTTTCAGCCACCTTATGCTGTATGCTAACAAAGCAGCCATTTCTGAGAAAGGCAGGAATTTAAAGCAGCTCCTTTGTCATTGTTTTATGACCGTGTTGTCTTTGTTCTCCTCCACACTACCACCAGTAAAGAATTGGATAAATTATTTTTAAATGTAATTACCTGGCTGGGATCCGGCAGTTGGGGATTAATGGATGACTGTGGAACAACGGGTTTCTGCTTTTGCACTGGAAGGTATGAGGCTGGGGAAATTCTGCAGCGATGTGTGCGGGACTCAGCAAGCAGCAGATCTCATGTGTCTCCCCGTTATTTTGAGGGAACAACTTATCAGCTCTAGCCAAAACTAGGAAAAAAAGACACAAGACACATTGAAGGACTCGTGCATTTTGGTTTGCTTCAAATTGTTTGGCATTTCAGCAGAATTTATGCCTCCAGGGTTGTTATATGTAATGCAACTTGTATATAACACTGTATAAAATGTATATTTCACATTATATTACTTTACTGATGCAAAGTCATAAAAAAAATTCTATGTTATATAAAAATGTATTATATACTATGTACAAAGAGACAAATCAAATGCATTAGTTTATTTTGATTCAGTATTGTAGAATGTTAAAATGACATGTCTGTATTTTAACATTGCCGTTGACTTTTATGTGGTGGTGTGTTGGAGCAGTGGCATCAGCACAGGTAATGCCAAAAAGCTCAACAAACTGATTGTGAAAGCCAGCTCAGTCCTAGGATTCAGTCCAGACCCACTGGAGACTGTGGTGGAACAGAACAGACTCAGGAAACTGCAGATGGATCTGGAGAGTGACTCCCATCCTCTGCAGGTTGTCTTGACCAAGCAGAGAAGTACTTTCAGCAACAGACTGAGACAGTCGTACAGCTCAGAGGAGCGCTGTACTGTATTAGGTTGGTCCTACCTTTGGCTTTTAGAATTTACAATGAGTCATCCTATGGCCGGGGGGATGACCAACTGTCGGAATCGACCAGATCTGTTTAGGCACATATACAAAACATACATAGATCCATCCAGGGGCACCTCTAGAGATTGTGGGGCCCATGAAGGCATATCATATTGGGTCCCAAACCCACATCAATCCAATTATTGCAGGGCCCCTGTCAATCAGGGGCTCATGGAATAATCTTAACCTCCGCCCCCCCTTTGCAGTGCCCTTCCATCCATCCATCCATCTATGTCTATTTATCTTCACACACAAAACTGAAGTTGCAGGCATAGCCTGGCCTTTTTATGGTCCATCTATAAAACACATACAACAGAGATGAAGATGAGATGTTGAAAATGTGTAGCCATGTCAAGCACAGGTATGTATCCAACAGTTCTGAGGCGTTATATCACAAGTATTTTTTTGTTGTTTGTTTATTTATTCAGTTTGAGAAGTGCGGGAAATGAAAAGTTCTTCCGACGTGAGGAGAAGTGGCTCCCCACACAGATGGTGTGTGAATCGAGCAGTAATTAAACTGATCTGTATCCATGTACATCCATGTCTCTGTGGGGCTGCATCGCTTGGGTTCTGAGGTGCTGCTCAAGGTCAACAGAAAACCAGAAAACTAAGCCTCCTATGCACCCCCGTCTCCACGGGCTGCTCTAGGAGGCTTCATCGCGCTGTAGTTCTAATCATTGAGTTTTTAACATGCTGTTTTTAATTACCAGCGACAAACAGAACACACACACCAAATTTTCATGTACACCCAGCATCAGATGCGGTAAACCATCATATTTTTATTTTGTGGGTTGCACAATACTTTATTTTACTTGATCAATAGTAGTGCTTAAGGAAGGTAGACCTGGTACTTGCCTTGTCTATGAGATCATGTTAAATCATGTACAAATATCCCAATTATTCTCTCAAAATACAACAATCGCGAATATGGAAGCCGTCCAAACCAAACAATCTGTGTATTATCAGACTAAATGTGGTAAATCTCTCCCCTTCTCTGCAAAATAGGCTTTTTCAGAGGGATATTCCGCACAAATGGAATCACTGTTTCCTCCTCCCTGGTTTTCTTTCACAGCCCGTTTAGTTTTCCAAAGGTGAGATTATCCAGCAGAAAAAGAATTATACACCTCCGTTTCCTGTTTTTAAATATACCGGGTGTAACAAATTGTAAATATGCAGCAAGTGTTGTGTTTGCAAGGAGAGCAGCAGGCCGAGATCCAGGTGAGATAAGCCATTGCATTCAGGATACGTTCCTGACAAAGAGCAAACAGTGAAGTGTACTTGTGTGATTATCGAAATGGTGGACACTGAAGGCAGGAGCGGAGAATCTATCAGCAGTTCTGCTGTCCGTATCATAGGCAAATAATGGATGTTTCAGGTTCTATTAACGCAGGAAGGTGAGCTGGGACTGTGGGACACAACCTAACGCAGGGTTAAATGTAACACTGACCTTTTACATAGTACCGCAGGGTCGAGCAGGGCATGTTTTCGGGCATTTTACCACATTGCCAGCATATGGTCTCCCACTAATTTTCAGAGCGTTTGAACGTGTGTTTTGTGGAGATGTATAGCAAAAGAGTGTTTTCATGGCATGAAAGTAAATTTCTTTATCGTACTTGTTTTTCAATTACTGAGCTGTGTGTGTAAGTCACCGAATCCAGTCTTATATCACCTTAATAAATGTCATGTTGCCTAAAACAAGGAATCTTTTTGAAACATGTAACCAGCTTATAGAAAGTGTTGGCCAGGCTTGAGAAAAACACCAGATAGCAGGGATAGCTTTTTCAAAATCAAGACACGGTTTTATTAGTGTTTTTTTTCCCTTCAGATTGAGATCTACTACACTTTTGACTCCCAAACAATGCTGTGTGTCTCCTGAATCTGTTTAGATAGATAGATCCATAAACAGTATCCACTAATTGTATATAGATGGAATTGTAACCAATCATTTGCATTCAAACAGACTTTCTTAGCATGTGTTACAAGTAACTCTACACATGGGGTAAGTTGTAATATTTCACTTCTGCCACTTTCAGTGCAATTGCACAAGAACAGTAAGTCCTAGACACAAATTTCAAGTGTTCATCTGTAGCAGAGATGTATTTGTTGCTTGTATAAAAATATGATTAATCTAGCTCAAATATTTTTTTAATTATTTAGCCAAAACCAAAATGTGTTAGGCTGTGCCCCACACTCCTCTACAGGAGGACATACAGATTAGGATGTCAAGCTATTATGACATCCTGTTCTTAAAACGTTCTAAACCTGCTGTGATATTTCATATCATTGTCATCTCTATAATTACATTTCCTGTACAAACACCTTCACTTCTTTAAACCAATGTGATTATTTAACAATGATCAATGAACAATGATGCTCTCTGTTGTTCTTGTGCCTGACATGGGGAATCAGCCACTTGAATTGTTTCCATGTTACACTGGCATCTCGGCAAATTGACTTTTTTCAGTGAACTGTGCCTGGCACCACGTTTGGGGCAATCTCTTAGCGATTGCTTCTGTCTGATCACTGTATGGCGTGCTTAGGGAACAGCGAACATGGGTGAGAGATGCATGTCTTTTGCTTGATAGAATTTGACCAGAAGCTGTACAGAAAAGCATACAATTTTCAACTGTTTCAATGCCTCATTCATTCCTTGTGATAGTTATTAAATATGTCATTGTAACTTATATAGAGTAGCAAACAGCAGTAATTATATGGGAGTTTAGGAATTGGGCCCGTTACTAAGAGGTTAATGGCTCCAATCCCAACAGGGGTCATGTGAAATTATTGTTTGCTTATTAGATATACAGATGTTTATAGCGTTATGTGTAAAAGTGTCTAGTTAACAATGATAATACTAATAACAATGTCTCATTGGAATGTCATCAATGTGCTATCGATGCATAAATTCTCATTATGCTCTTGTTTGGCATGTAGGAGACGACAGATTTTAATCTTGGCATTTGCTCATATTTATACCTTTTGTGTATGCACTCATAAAGGCCCTTATTAATTCCCACTAAATGCCTTTCATTGGTTTGCAACATATCAAGTCATGTGTCATATATGCCTTTATATATGTCTTTATATAAGCCATTCCTCCTTTTATACGTTTCAACAAGAAGTACAATTGCATAAAGCTACTTCACTTACCTATCAGCATTTAGTCTGAACCACTGACTGTGTTGATTTTACTCATTCATTGGGTACTTTTATCCAAAGCTACATACAGTACAGAGACGGGTTACAATCTATGGGTGCTCCTTGGGATTTGAACCCACAATCTTTGCTAGCACGAACCCTTACTTGTGGAGCTGCATGTATTAACGGATGGGGCATGGCAGTACTCTGTTGTCTATTGGAGGCTACCTTTTTGCAAACAGAGTAAGTTCTGGGCATTGGTCAAGCTCCATTACCTCCTCCTTGGTGTTGTCCTCACACAACCCATTCTTAGCAATCTCCATATTCTCCTGTACTCTTTCATTTTGCTATTAATTTCCACTTCTGAACACATTTTAGTAGTATTGCAACTATCATAGCGTTTATTAATTAATTAGCCTTTAGGCCACAAGAAATTGCATTAAATAGAAGGTAAATGGAAGCTAAACTACATTCTTCATACTGCATATTCACACATTCTATGGATTAAATGTAACTAAATAGTACATTTCAGATCATTCCCGTACAAGCCTTTTTGTGGATTGCAGCTTCATGCTGATTAGCTGATGGCAGAGAATAAATGTAAATAGGTCTTTCTGTTAAAAGATAAGGTGTTTGTGCAACTGTAAGTTTAGATGCGGTGACAGCTACACTGAAGATGTTTATAAACAGCCTTCCATTCGAAACTCTTTTTATCTGTATTGTGAGGCAGCGATGATGGACTGATTTAACAGGCTGACGTTAAAAAAAATATATTTCTTTGCTTTCAAAGCCAGTGGAACAAATTCCTCCGGAACAAAGGAATTCTGAGTTCTGATTAAGGCTCCGAGAGCAAAAATGCGACAAGAAGATCAACACCAGTATTAAAGACACACAAAACTGACAAACCAGTAAGAAAAAGATGATGAGATACTGAAAGTACTAATCTGCATTAATGTGCCTTGCCTAATCCTGTCATACATGCCAAACACCAAGTCATTTTATGTGCTGACTTTAAGTTTAACTAACACTGACATAAGAGGCCTAGTGAAAGACTTCTTCACATAGGAGTACTGAAGTCCCCTGGGAATAGCAATGGCCCCTGTTCGTCCATCCACTCATGCATCCATTTTCCAGCTGCTTGCAGCTATATATGTCTTAGGCAAAAGTCTTTGGCAGTCATAGGAAATAGGAAATGTGTATGTGTGTGTGTGTGTGTTTGAAACAGGTATGTTAGCAGCAGAGGCTTTATTTAGGGACGGGAACATTGGATAGTAGCTGCAAAAATTGTTGTGACTTTAGGAGAGGTTTTGAAACGGTTAAGCTGACACACTTGGACAGACACCGTCACAGTTTTACACTGAAATGATGATCATTTAAGCACCATTTTCTTTGACTACCAAAGACTTTTACAGGTGTACCACTTTAAGTAGGAGATGCCAGAAAGCTCAACTATTTCAGTTGAGAAAATAAACTTGTTAGAAAAATATGTATGGCAGGGTTTTATGTTTAAATAATGGTTTGTGTAGCTGGTAATGACTGATATTAATTGTATGATGTGAGCCACATATTTCTTTTTGGAATAGCTGGGATATTTATATGCTATTAAATTAATATACACATGACAAAAATGATAAACTTCTCAGGCATCAAAATTAATATGTGAACTGAAGTATCCAAATGGATTTTAAGCATCGGAAAGACAATACCTGTCACTTTACATTCAGTCTTTCATTCCTGTTACTTATGAATTGGCTTGTGAGAAAGATGTTCTTTACCGCTTTAAATGACAAGGTAACTTGTTTTCGTTGTTACGCTAAAGTGTCTCTTTATGTTTTGGATAACCTACATTGTAGTTTTATTTCCAGAAAAAGATTTTAACCAATTTAACTAAACGTAAAGATTTAAAGTAATCAAAGGGTTCAGTTTTTATATATATAAAAAAGGTCAAATGATTATTACTTATGTATGTTTACTGGTATTTCTCGATCACTGTCATTGTTATATTTTGAGCCAAGCAAAAACGTTAAGGTTCAAGTAATATTGCTTAACACTTTTCTAAGTAATACTTGTCTTTAATCAAAACCCTGCATTGCAAAGGTTATTCAATTGATACTGGCATTCGAGGCATATGTCATGTTTAGGTTTGAGTGGGAAAAACTAAAGGCAAGTGGAAGTGCAAATCTCTCATTTCATAGCTATGAAATGCTGCTCTTTCACCATGTTTACACAATCACTTTGATCTGCACCTCTGGTTTTAAACCCTGTAACACCCTTCAGCCATCATAATGGCTTTCACTTGGTTTTTTTCTGCTGAAAGTTGCAAAGGGGAGCTTATTGAGAGTGATTTTAACCCATCCTGTCACATATCTATGTTTTTTTTTTTTTTTCCAACATCACGTCGCAGCATTCTCACAGTTCACAGTGACAAGGGAACCACTATGTCTCAGCTCACAGTGCGAGCCTCAGAGGGTGGGCTTCAACAGACTTGCTGTGAACTTTCCATCTTTTGTGACATGCGTCTGATGGTGGTAGACGAGGCGCGGGGGGTGGGTGAGTTGGAGTGGAAAAGGATGTTACACATTTGTGAAATTCTGCTTGAATCGAGTCACTCACTCGCTCATGGAAACCTTTACCATTTCTCAATGTGAAGCTGGAGACATAAAGTGATGAAAAAACGTTACCAATAAGTGTTTGCACTACTGTGTAGTTGAACAACTTAAGTTCTATTGCAAATAATTCCGGGAATTTTGCAAATGTGGTAAATGATATTATGGTGCTTTTTTCAGACGCTGCCCATTGCATGATTTATGGATGCAACAGACTCACATAATACACACAAAATTATATATATGAGCATTAAATATTCAGGACCAGTCAAAAGCTTGGACAAACCTACCAAAAAACCTTTGATAACGATCCTAAGCAAACCTTGAGGTTATGTAAGTACCCGTGAACAAGGAGAGAGATGGAGTGCCATGACAGATAACCTGGCCCCCACAATCCCCCCGACCTAAAGCTTATAGAGCTGAATTTGGGTGAGTTATATTGAAGAATAAGCGCAAGGTAGCCAACTTGTGCTCAGAAGTTATGGAAACTCCTTCAGGATGATTGGTGAAGCATTCCAGGTGGCTACATCTGGAATCTGGTACAATGAATCCCAAGAGTCTTTGAGATGTTGATTACTTCTTTTGGCCATTACAGTATTGGACATGGATTACTGACGCCTGACGGCCTTCCATTATAAGGTGATACTATAAGGTAATATAGACATAGGTAAAATAGAGACAAATGCACTAAAAATAGGTGTGTCTGTGCATATTGTGCATATATGTTGTTGCATATATACTTTACAGTTTTAAGTGTGTGAAAAGAGCGCAGAAAAACAAACATGCAAAAAACAGTAAGTTCTCCTGAGTCACTGGGTTTTTTTGCCCCTCAGTGTACCTTGTGTCTGTCTCAGCAATGGGGTTTTTACTCTATCTGGCTGATTTGTAATAAAGGCCTCAGCTGTGCCATGTTTTCATCGTTTACTCAACAGGCCATTAATATCTGCTGCAGCTTGAGCCTCCCCAACCACCAGAAGGTGACTCTAATCAGCTATACCAGCTGCTGACCAGTATAAAGATATTGGGGGTTATAAACAGAGCAAAAAATACCTCATCAATAAACTATAATAAATCATTTTGACTTCAATAACGACATATTATGTAGAGATTATTAATGGCAGGGTGATTCACCCCTCCAGGAGGGTTGAGGAGGTTCGAATCCCGCCCCCTCTCTGTGTGTAGATTGCATGTTCTCCTCGTGTCACATTGGTTTCCTCCTGGGGTTGAAAGACATGCAGTCAAGTATACTGCCCCCCCTGCAACCTTGACCAGGATTAGTGGGTGGATGGATGGTTGGATGGATGGATGGTTTGGAATTTCTCTTGTTGTGGCACAGTTATTGAATTATCAGATACCTATTCAGCCTTTAATTCATTTTTGTTGTTCAACTCTATATGTTTCAGTTTTCTCTGGTCACTGCATTTATCCTGCCTTCCTAGACGATATATTTCGACACATGCGAGGGAAATGGCACAAACCTTACGACAGGGTTCAAGAAAGTAACTATGATGTTAAACCTACTGGCCAAATGCACCATGGGCTGTGGCAAGTAATTTACTTGGAACATTGACCTCAGAGCATCAGGGTTTGATGAGTCGTCCCAGACGATCATGACATTCATCCCTAGTCAGACTGGATGCGGCATGAAAAATTAACTGAGGCGAGGAGCTCAGAGGAATAAACATTTCTTCAGTGTGTCTCACTTGGGCAAGAGCAAGGTGAGCAGAACTTCAGCTTGTCACGGATGCGCGGCTCTGACAAACATAAGTAGATGCTAATGGCGAATTCGTGACAGAGAAGAGTCCCACTACCATATGGCTAATTGCCACAACAATATCGTCTATGTTATTAATCAAGTTCTCATAGTGTGCCATGATAATTGGAATAATTATAAACAGAGAAGACTTAGGGCTCCTCCACCATTTCCTGTAAGCCACAAAAAAGGGCCTCGTAGAAACCTATGGTTCACATCTCCTTGGTTCCTCATTCGTTCTCCCTATCTTTCGTTCACTTTTTTATTTCTTTTTGTTTACATCCAGCACCATTAAGATTTCTCTACCCCCCCATTTATGTTGTTTATAGCTGTGGAAATGTACTGGATAATTAATGACTAAGTTTTTGTCACAGGGAACCTGGTTTCTACCTGTGGTGAAATGGGGCTCATGTCTAGATAAATGAGAGTGCAGCAAGCCCCAATGGTTATTTTTAATGGTCTGAGGATGCTTAACACTTTACGTTCTATGGATTAATTGCTAACAGAGTGCTTAATCCAGCACCCATTTTTGCCATCGTGTAGGGACTCATTTGTGATCCACAATCAGGATTTCATGCATACATTTATGAATGTCTCTAAAATCCCACTAATAATTATTATATGAAAACATGAAATACACCCAAAGCAATGCAGATAAGCAATGTAGAAAAGTCCATCCAACTAAGGGTTTACAGTATTACAAACAAGATAACATTCCCTTGGCTGTGTTTTTAAAAAAAATAACGATTTGCATTTGCTGTTGATACAGATATTGTTATTAATTTCTTTTCTTATTACACAGCTTCCCTATTGCACCATTGTACGTATCCACAAATGACACAGTAGCCACAAGAAAACTGCAACTGAAAAAACTATCAGCTATTTAAAAAGCTGCGAGAGCTTGTTATGAATTTATGTTATGATTTAAAAAGAGGAAATAGACTGGGAACTAACAACTGATTCCAATTTCAGCACTCAGTGGTAGCTCTCACCAATGTCCCTATTCACAATTATGCTTCTCTGAGTCCCATCTGATACCTAAAAAATAAATTAGATTATACTATGGGGTTGTGTGTCTTTTTTAATATCTAGAAAGAGCATTGTTTACCATGAATTCCTGTGTTTCCAACTGAATGACTGGAATTCTTCTGAAAAATAAGCAGGTAAGCAGCTGGCAACGCTACCAACATGAGCGGAGAACGGCTCCCTCTCTCACCAGCCCAAGAAAAAGCAGCTGCTTTCTGACCATAAACTGAAAAAAAAAAGTCAGAAGAGCTAATTGTTTCTCAGGCCGCTGGGGATTCGTCCAAACTGCGGCCATCCTGAGGGACCAAGGTTTCACAGGGCTTGGTGCTGCGACGGTAAATGGAAGCACAGTAATACACTGAAGGACATGCGTTCTGATTAATGTTCAGTGTTCATTACATTTATCAGTTTGAATATGGCGTGTAGGCATCTTAGCACTAGTACTTTGTTGTGACAATATTGTTGTATCAGGCTGTAGACAATGTTTTGTGTATAAAGGTGATCTGTAGTGTTCTGAAATGTATCTCTGTGCTTTACATGGAGAGAAGCATCAAGGTCCAAATAGTCTTATATGATGTGTTCATTAGCTACAGAATGTTTAATGCCAACTGGTTACAGCTCTGATCAGGGTGGTTCTTCTGTGCCATTAGGGCTGTTGAGGCAGCTGGGTAGTGGGAATATTTCTGGCATGCGCTTGCAGATTAATCATTTAATTGTTCCTACACTAAACAAAAGTGAATACTGCACATTAGCTCCATGTTTTTTTTCTGATTGGAGAAGATTATGTGTGTTTAGTGATATGATAATTCTGGTGATCTTTGATACGGTTCGGGGTGTCATGGTGACGCTAGTAGTACTGCTGACCCCCCCCGCTCTCTCTTTATATGGAGTTTGCATATTCTCCCTATTTCCTCGGGATACTCTGGTTTCCTTCCAGTGACAAGCAGTTAGGATAATTGGTGTCTCCAAATTGCCAATACTGTATGATTGAGTGAATATGTGTATGTGCCCTGCGCTACACTGGCATCCCATCCAGGGTGTACCTCTGCCTTGTGCCCTGTGCTGCCTGGGATGGGCTCCAGGCCTCCGGTGACCCCGACCAGAATAAGCGGTTGGGAGATGGATGAAGGGATAGATATGGTTTAGCTGTATAATCCTTGCCAGGACTTCTCCCAAGACAATTTCCTGGAGCATGCTGAAAACCCAGTGCCTGTGGTGAGATTTTCTGGTCACCCTTGCTAAGCTGCTTTTGTTGTTAAACTCGCCAATAAATTGGACAGCCTATGCCTGGTGGTTTACTGAATATACAGAAGAGACTAAATAAAGTTAGCAACCCTTCAGCACAGGCTTTAATGCCATCAATAGGTGGGAAATTCATGTGGAATCGTGAAGATCATGTGAGAAAGTCACAATTGTAGATAAACATGACTGCTTGCTAAGTTAATTAAAACTTCTTACAGTAGACAAGTTTATTTTTAACTGTAGAATGTAAGCATGGGCTATTAAATAGTTCTTTACCTACTCAAATTTAGGTAGGAATGCTAAATTCTAAACCAAATATCACAGAACAGGGCCTTGATGTGGGAGTGGCACAGTGGTTAGCACAGTGGTTAGCACTGCTGCTTCACCCCTCTGGGACTTGGGTTTGAGTCTCTGCTGTGGCTCAGTGTGTGGTGTTTGCAATTCTCCCTGTGTTGTTGTGGGGTTTCTTCCATTTGTTGAGGTTAATTGCAGTTGTCAAACTGTGTATGTGCAGGAGAATGATGTGAAAAACTGTCATTGTTGACACATGACAGTTCACAACAACAAAACATGTCCTCTGCATTTGTAACATAGCAGTGGGTAGCTAATTCAGGGGATGGCACCTCAGCAGTGCTTTGCTGGTCAGGGATTCGAACCAGCAACCTTTCAAGCATGAGTGCACAACCATTACTGCACCCATAGGCTCCCGACCCCCCACAATCCTGAAAAGGACAAGCGGTTATAAAAAAACAATTGCCATTGTCTTAATGCATACTTAAAAAAAAGGAATGTAAAACCTTATTTTCATTTGTACAAGTACAATGTAAGTTGCAGAAATAAACAACATATATTTATTCAAGTTTTAATGACGGTACATTTGGAAGGTTAATTTTTTAATCTTATGTATGTATGACTTTTTTCTATCTATGAGGTACAATTATTTCCTTTACCTGTTCGTCTTTTATTTAAATGGCTATACAATTTCGGTAAGTTACATAATTCATTAATTTTAAATGCCCAATAACATTGCCTCAGCTCTGTGTGTGTGGATTTTGTCACGATTTCTTCCGATTACTTCAGTTGCCCCCGACAGTCCATTAATAACATTAGTGTTTATGTGCTGTGCTGTTAAAATAATCCTTTAATTAAAAAAGGCAATGATTTATAATGGTATTACATTTTCCAATGTAGCAATTAGTAGACCAGACTGCCAAAGCTATCCATGGGGTTAAAGGTGAGGCAGGTCTACCACTCACAGGTCAAAGGTCAAGAAAGGGAGCGACCCTTTGCAAAGTACTGGATTGTTCTTCCTGCAGCACATTTTGACAAGTAAATTCTTCAATACTGATTTTCTTTGAAGGATATAATCATGAAATATATTGTATATGTTTGCATCTGTATGTATCATGTACATCTTTGTATTTAAACATTTTGCTGTTTAAAATCAAGTGAAAATCAAGTATATTTTTGCAGCACAAAGCAATCGTAGTGGAGTGTCATTTTTGTTCTGTTTAAAAGCTTAACTAATTCTCGTCATACTGGAATACAACCACCGGTTACTGACCCTGAGCCACCCCTGGGTCTATCTTAGGGTCATAACACCAGCACATACACTGACTTACTGATACTTACAGATATGTACAATATCATGCGGCTGACCACATGCGCAAACACGAACGCAAGCACACACATGCACTCACCAAGGACTGATAAAGTGCTATGGTGTTTTTTTTATAAAGGATGCTGTTCAATATTCTAATATTCTAATATATTCCACTGTTATCAAATATTCAATTCCTGCTGATATTTGCTTTCTGCTGCTCCTAGTGATTTGAAGATGTCTACTTTGTATATATACATTTTCACATATATAGTTATACTTTTTAGTATATTGTATATAGTTTTTATTGTTATATTGTATAGTCTTTTATTGCTATTAATTACTCAGCTTGTATCGTCCATTTTGCTGCTATAACAATGCAAATTTCCGATCTGTGGGGTTAATAAAGGGCATCTCATCTTCATCTTTACCTTATCTTATCTTACGTTTCCTAAGTGGCCACATGGGTGTCATGTCAGCACTGCAGTTAGTACCGTTGCCTCACACATATGAATTAATATTAAAAATAAAACACTCAAAACTAAACTCCCAACTTACATACAGCTGGAGAGCCTTGTTCTCATGTTTCCTTGAAATTTGTTCCTAGAGTCAGTAAATCATTGATATGTCAGTGGGGATTATACATACACCATCTGGGAATACAAGTTCATTAGAGGTGAGGTTTGATCTAAATATGAGAGCTCTGGACCCAAACATAGAAATTTATTTGTCCCAACATTGGAAAAACTATGCCAATATATAAGAAATAAAGGCTTTCCCTCCAGTTACATCCAGAAATATATTCCATCTAATTACTATTTAGCACCAAAATCCATGATACAATATTCTGTGAGGTAGTGTGGTATATTTAATATCGATTTATGCAATAAGGAATACTACTCTATCTGGGAAATATAAATGACAATATGATCACAAAAAATTGATAAAAGACTGATGGAGCGAAGTGCAGGTGAGAGCAGGCGAGCGCCTTGTAGGCAGGACGAGAGGGGAGAGTGAAGCGAAGCAAGAGGCTAAGTGAGCACTTTACAAATGAAAGCAGATGCCTGGAATTATGGGCTGTCGGGTCGCAGATGGAAACCACGGTGATGAAGTGCTTTCCACCCCTGATCATAATTACTCACTTCATCTACATGTGCATGATCCCCCCCCTTCCAGAAAACCTTTAATACACAAGGAACCGGAGTGATACGGGGGACCTTTGGGAATGTTTTATTAGTGACTCGAACAAGATTTTCAACAAGTAGTGGGAGATACTTCTGTGTTCAGTTTAGTTCGTTTTAACAATGCGATTAAACGTATTGTCCTCCCTCTGTGATTGATTGCATTGCCTGCGGAATGGAATCCAACTCACTGTCGCCTTCACAAATGGTGGGAAAAGATTTGTCACTACAAATGACATAATAGTGAATGAGCCGTTCAGTTTCCTTGAGATTTGCATTTGCATTTAAGTGTAGTTAAGTGACTACAAAGAGAATTGTCTTCACCTGCCGCATTTCCCATATTCCTACATGCAGCCCACTGTTTAAGGAAATGATTCTGAAGCTTTGCTGATTTGCACACTACTTCCCATAGAAATAATAAAAGAAACTGATAAATACGTAGTCACATACACTGACCTGCCATAACATTAAAAGCACTGACAGATGAAGTGAATTACATTGATTATCTCGTTACAATGGTACCTGTCAAGGATGTCATCATATACTAGGCAAGTGAACAGTCAGTTCTTGAACTGGATTTATTGGAAGCAGGAAAAATGGGCAAGCATGAGGATCTGAGTAACTTTGACAAGGGCCAAATGGTGATAACTAGACGACTGAGTCAGAGCCTCTCCGAAGCGGCAGGTCTTACAGTATATGCTGTTCCTGGTATGCAGTGGTCAGTGCCTACCACAAGTGGACCATGGAAGGCCAATCAGTGAACTGGCAATGGGGTCATGGGCACCCAAGGCTCACTGATGCACATGGGAATCGAAGGCTTGCCAGTCTGGTTCGAGCCTTCAGAAGAGCTGATGTAGCCCAAATTGCTGAAAAAGTTACTGCTGGCTATGATAGAAAGGTACCACAGCACACAGTGTATCGCAGCTTGCTGTATAAGGGGCTGTGTAGCCGCAGATCGGTCAGAGTGCCCATGCTGACCCCTGCAAAGCACCTACAGTTGGCACGAACCGTCAGAATTGGACCATGGAGCAATGGAAGAAGCTGGCCTGGTCTGATGAGTCTCATATTCTGTTACATCATGCGGACGGCCGGGTGCATGTGCTTCCTTTACCCGGGGAAGAGACGGCACCAGGATGCACTTTGGGAAGAAGGCAAGCTGGCAAAGGAATGGTTTGAGGAGGATAAAAATTTTGCTCCTGATATATTTTCAAAATGAGATATAGGATGACACAATACCGTTTAAATCAATATATTTTATTGTGAGTTAAAATTAGGGCTTATTTAATGATTTTGGTAACACTTTACTTGAGCAGGCACAAGTAACTTACTAAATCAGTTATTACTCAAGTACAAATTATGAACAAATACAGTAACTGCATGAAACATTATGACTGATTAATGATGAACAAACATGGGATCAGTATGTAACTAACACTTAGTTTCTGCGTAAAGTGTTACTCATCCATCCATCCATCCATCTTCTGTAACTGCTTAACATATTCAGGGGGGGTCTGGAGTCCATGCCAGAGGATACAGGAACAGCCCAGGATGGGGCACCAACCCATCACAGAGCACAATCACACATATGGACAATTTGGTAACTCCAATCAGCCTCAGCACGTTTTTGTACTGCAGGGGGGAAACCGGAGCCCCTAGAGTAAACCCCACGATGATACAAGGAGAACAGGCACACACACAGCACGCTAGCAGAGACTTGAACCTATGTCCTAGAGGTGTGAGGCAACAGTGCTAAGCGCTGCACCACCACACCACCCCTAAAGTATTACCAAAATTTTTAATATAAACCAATAGTATTCCTTCCAGGCTGTAAAAAGCAGGATAGCGTCATTCGTGACATAACACAATCCCAGAATTCATAGCTAAAATCAAACCATTCAGTTAGCAGCATTTCACGAGGAAGCTGATGCAGGGCAAAGGCGAGGAATCATTGTTAGTATAGATTTAATTTAAAAACACTGTTGTTTTAAATTGCAATTTGCAATATTTGCAATATTTGTTTTGCTGTAGGCCTTATACCTTAAAATGATGGTCTTTTCAGTCATTAAGTGTTATATTAACACAAGGGTTTATATAAATAGTGAATTGAAAGGATTAAGCAAACATCCATCCATCCATCCATTTTCCAGAACCATCCATCCATCCATCCATTTTCCAGAACCGCTTATTCCATTTCTGGTCGCGGGGGGTCCGGAGCCTATCCCGGAGGCTGCGGGCGCAAGGCAGGGAACAACCCAGGATAGGGCGCCAACCC
>JAAGVU020000129.1:17994673-18012898 GCA_011763525.2 Mormyrus iriodes
GGGTTGGTGCCCCATCCTGGGTTGTTCCCTGCCTTGTGCCCGCAGCCTCCGGGATAGGCTCCAGACCCCCCGCGACCCAAAATGGAATAAGCGGTTCTGGAAAATGGATGGATGTTTGCTTAATCCTTTCAATTCACTATTTATATAAACCCTTGTGTCCACCCCCCCTGTTTTGCACTGTCCAATGTTTTTGTACTTTAAATATCATGAAGCCCTGCCTTTGTCAATTACTTTGTGTCTGTCTCACCATGGTCTTGTGGGGAACATTAACTCATGCCACTGTATTCCAATATATAGATGGTATGACAATAAAGCCCACTTCATTACATTAGTGTGACACTCAAACTGACAATTAAAGAGTATAATATCAACTCTTTGTACTTTCTGAACATTTAATAACCATTTATAAAACATATAAACGTGCATGTGGAGTGAAATCGTGTTAGATCAAAGGGTGTATCGCTTTTCCACTTCGTGCAGTCCTCCTGTGGACCACAAAAAGTCTTAAGTATTTAAGAATTCAGAAAAGAATCTTAAAAATTTAAACAGAAGTTAGACAGAAGCTATCATTCTCCTGTTCCGAAGATCATATGGAAAATATTCAGCAACTTAGAGGATGCATATGAAGATCTTCACGATTATCTTTAATTGTCCATCTATGAATCTCTCCAAGTAAGCTGATTCTCAGGGCTTCTGATAAGTGGATATAAGACACGTACGTCATTCATTTGTAAAGGCAGCTGCACAGTATTCATCAGAATTTCAGTTCAGGATGGAATGTGCAGCAACTGTAGAGAGGTTCGCCGTAAAGAGCTGGGGGGCGGCGAGGTAGAACAATTCTAAGGACCCCTGAATGAGAGGGGCCCAAAAATTTGGTTCATAATTGGATTGGTCTGGTTAGGGGACCAAATATGATATGCTTCCATGGAGCCCAAAGTCTCTAACAATGCCCCTGGCTGTAGATTATGGCTTTTTTCCCAGTCAGTTTCAGTCTAGGATAATTTTTACTCCCCCTAGCAGAGGGCTTGTGTCCAAACAGGACTCCTTAGTTCCCCATTGATGTGGTGCAGTTTTGCTTCCTGGTCAGTGTCAGGGGCTTCTAATAGAATAGTCAGTACAAGACTGATTGTTTTCATTACTGATAATTATTATTGTCCCTTAAAGCCTTGGTGTCCTTGTTTGCCCCTCTGTGCTCCTCTGGTGAGGAGTGTTTTTCCTGGTTCCTAATTACAGCCTTTTTTGAGGAGTGTCCGCCTGCCTGTGCCCAACAGAGGCCTGGTACGGAGGCTCCCTGGCGCGTGGCTGCCTCTCCCATTGCAGGCATTAGCTGGACCCGCTGCATATTATTAGTGCAGGTATTAGCCTTCGTAGCCCACCTGTCGCCTCTGTGAAGCACCGCTACCGCCAGCTCCAGGGGGACAACATCTCTAATGGTAATCCCCCTGCCACTGGCCTGCTAATGACGTGGCACCTGCCGTTAACCTGGCAGGCCAACGACTGCTACCTTTGGGGGGGAGTCACACTCCCTCACCTTCCGCTGCTCCCCCAAACCCCCACCCGCCATGGTCCTGACGATTTCCCCACATGTACAGTGTGATGCTCCATGGGACCCCACCCCCTCCCCGGCCTGGCATTAAACCCCCTGGCCCTAAGGCTGGTAACATCAACAGTCCTCTGAGTCTTGTTTGTTACTCACACAACTGTTCAGTCTAATGCCAATTATCCCTGCTGTTTTAAGCATTCTTACTTTAGGATTATTTTTGTAATAAGATGCCAATATGAAAATAATAAAGTCTGAAGCTTGTGTAACTTTCTCAATCTAATTTTTTAATCATTAAAAAAAAACTAAAAACCACATAAGAACCAGCTAAATACAGATCATAATAGATTATACTACAAATAATATGTGAATATCTAGGAATAACCATAATGAATAACCATTTCAGCTGCTTTTATTATTACTGCCATTATCGTGGTACTAATATCTATATTATTTGAGAAGCTGTAATATTAGTGGTTATGTTGATATCAGTTGCTTCTCCGCAAAGTAAGCCTTCACAGTATCCTATTGGAGGACTACCTTTCTCTTGTACTCTACCGTTTCAGCGGTTCATTCTGTATTTTCTGCTGGATCGCGGATTAAGATAAACACACTGAGTTTGCAAGGTACACTCAGAAAAGTAACCATGAGAATGATCTTCCAAACAGCAAATGCTAAAGAAGACATTGCAGAAGCATAATGTAAGTAAGTTGCTCCCGCAGAAGTAACATCAGCACAAGCTGTAATACCGCCACAGATGCTCTTTACATGCCGCAGAGGTGTGTCCAACTTGGCGATGCATGTCCTTTGACACGAAGAGGCAGGGTTTCTGGGGTATGTCAATTGGTGATAACATTCACACCTCAAATGTGTAATGTGTAATGAATAATGAAGAAAACAACATAATGAGTCTTACCAGCTCCCAGCTTTTTGGATTTCTTTAGGTTACTTTTTTGGTTACATATACTTTAGGTTACATATTTAGTTGCTTTTTATGCATTTAAGATGACCAAAATTATATCATGTCTATCTCGTGCATCATGGCCCATAGTCTGAGATTAATCCCAAGCACGTAAACAGAGTGAAGCCCCAAAGACGCACTCACGTGCATGTCCATCTTTCTTTGTCTTTCTTGGAGCCTTTCTGGGGAAATCTACCTAAATCAAATCTGCTCAGTTCCAGGAACTGAAGCAAAGGGCATCAGAAACCTTAACTAAAACGAGGTTTAACCAGCAGATCGGCAAATGTGCTCCATCGGGATTATGGACAATTATGTACCGTTTCACAGGGCTGCATAAATGGATGTGTGATCCCGTATCTAGAATTAATTTAACTCTACACAAATCTTCCTAATAAACCTTCCTAGAAGTTCACGTAATGTGATGTGGCTTCCTGAATTTCACCACGAACATCCATCCATCCATCCTTCCATCCACCTTCCAGCCCACTTATTCATTACAGCATTATGGGGATGCAGCATATTTTTCAAATATGCATATCTATACATTTGTGGTTACTCATACTATCATAATCTGTGGTTTATATACTGAAATCATACATTAGAATTCTCTCCTACGTTTTAGCAGAAATGCTGTTATTAGCTGTGCATGTCATTCATAATGTGGTTTCATTTACCATGGGATTGTGGGTTATTGACTAGAAATACAACACGTTTAGTTCGTTTCCTTTTGGCAAATACTATTTAAACAACCCTGTAAACATGCCCGTCTTAATTCATTATTTTCCTCCTCATCGTGATCGAGCCTCTCAATTTAATGAAGCAAAATAGATGTTTCTGCAGTGATTGTCTCTCTCCCTTGCAGTATTAAGAATATTAAATGGACACATCTGTTTTTAATTAGGAGCTGGAGTCACCTCAATGCTGTCTTCCATTTTAATGTACTTTGGGCACTGATTTTATTATGCTACCCATAGACAAATGACAAGGCATCCTTCCAAACACAATAGCAAACCGACGGGGCATTTTGTGTTCAGTTTGTAAGATTTTATGTTGAACATGTGGCTTTTGGGCAGGGCAGGGATATATATTCTTTAGCATTTAGCTGTTGGAGTCCATGTAAATGAAGGAGTATTAGTGCTTTACTTACCGTACAGGCCGTCAAGAGAACGAAACCTGGGGACAGACGTAAAGAAAACTGACAAGCTTTAGCCTTGAGTATTTTGTTGCACTTGAAGTGTTATGGATCCAGCTATCTATAACGCATTTGTCCTCAAAATGTGCATGGTGTTCCACTTTGCAGAGAATTCTGGGAAGTGGTTGTTTATTGTGTGTTTGGTGGACTGACAGGTGTTTGAGTCCTTAAGGCGACTCTCAAAGGCAGGTCCCTGTAGACAAAGGCATAATTAGATGAGATTAAGCTGGAATAGCACAATGTCTTCTACAGACTCCACCTGCCATCTAGCGGACACCGAGAAACTCCAAGCTCAGCAGTTAAATCTGAACTGATAGTGCCGCAATGCTGGATTGTTTTACGCTTCATTTGTCTGAAAGGCAGGACTGGATGTTGAAATTTCAGATGATATATGATAACTGGCAGGGTAGGCATGTCTACCATTGAAAAGTAGCGTTTAAGCCAACTTCAGTGTTCATTGGATAAATTTAGTAATATTTCTGGTCTTCCTGGGAAAGTAAATTAACAAACCAAATACTGTTGTATACACAGCTTATGCACACATCTCTGCAACCCTGACCAGGATAAGCAATTAGAAGATAGATGGTTGGGTGGATGGATGGATAATACATAAATAACTTTCTTTTTCCACAGATTCATCAATACCAATATCCTTCTGGTAATTTTCTCCTTTAGTTATATTACGATCATAATGTTTTACTTTCCTTATGTTTTCCTTATTTTGCCCTTCACTTTGAAAAAATGTGTCATGATGAAATTGATTCTTCTTTCTAGTTGATGGCAATGCAAAATTTATAAAATGAAGCTGGTTATTTACCTTAAATGTGTGACCTGGGTTTATGCCTGTACTTTTCAGCTTAATATGTAGAAGAAGACGTTACAATGAGTCTCTATCCAGATCAAGGGAGAACAGTAGCTGATAGGTGAAAACTGAATGTGTTCTGTTATAATATGACAGGGATTTCAAACATACTTCTCTTGGTTTCAGTGAGATTATAGTTTTCTTAATATACCATATTTGATTGTGAATGATTTTCTTACTTCTGCTCATTTCTCTCATTCTGAAACGTATGTTTAGGATACACACGACAAGCAACATCCTGACAGTAATTGTGCTCTCCCAGTTTAATTTATTCTGAATGCAATGCTATGAGAGAACCACAAGATGGTGACACAAACACATAACACACTCATAATACTGCAAAAAGGTGTTCCGTAACAAACTTGGTTAATGCAGTGCGTTAAAAAACAGAAATTGTGAGATTTTTCAGAAATTTATCAGAGATTTTATTTCTTTCTCCAAATCGACACAAACTTTGTTGTGCAGATTTTTTTAAATCATTTTTATCATTGCTTGGATGATTTTGAAAACAACCTGGAGTCTTGAAAATTTCAAAAAAATCCTACAAAACGTCATGAAAATGCATTTATAACTAATGATTGTGGCTTAATACTAGACGTCGGAAAGCATTTAGACACATACGATTGTAACCTTCATTCAGTTTCATTGAGGTGCACCTTTTCAAACTGAGAAATAAAAAAGGTTGCTTCTGGAGTAGAGCGCCTTTCCCCTTTGGTCATAGTGAAAAGGAGATTTATTAGATTCATGATTTATTCATGCACCTCTGTTGTTCATGTTTAGTAATGACTTTCTATTGATCCCTTTTTGCCGTAATTTTTATATCCAGGAAGCCCTGAGAGTTTTATACTCGGGACTCTTTGAACGGCACTTTATAAATTTATAAATTTCCCATTACTGCCAGTAATTATAATGATGTTAAAAATATGCATGGCAGTTTTTTTGCATGTCTGTATTGAAGTGAATATACATTTTTAAATATAACCAATAAAGGAGGCAATATTTTAAATTCTTTGATTGGATTGGTTTAGTTTTGTATTTTAAAAAAATATTATATTCTGAATTGTTTGGCAAAACAGCCACTGGTAGCTAACGTCACAATCATTTACTAAGTAAATGTCATTTATAATTCATGTTTTTAAACAAATTTTTGTCCCAATTTTTACTGATTATTGGTTTAATGGATGGGTGGGATACAACTTTTAATTGAGAAAATCCATTCAAATATAAGTAGTCTTTCAGCCTGACTCGTAAAATGCACCTAAAATCCTCAAAATGTGTTCTAATGTGAATTGACATATCAAAAAGATATGTATCACATGAATGTTGAAAATAAAAGAGGTTTTTAACAGAGCTCTCATTCATGACAGACAGTATAGCTGGGTATTCATGTTACTGTCACATACTAATGTACTCATACTGGCTGGTCATTTTTTGTTGTGGAAGAACATTATCTTCCTATACAGTATGACACAAACACTCTAAAAATCATTGCATCTTTATAGATTGTATTTAAATCCTGTATGTACTGTATTTAAAGGTGTTCTTTTAAATCGGAAGATGTATTTGTTATTCAACAAGATAATTACCCTAAGCACACCTCGGGGTTATGCAAGCATTGTATTATCTTGTAAACAAGGAAAGAGATGGAATGCCGTGACAGATAACCTGGACCTAAACTCTATAGAGTTGGTTTGGGAAGAGTTGGACTGAAGAGTGAGAGCAAGGTAGCTAACTTATGCCCAGAATTTGTGGAAACGCCATCAGAACTGTGGGAGAAGCATTCCAGGTGGCTACATCTGGAAGCTGGAAAATTTTGAAACGTTGAACGATGCTTTTGGTGGTTGCAAAATTCGAATTGTATTACTTCAGGCCTTTTACTATAAGGTGAACAACAGCTAAAACAGAGATCCATCAGTGTTATACAGCAGCATGATGGATGGAAGGACGATGCATGATGTGACTTACGAAGAAAGGGGACTTTATGATAAACAAACTAAACAAACAAAATACAAAGGAACCATAGGGGGGTCAAACCAAGACAACTAGCGAAAAATAGAAGTAATTAGGCAATAACTACCACTAGCTAACTAACACTAAACATGTTTGGGGATAACACAGGCAAGAAAGACACACAGGAACCAAGCAGGGAGCAAACAAATGCAAACAGGAACAAACACAACAACCAACAGAGGAACAAAGGAAAGTAGGCACTTAAATGCACAAATAATGAGGGCTACAACAAGGGACAGGTGTGATCTATTATTAAATTGATCAAAACATTAACTACTAGGAGTACAAGGAACAGGTGAGGTTAAACAACAATCACTACAGATTCAAACACTAGGGGGCACGTGTTATAGAACATTACAACAAAGTAGATACATGCAGGGATAACTAACAAAGGACCAAACAAGGATCCATACTGAAAACTCAGTTATAATAAACAAGGATAAGCAAAACAAGAAGTGTCCAACATTAGTAAGGAGGTACAGTTCTTAGCTGCATGCTCAGCCCATTGTTCCATATGACAACCCAGGGAGCAGAGAAACACTACAGTGCTAAACCAAGGGAAGCTAGGTGAATACAGAATGGGATGGTCAGCGAGACCAGCTGGCCAAAGAGGGAACTGACAGACAAGGCCGGGACTGATCCTAACAATCACTTTTTACTTATTTCGCTGCTTAACAGATGCCACTTACCTTTATGAAGAGAAATATACCAATATCCCATCAACCACAGCACTGTTAGAAATCACGAGAGCCCTGTGGAGAATCCTGTTAGCATCCTGTCTCTTCTCTCCCTTTCTCTTTCTCTCTCTCTCTCACACTCCCTCTATCCACACATTCTGTGTCACTTCATCACCTCTGTTCCCTTTATCATTCTTGATGCCTGTTATTATCAACATTACATTTTTGCAAAGGAGCTATTAGAGATTTCGACAGTATACAGTAATTACAAGCTTGCGACATTTTCATATTAACCGCTCATCAACGTGGCTTCTCAGTCAACTCCTGTTTTGTCTCAGGTAATTAACGTAGAAACAGTGATTAATTTTGTAATGGGGAAGTTCAGTGTGGGAGGCCAGCTGTCTTTGCCTCATTTGGACACTGATGAATCTGAGAGCAATATGGGGCCTTGGAGAAAATTGCTGAAACGTCATGAAGAGTTTCATGAAAACCTACAGTATCTGCTGCATGGACACTGGTAAATTATGTCCTTGAGTCAAGCCAAGTAATGGCGATGAAATTGATGTCATAGGATGACAAAGTAGATCTCTGAATGTCCTTCTGTTCCACTGATAATCAATCATCAATCATAAGTCATATTTCATTTGCCAAGTGTTTAAATGGGTAAAACATGGACCACTGTCATATTCTGAAGCAGAATGCTTTCTTCTGGTAAAAAGTAAATTGGTTTATTAGAGTCATGACTTATTCATGCTGTTCATGTTCTGTAATGACTTTTCATTGATCCTATTTAGTCCAGCAGAGCTCATATGTGGACGTTCCCTGATGGAGACAGCAAAACTATAATTACCTTTTATGCTGTTTTTTTATGATTCCGGTAACAATATGTACAAATGTACTAAATGTCAACAGCTGAAAGCACTGCAGAAAATGAGTTTGAATTCACTACATAGTAATGGTAGAATTATCTAGGAGAAGTGGTTCACAGAATTCACTCCAGCAGGAGGGGGTGTGTTATTTTATTAATTATTAAACCTTGTATTTATTAAACCCCCCCTGAAAAGCAACGGGGATCATCAACCATCTTAGGTCAGCCAAATATCAGTGTGATCACATGCAAATCCAACCCAACGTTGCAACCAGGCTTTGATAAAATGGGTGACAGTGGGGGTTCCCCCTGAGATCATCCGATTGTGGGGCCTGGAAATGGGATGACAGCGTTAAAAAGAAATGCATGTCGAAATTTTGCTCACAACTGCTTTTCAGGTAAATCAGGCAGAATGCAGAGTTAACGGAGAGCTCAGTGGGGATTGTGGCCTGCGCCATACTGAAGACAGAGAACACTGTAATCAAACTACAGCAGCTCGACCCACTGATGTCCAGACTGAGCACAGTCACTATTAGCATTTCTTAGCAGATGAAAGCTCCTTGTTCCAGCTGTTGAGTTAGTCTGAGCCAGCGTTTGAATCAAGGGGAATCAACGCCCTCCCCAGAACTGCTCAGCGGCGACAAAATATGGACCTTGGAGTTCCCCTTCAAAATGACCATCTTACTAGATTCAGTGCGATATGCGACTCATGCGATATAGTTTCTTCTCCCCACTCCTTTGCTTCTCTCCTTTGTTGTTTTCCAGCATTTTCCTTTTTTCCTGCATCACAAACTATTTGCTATACATATAATAACCATTTCCACACATTCCACTCCTAAACAGTAGCAGAAAGAAACTAAATCAGTGTTTCCTTTTCAATTATTTCTGGGAAGGTCCTCACAGAGTATGCATACGTGTCAGACCTATTCTGCTTGCTTCTACTTTCTATAGTACATTTTGGTACTCATCATCTAATTCATACTTGGGGAATGCTGTCCTCTTCTCAAAAAAACTGTACTTCATAGAGCTCTTGATTTAGTATTCCAGCATCCCCCTTGGAAATGCAAGCGCATTTGGACTCAGAGATGTATTTGTTTGATTCAGTACATCATCCTGGCAGTGTTTCTCTTTCATACTGACAATCAAGGATTCTGGACAAAAGAGGGCAGTATAGTCTTGCTAGAGGCAAGCAAGTAGTTGTCACAGATGAGAGCAATGCATTCACTATTAAAACGAAGCAGTTCAGTGTGTATTAGTATCAATTTTTAAGAGCAGTTTGTCTGACCTTGAAGTTAAAGTCTCAGACATGCTCCCAATGTCATACATAAAAAAAGATGTAGTATGAAAAAAAATAGTACATTATTTAAGGGAAAACAGTTTGGCGAGTGGCAGAACACATTAGATCTAACTATAAAAGTTAACCAAATATTAATACAGTGAGCTCAGAGAGATACAGATAATCAGGTCCTTCTGTAGCATCTCATAATTACAGCCAGCTACTGTACATTAATATGCCTGATTACTTGTATCAGGTATGTTAAATTAGGGCCACCTAACACCTAAGCTCTGTAGGGTGGTAGATCTCCTGGAACAGGAAGAAGCACCCTTGATCTATTGGATTTGATGCCAATTACCAGGGCTTGAGGTAATTTTTGCAACATGTCAGTTTTCAGTAATTGAATCTGGAATTGAGATTAGTAAAAGAAACAGGAAATCACACAACATGGGTTTTATCTGCTGAAGCCCTGCTTCAACTATCATCAGCTGTAATCACAGGAAAATGACATGAACACAGGGACTGACTGGCCAAGCAGTGGGGCCCCACTGGAAAAATTTATCGGCCAGCAAAATCCATCATTGGACCTCAAAGTCCAGGGTTGATTTTTAATCTCAGTCCATGTGACCTTCGACCTCAAAAACACACAGCTTCTTCTTTGACTCAGGACTGGAAGACTTGGACTTTTCACTGGAAGCTGCTTCTGTGCTCCTCTACCACATACCTCTGAAGTGCTGATTCCTGAAATAAAGCTGTGAAGAGAACTGGATTAACTCAGTTTAAGAGAGAGAGGTTTTCAGGGCCAGTTTCCTGGTGGGCTTGTTTACAGAGGAAGCATCTCGTCTCCATTCCGCTCTGATAGCAGTGTGGCAGCACAGCCGGAGTGACGTGATGGACAACTGGAATGGCCTCCACTTTGAGCCGTTCCTTGAATCCTCTGAGCTGCACATTTAAGGAAATGTACTTTCTAAACATGTTGACCAAATGCCTTGTGTAACTAGTGTGCTGCTCTCTTGCAAAAATGATTATACAGTTATCTGTTATTTGGTTATGGAATGTGACTGTAAGCATTTAATTTCAGTTTATACAAAGCACCTTTCGTGTCGTTTTTCTCTATTCTCTCTCTTCAGTGGTGTAATATTCAATGGGGACATGAACTGAAAACATTTCATTTCAACTTCAGTTAGCACAGATTACTTTTCATCCTCTCTGGTGCATCCTGCCCCAAGGTGGATAGTTCAGCTCCAGAACCTAAAAATCCAGACCAAGGTTTTGTTTCTACCAACCAGTTGAGCATAAAGAGTCACAGTCTCAGAGTGCTCAACTAACTGGTTGAAACCAAATCTTGGTCTGGATTTTCACTTTCTGGACTTGAACTATCCACATCTGATCCTGCCTCCTTAGTGGTGTAAAATAGACAACAGAACTTGAGGTCTTTGTTCATGGTCAGAGAGAATCTGCAAAGGGAGAATCTATTCAATTACATTTATTTTTATAAAATGCCCTTACTAATATCCATCCATCCATCTATCCATCTATCCATCCATCCATTTTCTGTAAACGCTTATCCTATTCAGGGTCGTGAAGTGTCTGAAGCCTATGGGTGGAAGGCAGGGAACAACCCAAGATGGGGCAGCGACCCAACACAACCCTGGCTAATATGGACAGTTGGACATCCTTTCAAATGATTGAACTACGAGAACAGCATCAGAAAGTTCTAGAATGACAATTAATGTTGTACTATAGTGAAAAAAAGAATAACCCAGAAAGCTGCAGGAGTTCTGGAGGTTGGCTGGTTGCCCAAACTGAAAGAGCCATTGGAGAGGATGGAGGGGTATGAATATAAGCTCAGCTATAAGCTGGCATTCGCAAGAATGTAGATGTGCTCAAATGTATTACAATTCAAGTACAATTGCAAATATCACAAACTTCTTTGCACAACCTTTTTTCACTTTATGTTGAGTCATGCAGATGTTCGACATATCTATCCAATGAATAGCAAGAAACTTTAGAATTCTCTTTACTGGACTGACCAATGACAGAGGGTCATGTTAACATTCTTACTGCGTTACGCGCACGTGACACAAAGGGCAGATGAAGTACCTCACTCGACAAAACCATCTTCGGCATCATTTCCTCAGAAGGCCACATTAAAATGTCAGCTATGCTTTTATTTACAGCTGCAGCAGAGCCAGATGATGCTCTCAGAGGAATGCAGTGGGGTGGCACCGAATGGGGACACATAAGGAAGAGCAGGAGAAGGCGTGCAAGCTGGGGAGCAGAGAGCTGGCTCAGAGGGCCAGAAGGTCTATAACCCTAACCAGCCTCCACCTACACATCGCAGTCAGGTTTGCATAATCACAGAATATGAAACACTCATGTTGTTTGACTTTGTATAAAGCCGAATTTATGAAATTACGAGCTCCCATAAAGAAGAGGAAGTGGCCTTTTATACGGCTATGTTTTTTTTTTAATCCACTTTAGTCCATTCATTCATTATCCATAGCCACTTGTCCTATGCAGGGTCATGCGGTCATTATGTATAAAGCAGGGAATAACTGCTTTATACATAATAACCTATCACAAGGTAAAAACAGACAGTTTGGCACCTCCGATTCACCTTTGCATGTTTTCAGACTGTAGAGGGGACAATGGGGAAAACCCCACAACGACATGAGGAGAACCTGCAAACTCCATACATGTAGAGCATAGAGCCAAGCTATATTTTATGATAATTTATTTATAAATAGTACACCCTATAAAAGATGTTTGTGCATATTTATCTTTTTTATATTGTAATTTAGAATGTTCACAGAATTCAAGAATTGTTTAAGAATCTAACAGGAAATGCATATTGGCTCTTTTATATGTGGCATTAATGGTTCATTTTGGTAATAAATAGTCACGGGTCTTGTGTGAGGCAAATAAATGATGCGTTTATTTCACTCGCCACACTTCAAAGCCAGGGATTCGTGGCGTCAGCATGGGGGTGATTTAGCCGAGCGCCGCACTCAGAAGAGGAGAGGCAGTTCAGTGGCAAAAGCCATGACGGAAGCAGCGTGAGAAAGTGGAACTCAGCCACCTGTCATTCATTCCTCTCCCATCAGGTCTTAGCCTTCAAAACTGGGTCACCATCACAGCATCTATTAACTCAGTTTCCCCAAACACCAGTCATGGTGATCCAGTCTGTAAACATTCCCCTTAAAAACTCATCAGGTGCTCAGTTAAATGAAGTATTTCCTTAACTAAAGAAAGTGCTATTGGTTTGAACAGTGCTGGGGAAGCATCATGTACCGAACGCTGAGCCAGGGCTTGTTTGCGCAGGGAGGCCCTGATTCCTGGGGGTGTACAAAAAATGCTGGATCAAAACAGGATACAGATTTTCATTTTTCAATATGGCAGAATCCCGTGATGTACGGCACCCAAAAAAAGTTATGACGTTATAGAGCTGAAATCAATAGATAAAGTAAATTAACACTCATTAATTAGCTATTTAACTAAACTATATACTATGCCTTATTAATCTACTACAAACTGAGAGGCACAGGGTGGGACCACACCAACTGCTTCACATTTTGCACTTAAACATCTATATTTTTTTTTACTAATTTTGGGTATTTAAAGGTCTGTTCTGAATGGCAGACCATGCTACCAGGAAATTTCCCGATGGCGAGTCTGGGCCTGCACTCACCTAAGACTAGGGACCTCTGCTTACCAGGTAATATTAAAACCTGGAATTGTTCAGAATTGTTCAATTATTTCATATGGAGTAGCTACTATATTAAGCTATACAGACCACTTCCTGCAATCTGTGGATGCCATGAGTATAGACTCACAGCCTCCCCCGCGATGTATAAGAAGAGGCTGAGGCAGAATCCAAATTTTTGGGGAATTTCACCACCCTCCACCGATTATGATGTTCTGTACGAGACACAACAAACATTCATCCTTCAGAACAAGGAACAAGTTGAAAGAGACAGTACTTTCAGGAGACAAAATCACAGCACAATGTAGGGACTGCACAACATCTATAGACGGACACAACAACCGACATTACATTACATAAGATCATTCATCCATCCATCCATCCATCCATCCATCCATCTTCTAACCAATTATCCTGGTCAAAATCACACGGAGTCTGCAAACAAGGTTGGGTTAAACCCTGGATGTGATACTCCATAAAAGAGTTTACAGTTTCCATCTCACATCCTCCTCGTCATTGTACGTTGAGTGCAAAGTCCAATGCATTCAGAGACCAATCTCACTCAGCCTTATGGTGGACCATAGCCATTCAGTGGGTCACTCTGCAGCAGTTCTAGAGGCTGCCTTGACATGCAGGGGCTGTGGGAAATAGAGTCTCTAGAACCCCCTTCAAGTCTCCTCATCCTCTGGTTCGTCTGGTGCTGCCGCCCTCTGAGAGACACCATCCAGGCTGGGTCGGGGCCTGATCCCAGACACGCCACCTGCTCTGCCCCCCGTACCGCCCTCGCACAGTTTACTGGTCAATGCAGAGCAGTGGATCTGCTTCAGGTTCTCCAAAACCTCATTTTTGGCATGCCTGAGAAGATCTGCCTGTCCCTGGATGGAAAATGAGGTTTATAGTCAGAGGGTAGTGCCATGTAATACATGCAGCATTCATCTTCCACAACAAACTAACTTAGGACAGGGTCATGGCGAGCCTGAAACTTCAGTGTAGTGTATCAGCTCCCAGTCCAATCACAGTCTGCATTTCCACTATCTATGTGTTTTTACCATAACGTCCCTGAGAGAGTCACCCACATAGGTACATCTGAACAAGTAGCTACAATTACAGATGGCTGTGTACCATTCAGAACTGAATTGAAAATGGCACTGAAATTCTAATACAATTCATTAATTTGAACTGAATTTGATTCAATTACAGAATTGCAATTTGAATTTGAATCTAAGGAAGTAGAATTAAAAAGGATTTGAATATTAATAAATTAATATACATAATGTAGGTGCGGTTTTCCTAGATTAAATGGAATTCTTGTGTAGTGTGATTGCATTGAATTTCTCTGAACTGAAATGAATTACATTCTTCTTCCATTCAAATTCAAATTGCAATTCAACATCCTGCGGGGTGTGGCCAATTCAATTCAAATTCCAATTCATGAATGGAATGGGACACAATTCATAAATTCTGAATTTTGGAGAACCCTGATTTACAGCTGTGTAGAACTCACACTGCTTGTACACCCATAACAGTTTGGGTGGTGTGCTGAGACTACTCCCCAAACTGGGTCCCTTCCCCAAAGCCTTTATTCACTACCAGCAGGACTTCCTCACCTTCAAGATGGTGATGTTCCATGTGAAGCTCTCCACAGCCTTGTGCAACTTCCTGCCTTTGAGGCCCTCTTTAACCGCCATGCTGTACAGCTTCTCATGAAACTCCATCGCTACAAGAAAGTATATCAGACTGTCTAAATCAATATAGAGGAGCTTTCTTTGAACACTTAGGCACCACCCGACACCAGTTAAGGCCTTCTCCAGACTAGGAATGATGAAAGGTCAAGGTTACCAGTGTGTGATGGTTCTCTCTATTATCTGTAAGTAGAACGTACAAAGAAGACCAAATCTGTCAAGGTACTGTGTTATACCTAAGACCTATTGGACGGGAAAGTACACGGAGGAAAACAGCATCTGGAACTTCTATTTGAAGAGGACATTGAAACGGAATTTAGAATGTTGCTTTTTAAAATGTGGCTTTCATTTTGCAACATAACATTGCTTATGAACCTGTATTTTAGCTATGATATTGAATGTAACAATACATTCCCCTTTAACATTTTTTTTCTTTAATTATGACCTCACAGTTGCAGTATAGCCTTCCTGCACATGAGTAATTTCTTAGTGACCCTATAACCAGATCTCATGAAGTCAACTTGCATACATTTGGTCTCAATAACTATAAATTAACTGGGGTTTCTTACCAGCCCATGGCGAGAGGCATGATACATTCTGTACAAACTGGAAAAGAAAATGAATTTAAATTTAAAATTGCTACACCCTACACTAGCCAGTTAAGGAGGACAAGCCTGCTTCTGTCCAATAGCCATCTCTGAGAACAATATCTGATGATTAAATAAATGCAAATTACGGTGTGATGTTTATGAACATAGCAACACCTATATGACTGAAGAGAGGCTGTCACAGTGTGCATCATATACACCATTCCAACAGAGAGCTGAGCATTGTCTGGAAACCAAAGTGAACACATCCCCCAAATCTGAATTAACAAACCATGACAGAAAAGAGGATAAAAAACAATGGATCTGTGGAAGGATAAATAGAAGGATAAACAGAGAGTTAAACCCCGCTGAACTCATAAAAATCACTTGAAAATGGTGCAAGGCTAAAACAGAATATGTAAATGGCAGCTACTTGTTTAACACATAACAAGAACTGGAGCACAAACAGATGGAGAGCTAGCAGTTAGTCAGAAACAGTGTGGCGTGGCATCCTCCCAGAAAGGAGCTGTTTGAGAGATGTGTTTCATTGTCTCATACTGCATGAGACCCTGCTGTGTTTCCTGCAGTCTTACTTGGAGCCAAACACATGTCCAAATAGCTAGACAGTCCCACCTTTGCTGAACAAAGGCACTGTGTATTCCATGCACAATCCCCTAACAGGGAGTCCACCAAAGACTAGGGCAGCAATTACTGTGCATCTTCTCTTCTGCACTTCAGCACTTTAATAAATGACCCTGGTGTTTGTAAATACCAGGGTTTGTGCATGTACAGCTCTGTGAAAAATTAAGAGACAGCACAATTTTTTGTTTCACTCATTTCTCAATTTCTGGGTGTGTGCCTGTGAATTATATATATATATATTTGCAAATTGCAGCCTGGTTTCTCATTAATGAAGGGCTTCTTCCTTGCTTTGTGGGATTTCAGTCCTGCGTCTAGCAGCCTGATACAAACTGTCCTAGCAGTGCACTTCACACCTGCACTTAATGTTTCCCATTCTTTCTGAAGGTCACTTGATGTCATCCTCCGATTCATGAGAAACTGTCGGATAAAATAAAGGTCATCTCTGATTTTTGGAAAGTCACTTCTGTCCTTTACCTGGCTGGTTTCTGGTCAATCCCAGTGTCTCCTGCTTCACCTTATTCTTGAGTACTGCTGCCTTAGAAATTTTGAACCTAGAAGCAACCTGCTGCTCAGTGTAGCCTTCTGTCAGCAGAACCATGATTAAACCAGGATTTAAAAAATGCAGATTTGTTTAAAAATATAGGGTGGTTTCTTAATTTTTTCCAGAGTTGAAATATGCTAATATGCCATGCTCATCGATGAAGAAAATAATTCTTGTTATAAGGACATGTTAAGGAGATGATCAGCTGTTTGAGTAAAAGCAAAGAACCTTCGTGTATCAAGAAATAAAAAAAAAAAGCTTTTTATCAGAAGGATGTTTGCGACCACAGGAATGCCTTTGACTGGATGTGTTTTGTTCATCACACGATTCTCTGTAAACTCTAGATACTGTGGTGTGTGAAAATCCCAGGAGGATGGCTGATTCCTGAGATGCTGGGGCCACCACATACAGCATCAACAATCAAACGACTTTCAACATCGCTTTGATCAAGTGCATAGCCGTTCTAATGCTTAGCCAAACATTAAGCGAACCTCTTCACCCTGCCTGTGTGCTGTGGATTCACTTTTTGAAGACACCGACTGTTTGCATTAGCAATCAGGGGAACCTCGTAAACTGGCCACCAAGAGTAATTAGGATTTCGGGATTTCCGACTCTTCTGTGTCTTGTCTAGTAATGTTCCATAATTAGCAAGCAGTTATGTGTAATAAATTAGCTCCCTTGTGATGCTGAAGGTGACTCATTTTAGGAGTACAATTTAATGTTCTAAGTGCAGTGATTAATACCAGCTCAATCCTACAGACATGACCTACAGCCGAGGTTGTCACAGTAAGGAAATTACTTCCAAGATGTTTATACATGCATCATTCTCACTAGTTAAGGTCCGGTTTCCTTGCCCCCCCCCCCCACCCCCCAACATATACATTATGAAAATCAACATTGAATTTGTAAGAAGTGCCTTGGTATACAAGATTGGAGATATTATGGGTTCAACATGATTTACGCACTGAGTGCAGTGAGAGCACTGAGAGGAAGAGAAGCAATTTTACAGAAGAAAGTGAATAAACATAATTGGGCAATAACAATAAAATAGGGAATGGTGAGAAACTCAGGCGGAGACCTTTTTGCACCCAAGGTAATAGATTATAAAGTTACAAATAAAGCCATTTGGGGGTGACATGGTGACTCAGCAGGTAACATTATTGCCTGAAGCTTCCACGGTTGGCTGTGGGCCTGCTTGGCCATTGCACATTTCCCACAGTCCAAAGGCAGTACGGCTATATGGTATGAATGGTGTGTGTGGCCTGCAATTGACTGGAGTCCCATCCAGAGTAACTCTGCCTTATGCCCCATTCTGCAGTGGACAGGCTCCAAGCCTCCCATGACCCTGACTGGGATAATGAGCATAAAGCAATCTTCTCCATGAACGCTTTAATATAGTTGGCCGTACGCGTAATTCTGTGCTTGACAGTAGTTTGGTAATTAATGGACACATTACATCATATAACATCCTCGTGATTATGGTTATAGCGTTTGCCATTGGTGCTACTTTACATGATAAGGACATGGCTGAAAAAACTCATTAAATGTATGTCATTCTGGCACCACCCAAACTGTTATGGGTGTACAAGCATACCTGAGCAGCAGGTCACCATACCTTAAGAAGGACATTGCTGCCTTGGAAAGGGTGCAACGTAGAGCTACACGAATGATTCCTGGTCTT
>JAAGVU020000129.1:18017264-18037532 GCA_011763525.2 Mormyrus iriodes
AATTAAGGCAATTCTGAAGGCGAAAGGGGGTCAAACACCGTATTAGTATGGTGTTCCTAATAATCCTTTAGGTGAGTGTATTTTACAGACATTACTGTATTAAGGAAATCTCAGGTGTAACATCATCCACCCATTTTCTGAAATCACTTATCCTATACAGGGTCACAGGGAGTCTGGAGCCCATCCCAGAGGCTAAGGGCACAAGCCAGGATCGGGCACCAACCCATCGCAGGGTGCGTGTGTGTACACACTATTTGGTAACTCCAATTAGCCTCAGCATGCTTGTGGACTGTGAGGGGGAAACCAGAGTTCCTGGAAGAAACCCCATGATGAGAACATGCAAACTCCACACACATGGAACCCAGGTGGAAATTAGAACCCAGACCCCACAGGTGTGAGGCAGCAGAGCTAACCACTGCACCACCGTGCCACCCAGGGGAAACATCATTAACATTAAAATGAATTTCTCCGCATGATTTAGACTCGTAGGCTTTGGCTGAACAACATACACATTTCTAGATAAATGGTAACGTCAGGGTTTGTCATTCTTCACTTGGCATTACGTCCTGGTGTTTGTGTCACTGTCAGCTCAGGAAAATCACTGGCTGCTCCTTGGTCACCTCACTGAAAAATTCCTGCCGCTGCCCCTGCTGATGAGTCCCAGTGGACATCTTCAAAACCTCCTTTATATTCTTCACAAACCTTTGAATTACAAGAATACTGGAAAATCTGCACTCAGACTACTGTTTTTGTTCATTTTCAGTGCGCTTAACAATAAGAGTCAGACCCTAATATTTTGCCATCATGCACATATAGTGAAATATATTTAATAAATTGATGGACAATATATGAGCGGAACTAGAAGAACTCTGATTGCACAGAATGGGATCAAGATTACTACATATGCCAAGATGCCTTGTTTAAACACTTACTGCTTGCAAATACATTTTTCAGGAACTAAATAAGGCCTGAAAGATCATTCTACTGAAAGTTCATCAAGACCTCTCAGTCCCTCATCACCAGGTCACTGGGTAATACTTTACTTCAGGGGACAGAAATGCTGAGAAGTAAGTTACTACTGGAGTACAAAGCATGCAGAAATACTACAGCTGCTACTTAAGATGAAAGATGTGACATGATTCATGAATGATGAACAAACACGACGTTGGTATTTCACTTGTGTTATTCATTACTTGTTCCTTCAATAGTTCCTTAGTAGTTCCTTCAGTAGTTCACTAAGATTTACAGAATTTACAGGTATAGTAACAAATATAGTAAATGCTTGGGAAGTTGGAATAAATTATGCATTACGATGAACAAACAGGACATCAGTATTTTGCATGTGCTATTCGTGACTTGTTCCTTCAGTAGTTCCATCAGTAGTTCACAAAGGTTTACAGATTTAACAGATACAGGAACAAATATAGTACTACTATAGCAGTAATACAATTCATTAATGATATACAAACATGATATCAGTTTATAACTAACACTTAACTTGCGGTTAATTAATACATAAGTAATAGTATAATACTTCATTATTTGTGCTCCCTCAAGCAAAGTGTTACCGAAAAATGTCTCATTGGAAAATGCCCCGTTGTTTGGCTTCTTCTGTGCCCCCATAACTGAAAAACAACACCAGTTTTGAGAATATCAAATGCTGCAGTAGGAGCACTATGTAAAAAACACGAAGCTATTTTTGGCAGCCCGTTAGCCAGGATATCAACGCCATTCCTGCTTTCTGTTCTCTGCGGCTGTCTAGCCGCCCACCGTTCGGCCTTGTCTCCTGACGTCTAAACTTGATGGTTTACAGAGCTGGGTAGAGATTACAAATTGGGAAGGGGGCGGGGAGTCATCAGGCAGTGGTACAACCAGCAAGTTCCCTCCTCTAGAGTTGCTGGGACAGCATCTCATATAACAGCTTGGGGGCTTTAGGGGCACTGATAGCGACAGCCAGAGATGACACAGTCAATCTGCAGGTAAAAAAAAAATAGTGTCTGGATGAACGTCTGCCAGCAGAAGACAGGCAGCTGGTGCAGAGCTTTCATTAAAGCAGCAGCCACCAGCCACTGTGAACTGAAACAGAAGCTTAAACGGATGGCTTCCCTCAGGCTATAATTCAGACACCCCACTGCACATGCCCTGCCTCCAACGCACTCCGCTGAACGAGCACAGCACCACAAACCAAAGTGTGTCGAGATCATGCCTATTTCGTACAACCGTCAGGCTTGAATGATAATGACGCTTTTCCAGTGCAGGTAAAAGCACGGTCCTTTCTCCTCCAAAAAGCACGGAGGCCATGGCTACAGCACTTTACCCATTAAGATGCATAAGGTGGTCAGCTAGCATGCCTGTTCTGCCAGAGCTAATTTGCAGCGAGTGTGGGTGTATGTCATTAGTCCAGGTGGAAGCACATTATGAAAACATTATATGAATAAGACTAAGTCCTATGCTGATGTAATAAAGAATCAGCTGTGCCCTCAGACCTACATGCTCTGTTAATGAACCAAATATGTAGTCTAACCCAGCCACAAGGAGACAGTATCCAGCTACACTGTCATGCCTCGCCTGTGTCACACAAAGGGCACTGAGGCGAAATCTTCTCTTCATAATCCTCCTGTTCTTAGCATTGGAAAATGGCCGATAGACTTAAAAAATCGAAGGCTTGTTACCACAATGAAATTTTTCTTACATATTAAAATCCTTCTATCAAAGCTAATTTGGGGTGTCTATCATCTTGTCGAGTACGAAGCAAAGTACTGCCCTTGGCTCTAAGAGGAACATCTTTCTGTAATACAACCCATGTTACAAGAAGCAAAATGGTCACCGATCACCACCTTTATAAGCCTTTACGAGCCAGCGCCCTAAATTAAGCTGAAATTTTGATGCCCCTTTATGACAGAGAAAAAAGTCCCAGGAGCTTACAGCTTCATAAGCGGCCACCATCTTCTTCATCACTTCAGGCAGAGGTCCCTGGGGCTCCATGACAGGGTACTGGTCCGTCAGATTGAACAGAAGGAGGGGGGTTTTGTCCGCCCCCATGAAGTGGGACGAAAGGGCAAGGATGCACTGCATGAAGTTTGCCACCGCAGACAGACCACACAGCTCCTTGAAGGACACAATCGCATTCTAGGCAAAGACAGAGGGAGCAAGAGGGCAAATGAGGAAATTCTGTTGTAGTTTTCCAATCACAATTTTTTTTTATTGTGCTATTACCTGATACACAGCTAAAATACCAGTAACCAAACATATTCATCCAATAAACAGTTTTCAGGTGTATTAAAAATAAAGTTCCTATTATATCATATTAATCATTAAACTGGCTGCACCTTGTAAAGTTTAATTCCATTAATGCTAACATATTGTACATACAAGAGTAATTGTAAGGTAGCTGAATTCACTTCTTGGTTAGCGCCATGTAAATGTGTGCGCAAGCATGTCAAGAACTATTTAAATTTTAAGTGCTGAGGTTCAACATTTGCACATTATATCACATTCAATAAGCTTCAGGAAGAGGTTTCAGCCAAGCTGTTAACATTGTTTACTGTCTGTAATTTTAATGTCTGATGTGTTCTAACTTTCAGGTTGGCTTGTGAAGAACAAATTCTAACAGTGGTTTCCTGGCAATGGTGCATAACACAGAAAGACAAAGCTATTTCCAAGATGAATACTGTTCTTCGTACTTATTGGGCTGTCCTTCCTGTCCGCACAAAGAACACTGTGTTCTTTGAGTCTCTGTAATGTGTGTGTAGAACTGCTGGATGCATTAATCATCATTCACATTAGCCAGCTGCCTTAATTTATGCATAATATTATATGACAAACTAAAGCCTGATGACAGTAACCTTAGAGTACCATTGACCGCTGGACTAAGCTGAATTACATGGCTCTTCCAGGAGCTTTCTACTTAATATATTTCCACACATTTTCCAGGCCAGTGAAGCAGTGTTTATAAATTTTCTGACTGCACTGCTTCCTCCAGTTGATTCACGGGATGAGAAAAACGAAAAACATGTAAACATGGGTCAAATGAATGTAGCGAGGAGAAACAAAAACAAACAAATACCATTTTGGAGTCAGTACAAGGACAAACATGAGAATATAATAACCAGTGTCAGGTCAGCAATGTCTTTTCTGGAGATGAAAGTAAACAGATTATAATATTACAAAAAAAGCTGCAGGTGGGCTTGAGCAGCATCTAATTTTTCATACCGTCACACCGTCCAGACTTTATACCGCGGTATACAGTATTTTGACTGTATTTTCAAAAACAATGCTATTCCAGTGTTTTGAATTCTCAGTGATAAAATTGGGATGAGGTGGTTTGAAAAAGAATACAGAGGTATACTGCCCTAGCCAAGATACAGGTCAGGCTAATGAATATGTGCTCTAGGTTTGTCAGCAATAAACATAAACTGAAGTTTGCCATAATCAAATGTCTTATACATACTGTACCAATTTTGGACGCACCTACCCGTAGAAAGGAAAACTCCTGGTGACCTGACCTAACCACAGTACAAGTGGTTTTGGAGGAGTTTGACCAGAGTGTAGGAGAAGCAGCCAGTGAGAGCTCAGCATATATGTGGGACCTCACTCAGGAGAGCTAGAAAAGCATTCCAGGAGACCACCTCATGAAACTGGTACAGAGGAGAAAGTAGGGTCAGCCAGTACCTGGAGCAGTCAAATTCCTTATATTATTGTCTACATTTTAAAATAATTATAAAGACACCAAAACTATAAAATATATGGATTATGCATTGACCAAAAAAAAGTCTTAAGCAAAAAATAATCATTTGTAGGGAGGGGCAGCTGCCAGTTAAAATCCCATGGCTGACAGAGTGCTCCCACCATTGGGCCCCTGAGCAAGGCCCTTAACCCCAATTGCTCCAGGCACTGGCTGACCCTACGCCAGTTTCATGAGATGGTCTCCTGGGATGCTTTTCCAGCTGTCAAGAGGTCCCACATATATGCTGAGCACTTATTGGCCGCTTTTCCTTCACTCTCTGGTCAAACTCCTCCAAAACCGTTTCCACTCTGTTTAGGTCAAGTGACCAGGTCATGTGATTCGACAATGTCATTCTCCTTTGTAGGCAGCTTGGCGTGTACAAGTTTCCTCTCAGAAATGAGTCCAATTATCTAGCCCTCTAATAATAACTCTCAGCTTCGATATGATTTTATTAGCCCCACAAAACTAGGAGTAAAACAGGATCAATCACTGTTATTTTTTCTGTCCTTAATGACCTATTGTCTAAATTTTTATTGCTGCACATTTAATACTGAAATGTGAAAAATTTGAGGGATTATTTAAATGTAAGAGGCATAAAATGGCCGTACAACTAAGACTCTGTCAGACCTTAATATACCCTGTATTAAAACATATCATTGGAAATTCTCTTTTGATCACCATAGTTGTTTAAAGTGAAACCTCAGAAATGAAATATGTTAAGTGCGAGGGACTCATTGAGTAGGAAAGCATTATATCAGCCGTTTCATTTTTGTTGCTAATAAGCCAAACCACATTTCATGTGTGTTTTTTTGCCAAATGCTGTCAACAAAGCTTTATGAACTTTACCCTGAGTGCATTTAAATGACTATTAAAATGCCAAAATGAATTATGAACACATATTAATATAATTGCTTTCCTCAACAGAAGGACTGACACTCCTTTCTGGTTATTCGGTCTGCTTTCACTCCCTCGCTCCTCATTTCAGTAGGGAGAGGTGGCCTCCATCCCTTAAATTACAATCTGCTTTTAGTTTTATTGCTACCGTGAGCTGCAGTAGAAAAACAAAAGTGTATTATATATTATACAACAGTTTGTTCCATTTTAAATATTATACAGTACAGTCAACGATGGAGATCTTTCACACAGCAAGCTGTTATGGTTTACAGCTGCAGGAATCTGGCACCGATCATCTGTGCGAAATTCTTCCAGTACATGCAAGTTTGACAATCACAAGGCCAAAGGGGGATTGCTAACATTCTCGCTTTCAAATGCACTGCTAAATGGAGATTTGTCTCCCTGGGAAGACGGTCCTGTAGCAAGGAAAGAAATGCAGCTTCAGGTACGAAAAATTCACGTGACACAGCAAAATAAAGTGTGAAGTTTAATGCTGAAATTTTAATACAATGCTTGTTCGAACTCCTAACCTGGAGGTTCTCGCGCAGGTCAGTGGCATCTCTCAGAGGCTGCGCAGCAGTCTTGAAGACCTCGTCCACAGCCTTGATGAGCAGTATCCTCATGGCAGCATATTCCCGACCCCGCTTGCCCTTGCGGACAGAGAGGCCACGCTTGTGTGGTTTCCCGCCACCTCGCCGGTTAGTGACAGCGATGTGGACGAACAGCCAAGTGTGCGGAAGGACATCCCCTGACAGAGATTGCAGCGGAATGTGCCGGAAGCCGGGCTGCAGACACTCAAAGGCAATAGTATATTGCCCGATAAACTCATCTCCAATGTAGTCGTCATCGAGCACTACGAAACGCACCATCGCCAGCTCGGGAAGTTTTATTTGAAACTCAAAGCTCTCATCAAAAATTGGGTTGTCCCCATTCTGGTGGACGGTTTTAGTTCTTTTCTCAGCACAATCAGCTGGAATGCCATGGACCTCAACATAGACGTACGGATCAACGATGTCACCTTTGGCAGCCGAGCCCTTGGGCTTAGGCAAATTCTGTCCACTGATGATCTTAAGATGGAGTAGCTGAGGAGATACCCCTGGAACAGAGTCTTTAGTGTTGCCACTAAAGTACGACACCTCTTCTCTCATGATAGCTGGCCGCAGAACATAACCGCAGTTGCCATTCTGTCTAAACCAAGCATTATTAAGGTCCATCATCAAGCCAGGAGTCTGGAAATTCATAGCCACAATTTGACAGCCACACTTCCAGAAGTCCTGAGGGTTCATGTTGCTGGAGTCAATTCGCATTGGGCTTGGGTATATGCGAGCCAGGAACTTTTTGTTATAGTTCACAAAGTCTCCAGGACTGTCATTAGCACAGCGGCTGGCGAGGACCTCATTAAAGGAACAGATCTCCCAGAACTTCTGATTCTGGAATGTTGTTTGGAAGTCCATGAACATAACAGATTTACATAACGTCACTAAATCTGACAGTTCCTTGGACAGCTGAAATTTTGGAGGGGGAGT
This sequence comes from Mormyrus iriodes, assembly GCA_011763525.2. Taxonomy (NCBI): domain Eukaryota; kingdom Metazoa; phylum Chordata; class Actinopteri; order Osteoglossiformes; family Mormyridae; genus Mormyrus; species Mormyrus iriodes. The sequence goes on from JAAGVU020000129.1 coordinate 18,024,411, forward strand.
GATACAAAGTTCTTCCCCTGAATCAGACCTTACTCTCCGGGACACTTCTGCGCCCTCATCCTCATCTGTCACATCACCCTCAGGGCTTGTGCAGTTTGCCGGTACCTTCTTACCCTTCAGCAAAATTTTACCCTTCAGCATTAATGGCGAGGGTAAATAGCTATCCTCTGATTTGGGTGGGTTGGTGTAAATCTTACCTCCCAGAATCTTCTTCAGGTGCTGAAACATAACTTTCTGCTGCTCTATCGAACAGTGATTTTCCAAACAAAGGATCAATGGATACTCTGAAGCAACAAACCCATACTTATTGATGACATCGATAATGCTATGAAATGCAATCTGAGATGTCATGGTGTGGCCCGTGAATACCACTGGCTCATTCTCTGGCCCATCCCACACGTCCAACTCCACACTCCTGCATCCCATTCTTAGGGCACGGATATACCCTGTGATGTCAGAAGGACCTCTGAATTGATCCTCTATTAAGTAGGTGTTATGGGATGAGTTAATGTAATAGTGTGACAGGGGCTGGTTCATGTCCTGACACACTGTCTTCTGCTGTGGGTCAAATATGTGGCACTCAGGTGACATGAGGTAATTTGTGAAGCCATCCAGGGAAAGCCACCCATTCAGTTGTCCTTCTTTGGAGGGTTCATAGTTTTGTATTACCTCCAAACTGGTCTCTTCACTAACTTGGGCCATCCCCTGCTCCGCCTCCAGAAACATTATTAGGTCCTTGGTGTCTAGGAACTCCTTATTGCTGGAGAACTGAACTAAAAGGAAGTAAATTTCTGGTCTAGTACAAAGGTCATGAAAAACTTCGATAAACTCATCCATAGTTACGTCATCTCCTGTTTTGTTGTGAGTCTTGTGTAACTCTTTGAACCTGAGCTCTATTTTGCCATTTTTTAGTCCAGGATTAAAGTTTTTGATCAGCAACACAGCAGAGCATAAGGCTATTTGCTTCTTTCCTTCTATGTCAGCCTCAGAAAAGAGATCAGAGAGCCAAGATGAGCGCAAGTTGTCTTGGCTGTTCTCGATCATGTTCAACGTCTGTTTCCCATAAGAAACCAAGTAGCGCAGTCCAGTCACCCAAATATTTGCCACATCTGCCGAGTTCGCCACCAAATCCAGTGACTCGTAGCTTTCTCCATAAATGACCGAGAAGGCGCAATCCTCGGAAAAATGCTCATAAAGCCCATTCGTCCTGAAAATGTCCGTATTCTTTCCCGTCCGCACTTCCTTTACTGACCGGATGTCGATCTTGGCTTTTTCGGACTCCTTTTTCGACGGCTCCCATCTGAGCGACTGCATGTCGGCCTCGAGCAGGAAGAAACGGCAGTAAACGCGGGAGTTGGAGCGCACCTTCCTCAGCTCTGAGCCCTCCACCATAGCGCTGAGGCAGTCACTGGCACTGCTTATCTTTTTCTCTGTGGGCATGCTGCTGAATGAAACAGTTTTCTTCCGCTCGTTGCGCTGCCTTGTGCCATCCTGAAAAATGAGGAGAATGAGTCACAAAAGCTGCAAATGCCCTGCAAGACTGTGTTACTGGACTGCGTCGACCATGTAATTCAAAGATAAAGCACTATGCTTGCAGTACAGAGGTTGAAAAGCATGGCAATTTGAAAAAGAAGGTCATTGCTTGCAGATTAAATAATGTGATATATGCATTAAACTATGTAATATCTATACCAACTTGACAATAAGAGACACTCTACTTTGCATGGGATCCAGTTGTCCATGGTCCCTCCTATTTCCCAACCAGCATTCCTGATAAGCATTCTTTCACAGCTGGAATGTCCTTTGCACATTTTCCTCTGAAGCCACCAGGAATAGTCATTTGCATTTCGTTGGATTATGTGACACACTGCAGTTAAAACAATTTTGTCATCTATGTCCTTTTGTCCTCATCCTCCACCTGCAGTTTCATCCTCCCAAATCAGATGTGTCCCAAAACATTACAAGACAGTTACCATCTCAAAGACACTTTCCAATAAAATCTAAACTGCATTTTAGAGGCTGTCTAAACTGCTGAGTAACTAAGCTTTTAGTACAGTGCCCTGGATTTAGACACATTTATGAATCATTAGCAACTGGACACAGACTGCATAATTACAGAGAAGACTCTTTTTTCATAATTACACTGACGGCTAACGCTTTCTTTTAAGTTACACCTCTTGAAGAAGTATGTGAGAACTATTATCAGCTTCTGTCTAAAATAATTAGGGTGCTTTCATAATGTTTCTGCTCCACATGACTGACGGTGAGTGCCACAGTTAAGCGCACAATGTAGCAAAGGCAGGAAACCCATGAAATGTCACATCAAGAATAATTACAGAAAGCAATTTACAGTTTAGCGACTAATGAGTAGTTCAACAGGCGAAGGCTGTACAGGCTTTGAAATGGTTGTCTGACCAACACAGGGGGGTGCATCTGCCCATTTTGCATGAATGAATGAAAGTGCCTCCTTTCTGTGTCTTGAGTGCCACCACCCTGCCTGGCAAATTTTATGAGTAATTTTATGCCTATTTTCAACCTTCGCACAAAACTAAACGTTACCAAGCCACCCCTCAGTCTAGTTGAGCACCTGCCCGTCTCTGCACAGCCCTCTTGTCTGAGGTACTCACGTTTCAACATGGGACAGTGCAAATACTGTATGATTATGCATCAACCACAACTACACATCTAGTGAAGCACGAATGTCTTTTTAATAACTGGGTGAATGCAAAATGCTTACTTTATTCTTTGTGTGTGACTGCCAAGCTGTTGGATCCATGGGCACAGCTTTGTAACGATGTCACAAAAGAAAACGAGGACTGAAAAACTCACTTGGTCTGATTCATTGACTTTGAGCTAATTCCGACTTTCCTGAACTCACCACCAAGCATTCACTCAGCCAGCTCATGTGAATGAGGCTAGTTTAAGGAAACTAAGCTAAATCAATGTGCTCACACGAAGTCTGCCATAAGGTTTTAAGGCTGAACCCTGGCCATTACATCACAGTCCTCATTTACAGAATATATGTGGCTCCCATGCTGAATGAGTGCATATGGAACATAGCAATCCAAGGCTGGCAGCTGTTCACAACCTCCTCTCAGAACAACGGAAGCTACTTAGTAGGCCATAGAAATGCTTTACAATCACAGTCTGGTCAAGCTCAGAGGAGCTGCCTTCATTATTAAAATTGCTCACATTATTAAAATTGCTTCTAGCACAAAACGGCCAAACTCTTTTCAACCTTGCGCGCTACAGTTTCCACTAGTTCTGAATCATTTAAAAAATGATTAAACTGTTCCCCTGCCGGTCCACTTCCCTGTTCCCTACACAATATACCCTGACAATCTCCATCTGTCTCAAGTCACAAAACAGACATTCACCTATTCCAGTAATTATTGACCCCATCCACCAGTGTAACTATCCCAATAATACCGGTATTCTATGAGTAAACCTGTTACTTGTCAAAGTTGGACACATTTACTCAGAGATTAAAAAGAGTTATCTTTGGGTAATCTACTGCACGCCTTGCAATATGGTTTGCGATTCAGGAAAACGAGAGCACAGAACCCAAGTCAAACTGTTCCGGTAGCAATAAAAACAAACCATTATTTGGAAGTCTTCACACAGCTCAAGGAAGACAAACTGCCACCAAGGATAGCAATGTTCACATGTGTGACACTCTCCTGAGACACAGAACAAGCCATTTGTGCTGGCAAGGAGCAGTTCACTTACAGTGCTGTCATTTTGTCCTATAATTATTTAAGCATATTTAGGAAATGACAGCCAGGAAAAAAAATCCAGGGAAGGATTTGCTTTTCCCCTAAGCGCTGCTGTGTCACCCTGTGGCTGTCAGCACAGAGTGACATGCTGGAGACAAACATAAGCCTCTAGTTCTACTGTAATTATATTCAGACATAATAAGAATACAGCAGAAAATAGCATCTTCCTCCTAAGACTGCGTGCGAGCAGCACGCTCAGACTAGTAACATCCCTTACCGAAAGGATGCTGAGAGAATGTTGATGTGTAAGGAGGTATGAGGCATCTCTCAGGAGGGATAAGTCAGGGATTTGGGGCACAGATTAATTCCAGTAGCCCCTTCTTTTGTGCAGCATTTATCGATTGGTGTTATTGGGTGCTTTTTTCAAACCCCTAGGATTTAGAAGGAAGTACTGTCCGACATAACCTGCCCCTGTGAAGTCACAGGACATTATACCTGAAAAGGACGCGGTTTCCTTGAAAAAAGATTGTGCTCCCTGCCAAATCACATGGTTATTTTCTACCATCTCCACCAAATGCTGTTTCTTTCCACTGATCAGCAGTAAAATGGCTTCTTTGTTTTAGCAGAATATAAGGCTAGTTAATCATGGCAGAATAAATTACTGTGAAATGCAGTATGAGCCCACAGCCTCTAGATGAGACCACCTTACTGTGGTCTTCTATAGCAAGAATGGGGTTTGGTCATTGTCTGACTCTGCCTGTGAGTGACACCTCCCTCAGCCCCCCCCCCTTTCTGTAGATAACCTCCTATCGTTATATCACCAGACGGAAATAACACTGCTCAGTCGCTTCAATGTCATGAAATGTGCTTTCTTTCTGTGCTGACACCTTAAATGCATCATTGGTTTACGAAAAAGTCTAATTCTAATCTGGGCTGATTTTGGAAGCATTTATCTTCTTACTCAACTGTCTGCATGGGTTTTTTTTAAATACCTTGTTTGAGGTTACTGTCATATTTTTGTTATGGCACATTAGGTATTCTGTGACAAAAGTGATTCCAAGATGTTGAATTTATTTACATGCATTTACATTCCTATGATATATATTTTAAAAATGTAATGCAGGTAAAATATCTTGTTGTTTTAATAAAGCCTGATGTCTCTAGCAGAGATGAACAATAGGTCTTCAGATACAGACTTATGAGACCAAGAAGATAAGACACTTGATTCGTGCAGAATCCCAGAAAAAGATCACTTTAAAAATCATTCTTCCTAGAATAAGACATCTATCTACAAACAAATTTCTTCTCATAAATTCATGCTATCAAGCAGCAGTTAAGTTTTAAGTTCTCATCTTCCCATTGTGACTCTCTGAAAAATACTGTACCATTGTCTGTAATTCTGCTCTCCAGAGGTAGGAAGTTCAGGCCCAGAAAATATAAATCCAGACCAAGATTTTATTTCAACCAGTCGACTGAGTACTCTGTGAATGTGACTATTTATACTCAACTGGTGTTCTCCTTGGACTCCTTAATCTGTAATAAAAGGAGACACTTGAAGTAGCACCCTGTCACCAGATGAACTGATCATTAGCTGAATGTACTGACTGTAAATGTAATGGCAGAAAACACTATTCTGGTGTCAAAAACACTGCCAATCAGCCATTCATTTAAGAATGTACATGTGTGCATGTGGCATTGAGTGGCACAGTGAAATAACCAGCAAACAGAATCTGAACACGTGACTCTCCATATATCTGCATTCTGGGCACCAGCAGCTGCCCTGTGGAGATGTGATGCCATCTGTGAATCTTCCCAAAAGGTCTTTTCACATTCGCAACACTCTCCCGCCGACACTGACATGGCTAACAAACATGGTCTGAGATTAACAGCAAGCGAGTGGGAGATATGACCAACCAGCAGCCGCCGTCTCTCTTCACATCTGTCAGAAGTAAAAAAAAATAATAATAATAAATAAATAGCCCAGCAGCTTTGAACAAAACCCAAGATGTTGCAGTTTCTCCAGCTACAGTAAGCATAGCTAATTAGCCATAAATTAAAAGTTGGAGTGACAAAGTATTTCATTTGCTGTCTAAATAACTACTTAAAATGGACGATCAAATCTCCAGTGGAGATTATCATACTGCTACATGGGGGTATTTTGGTTTTTGACTTAAGCAGTTAATCTGTTCAACATCAAAAATGTTGTGAAATCTATAGGTCAGTAATGGTATATTGTATTTATGTCTCATGATGTCAATAAATGCATCCCCAAAAACAGAATAAGTAATAACTGAAGAATAAGAGTATATGTGAAGAAGAAGTGTAAAGAGTGGTAATGAAAGCTACATAACGAACAGCTATTTTACAGCACGGCAGGCAGTGTGGTATTGAGCAAACAAAACCATGTGACACGGAGTTTCGGCCGAAACTCAGCAGTCTATTGGTGATTTTCAGGAAAAAAGGAACAGTCACAACAGGAGGGCAAAATAATGCTTTCATTTCGTCTGTGAAAAACATCAACAAAACAATTTTTTCATTTGTGGGTGTTGGGAAAGAAAGAAAGCTGAAATAGACATGCTGCAGTTACAGGTCTGGGTAACTGAGGTCAAGTCAAATACAGCACATCGAAATTACGGACACAAGGGGAATAAGGGGCAGATGGACTAAATTAACCTCAACAATCATGATCACCTGACTCTCCCTCCGGAGATAAGCGGCAGATACAAGTAAACATTCTGCTGTAGGAGAGGTTGACAATGTGTAGATCCTAAAAGAGAGTTTTATATATATATATATATATACAATAATGTAAAGGTTAAGTGCCTTTTGTTCATGCCTATTCTAATGTAAAATATTAAAATGACTGTGGCAAGAAAGACTCAGTGATAAACATCTAGAAGCATCTACTACACTGTCAGAAGAACCTATCAATTTCCCACTTCAAGGGTACAATCATTTGTCACAGAGGCTGTATCCTCAAGGGTCTGCCAATTGTACCTTAACGGTAGGTAAATGTACCTTTTAAGGTACAGAAATAGACTCTGAGGAACATTTTTGTACCATTGGCAGTACAATAATTTTGTTTGTACCTTGGGGAACAAAACTGTACCAAGGCAGTAACTGTTTGCCTGACAGTATATATCCAAATCATCCTATTATGATTTCCACTGTCAGGCCGGAAGGCTGAATGGATAACTTAGAGTCAGGATTTGGGGTCAACAAAAGAAGATTTATTAAAGATGCAAACAAACAGATTACGGGGGATCAAAAGGGAGAGAGTCTGGACACGAGTACACAACGAGACACAACATTAATGACACACCTCAGATTCATAGGACAGGGAATCACTTATGTACAGGGACAACGAGGGGGCATCCAGATGTAGCGGATTACATGAAGGCTGGGACAAGAGGTAAGATGAATGAGTAGTAGGCATGGCTTGTTAGAGCCACGCCAGGGAGGAGACAAGAGGATCTGGCAGGGTAGGACATGACACCCACACAGTATACAATACAGATAATCTATTTTATGTACAGTTTTAATAGCATTATACAAATACGAAACTGTATATATATATATAGATGTTTTTTTTGTTCGTTTGTTTGTTTGTTTTCCTGAGGGCAATGTACAACCTGAATTTACAAAATTGACAAAAGAAAAATGCATGTTTTATAGTGAGAAAAAGGCAAACAGCGTAAGGCAAAGCAGGCTCTCTCTCCCTCTTCCACACATATGGCGAGAAAGCAAGTGAGATAAAGTGAGAAAGCGAGATATACAAGGAGAAGGAAAAAACAGGGATCTTGTTCACCAAGGCACCAGTATGGCAATCAGAAAAGATAACGAGTCAAAGAGATTGGATTTACCCTTTCTCAGTCTAGAATGAATTCTTTTATTATAGTATGATGGTGAAAGCAACATGGTGACCTCTAGATACTGTTACATAAGGAAGAAAAACGGAGATCAGTCTTAAAATCAATAAGAATGCCCCAGGCCTTCTTCAAATAATCTGCCATCTTCACATTTCATTGAAAACAGGTTAATTTTTCTTATAAGCATGGTTGAGGTCAAAATGTTAGCCCCCATAGTCCCATACAGTGATTTTTTCCTTTTATCTTGTGCACAAGTTATCTTGTGCGCATAATTTATTTATCTTGTGCGAACAAGATAACTTGTCCGCGCAAGATAATTTACTATAAATTCGTATGCGTCTCTAAGGACTTCAGATAAACACAGAGACCACATAATGGAGAGAATTCAGCTAATTAAGTCTTTTTCACATTAGAATGTCATACAATTGATTTTTTGCTGCTCTTTTATGGGGTGCCAAGTGTCAAGCACTCATTTTCGTGCACATAATACATTCTGTGCCACAAACGGCATTAATTAATGAAAAAATCAAGTAATGCCTTGCTGCATTTTGTCCACAGAAAGACAAACTCCAGTTACATTATGTCCACAAAAGCATAAAGATGTCCTTTCGTGCACAGAAATCAAAAGCAATGATTCGTTTTGTGCATCGAATTGATATCAGCATCTTGCATTTCATGGACAGAAGAAAGTCATTTTGTTCACAAAATGCATTTTATCAGCTAAATAAATTCATTTTGTGGACAAAAAGCATTTCGAGAAAGAAAGAAAGAATGAAAGAAAGAAAGAAAGTCAATTTGTGTACAAAATACGTTTTGTGAGTGATAGGAAATTTTGTGGATGAAATAATGTCCTGAATGATACACAGGTATTTTGTGGATGAAAGTGATTCTGTTGCATCACACAATGCTTTTGTGGAACCACAAAATTCATTTTGTCTTTTGCATTTTGTCCACAAAATGATTGATTTTGTCCTTAAAAAATACTTTTTGTGGCCCAGAATGTATTTTCTGCACGAGAATGAGTGCTTCACACTTGGCGCCCCATACAAGCTAGAATATCATTGTATGACATTCCAATGTGAAAAAACCTGATTAGCTGAATTCTCTTCATTATATGGTCTCTGTGTGTACCTGAAGCCCTTAGAGATGCATACAAATTTATAGCAAATTATATTGTGCGTACAAGTTATTTATCTTGTTCCCATAAGGTGAATTTTTTTTTTTTATCTTGTACAACCAAGCTATTTATCCAATGTGCACAAGTTATTATCTTATAATAACTAATTCCCATAAGATAAATAACTTGTGCGCACAAGATTAAAAAATGTCACATTATGGTTCTTTAGGGGCTCCATAGAATGGTTACGTGTAGCAGGAACTGCATTTCATTTCACCTTAAGATCAATCATGGCATACAGCATGATGGAATGAAACATGAAAGGTCTGGCCAAACAGGAAAAGGAGAGGTATCAAACGTGTATTAGTGTGCTTTGCAGTCCAGTGTAGTCTTGTGGACAGCTACAGGTTTCCCTCACTGTAAATATCTCCTCATTAAATCCTGAAAGGCAGACCAGTAAGGCAGACACCTGCTAGAAAGCAGATCTTCTCCATCAATAACTTCCACTGTCACAACCATAGCTAACAGCCATATTTTTCCAGGTGTGGAGTAGAAATTTAACAGTTGACCTGTCACACCAGTCTTACTTTGACATTTAATTTTGGCTTCAGATGCCTTGCTTTTTTTGCTAAATTTCCCAACAGTGACTCCCTTCTGACTGAAGGTAGGAGAGATGATCTGGTCTTTTGCAGAGAACTCCTTTTAATCCTTCATTCGTAATGACCTTTTTTCAGCGTTATATTCCTATTTGCTGAGCATGATATTTCAGGACTGGAAGATACAGCAAAAATTAAAGGTTTTTGAACATTGATCAATAATTCTACATCAAAAATGACAAACCACACTTTGATTATGAGTCAAATGAGGTTGTATGGGAGAGAGACATAGTGACAGACCACAACCACTGGGAATTAGCTTTTAACAGCTGTTATCTAACCTCCGGCATCTTAAAACAGCTAGGTAAACCCTTAAAGACCTTTCAGAAGAAGATATGTAAGGGTTAATGCACAACAAGCCATTGTGCGTCAGGAGGTTCTTTGCCTCCGCAGCCATGCGATTAAAAATGTATAAATCACAGACTGGACGCATTCACCCATGTATTCCATAGTTACTGCTTATTTGTCTTACGTATTGGTACCTAAACATTCCAAAAATTGTCCATTGCTAAGACCATAAGCTTCTTGTTAGTTTGAAATTACCCGTTGCTAAGGCCAAAGGCCGGTAGTGCATTGATTTACTACTGTGAGTTGCCTGGCTGGCACTACGTGTGTGAGGATAAAGAAAATTAATGAGCATCCTTGGGACCAATCAGATTTGAGAATTTGACAGTATAATTAACAATATAGAACTAATGACAAAAAAGCTATACATTTCAAGTCAAAACTTAATTGATGTTTCTATCAAACCATCCTGAGGTAAAATTATTAAGCAATGTATCTAGTAGCACTAGATATGATGATCTGAAAAGCACAGGCTGAAATTCTTAATTTTAATGAATCCTTCTGAGCCGTTACTGACTGCATCTAGTGTATTGGCGTATGGCCCATTGCTATTCTGAACAGTAAAATCAGTGCTGCAATAAAGTTAAACAAAAATAGGGGAATCATCATTCAGATATGTTTTGTGTTTCATGCTGGCAGTTCATTGAGGGCATTCACTCTTTACTATGACAAAGGAGCTGAGATTTCTGACATGTCGGTTGTTGCTTAACACCAGTGTATGATGCTGTGATCTGGCCTAGGGCCACGTCCTTTGGCCAAATCACAATATATGTTTTAAGCATACATGACACCTCGAAGAATTCCGGTACTGTACTATACACCCATTACCTACCATTACATAACAAGGCCAAGTTATTCTATTTTTAAATTTCTATGAGTATTTCTACTAGATTTTCCACAGCCTTCTTTGTTATCCCTCACAACTACAAATCAAACATTACATTCCAGTTTCTCTTTTCTCCAAAGGTTAATTATGTATCTGAAGGACACCTATCATGTTAACAAGAAGATCACGCAAGCTCCAGGGACAAAGAGCTGAGGCTAAATCGAGGAGCTCACAACCCACTGGTCCCCATAATGAATTCACTTGACCATACATGAATGTTTAACGATACGTAGAGCCACAGACATCTGAGACAGTACTGCTGATGCCTGATGCATTTCAACTTTGCATTTTTTTTTTGCCGTGTAAGGTTGCTTCTAACGCCTAATCGAAAAACCAAAAGAAGGGTAACAAACGTTTTATTTATTACAACAAAGCCATGGATTGTGTTGTGGGGTGGTGTGAGACTCTGTGGAATGTTCTCAGGGATTACGGAACTATAGAATGTTCTGAGGAAAAATGGGTGCACCAGAGAATCTCTATGTCCTTATCAGGAATATCTATACTGGACAAGAAGCCCCAGTTGGGACCAGAGGTGGAGAAACTAGCTGGTGCCAGATCGGTAATGGAAATAAACAAGATTACACACTATTAACATACCTATTCAACTGGCACTGAAACATTATAAGGATAGATGTTGGACTAGAAGAAGACGACTATGTACTCGAGACCATTACGTCCTGCCCATCGTGTAAACCTTTCCCTTGTTGTTTCTTGCCTGGTGGGGCTGTAACAAGCCACACCCCATGTGGGTTTGCCTTACCTGTTGTTCCTGCCCCTCATGTTAATTGCCTCCAGCTGTCTCCTGTTTACCACTTGCTCCCTCTATATTTAAGTGCCCCTTGGTAGTGTAGTCGTCAGAGCCGTCATTGCCGGCTGCTTAATAAATGCCCCTACAAGGGGTTTTGCCGCAAAGCTGCATTTTGCGTCGTGCTTTTGCCGTGACAGGCGCGTGGAAATACACACAGAGAAAGGGCCAGAAATCAAACCCATGGTTCTGTTGAGAGGGACACTTTTCCTCCTAATAGTAAATATTTGCTATCATTTATTTTAGTCAGTGTTGAGATTTATGCCAGTTTTGTCTGCACTACATTTGACCAGAGACTTTGAGCAAGACTTTAATATGTTAACAGTATACATATGAACAGTCACACGCAGCATCATGTTGAAACATGCAGAGATAAGCTAATACGTCTTGTCCTGCACTCTTTATGAAATACTGCTTAAGTATAACAGTGTTCATCTCCAATAAATAAATCTGTTACATGCCATCCTGGCAAGAAGTACCCTCCACCCATCTAAACCCCCCCCCAAAACTTAAGGCTAAACATCTGAAAGTCCATGTATCAAGTAGCCAGAACCTCCCCCTTCACCCAACCACACAAGGCCAAGCCTCTTTTCACCCACAATGTATATCACCCAGATGCCGGTCCTCTTTAATAAACATTTTTTCTTGCTCACACTGAGTACCACACCTCTATTGGCCATTTACAGCCTACAGTGCAGATTGATGACGAAATAGGTCAAGATGACAGGCCTGAAAACAAACACACAACAGGCACACTTCACGCATGAGGCTGCCAGGCTCAGGATCCATCCTTTTAACGGTAATGGGGGCTTCATCTCTGTAATTGGCTTTATGTGGTAGCCAGCCTCTGACCACATGCAGCTGAACAATATACAGCTAATGGAGACCTTCACTCCAGAAGGAATAAGCGGGAATTGAATCATCAGTCAACTGGGATCTGCTCCCAAAAGACACCAAACATGTGTGCTGCACTCTTTGCAAAGCCAAAGAGCATATTAGCACCGCGATACATACGGTGAGGCGTCTAAGTTGTGCCTGTCGGAAAAGTAATTACATTACGTAATAAAAGTAGCGCATTAAAGTTTCATTAAAGTCTCTGAAATATTCAGAGAAAAATAACTAAAGAAATAATACTTCCCAGAAAAATATGGACAGGGGGAGTAATATTTCCCTGCAGCTCTCAGAATTTCTTACATTTTCTTAAGTCATAATCTCTCTAATACATCAAAGTACATGTCCGGTGTGAAAGGACCTCACCCAGAAAAAAACGGTTCCCGTCTGATTTATGATTCCCCACAGCCTGCACTTTCTCCCAGAGCGTGTACAAGTCTGGCGTTGTATCTGAAACCTACAGACATCTGTCATTAACACAGTAAGAAAAATGTTGTTTGGATGAAGCAACCTTACACAGCAAAAAAAAAAAAATGCAAAGTTGAAATGCAACATAAGGGTGACATAAGACACCAGCTGAGGCGGGGGCATGGATAACCCCGAGAGACTCATGGGCCTAGCATTTTACAGGGGCCCTTATATATGTAAAATTCTACTTAACATTGGGGCACAGGGGCCCAAGGTGACATTTTGTCGGGGGATTGCAAATTTCTAGGTACGACCCTGATCTGAGGTTTAAAAATTATGGCAAATATTAGAGGTAGACAGCTACTACTAAACTACTAATTGTAATGTCAGGTGAGCAGGACTGCCTTTAAGTGTGGCTGTGGAAGAATC
>JAAGVU020000129.1:18047080-18058803 GCA_011763525.2 Mormyrus iriodes
CAATACATAATATAATTATTTTTATATATATATATATCACTAAAAAGCCTATGTAATCCTTTCCCTATACCTTTCAGATGTGATATCATGTCTACTGATACCCAGGGGCACTTGATAATCTTTATCTTGCCCTGTGTGCCTTAAATTAAGTTCTTCCTTGATGTTTGCTCATCCCAGCATGGTGTCCAGTAATTTTTTTTCAAGTACAGTACATTTCTTTTGTTTTATCCAATTTGTGTGGGCTTGCTATTTGTTTTTGTAATGACTAATTTTTTGCACACCTACCACTTTTGTGAAGTTGAGTACTGCAAAGCCTGTAGCTCAAGTTTGTAGCTCTTCCAAAGTTCTTGGCCTCAAAATGGCATTGCTCACCTTTTTTTTTCTTGTCTCGATTATTCTTTTCTGTTTTCCTTAGTGCAGTAGGCAGGGATAATGTTGGCCAAATCTAGGTGGTACAATTGTGAGAATATGGCTTTACCAGGACTTGATAGAGTGATTTTTAATCTTAATGGAGTTTTATGGCAAGTTTTGTAAATCTATTATGTAAATGATAGGCCGCTGATAAGATTAAAGCACCATACTATCAGGTAAGTTTTTTTATAGCATTATTAAACTGCATTTAGCAGTAGAACATTGCAGATAAGGCACCAACAACACTGGGTTAGGTCTCTCCAGTAGGTATTAGAAGATGAAGGCATTTTATTCTGCAAAGACAACGCTTACTGTTAATGTAAGTATAATATGAAAGGCCAAAATCTTACGCTATAGAAAGTGTACATTTTGTTGTTATAGTTAATTGTTCTTTTCTACCATATGACCCAAGCAGAAGAGGATCTAAGGGGTGGCCAAGGATGGCCATGCCCCCCCCCCACCCAGAAAGTGCATGGCCACCTTTTTTGCCACCCCACATCGAAATAATAAAAACAAAATATGGATTTTTGATTTTTTATCTTAGAAGAGGCACAGTGGGGCGCAGCCACCCCCATAAATATCTGGCCCCTGATGGCCACCTCAAAATTTTTTACAGGCGCCACTGGATCCGAGGCAGGGATTTGAAATCTGCAAAGAATTTATAGGCAACCACAGAAAGTAGTCAGTGATTCTTACAGTTCTCATAGCTCTGCACTATCTATTCCACAACCCAACAGTAATGTCTGCAGCACAGCAGAATTTAGGGGATAGATAGTGGGCTGGTGGTCAGCCAAAATTGAGGAACAAGAACAGAGCTCTTAGTATCTTTCAAATCGCATCAAGTACCTGGAACAGTGGAGTGGTTTGGGGGGGGGGGCTAAGCTAAGAGAAAAAAAAGTATTTGTGTCAGACATGAACAGAATTGTAAGGCTCAGTTAAGAACCCAGCTCCTGCACCTCGCCCTCTTTCCCTCTATGGCAGTCTCTCTCAGCTCAGTGCTGACAGCTGCTGCTCATGCCTTTCTGCTATAAAACCCATCTATCCGCTTCACTCAGGGTGAGGAATTGGCCCATGTGAAATTATTGAATGTTACTCTATCTCCCTAATCTATCCCAAGGGTCTGAATCTCCTACCATGTACTTTTCTGTGCTTGTGATCCCCAGTCTCCGGCCCGGTCAGCGTCTTTCCTGACCCCTCTCCCAGTACACATGTGTGTCTCCACCTACCTCCACCTTTTTCCTGCAACCCCAGGACAGATGTATTGGCTCGTACCTCCAACTACGTTTCCTGTCTCTCATCTCTATCGCACGCTCTGTGTCTTTATCCCTGTTCTCGCATTACAGGAATGAGAAGATAACAGTTGATTTTAGATGTCTTCTGAAGCTGAGATTAGAACATGTTATAAGCTCTTTGTCAAGTCTCTTTTTACTAGAATTAGGGTAGGTAATGATACTTGCTGTGTTACGTTCAACTCATTGTAGCTACTGATGAATATTGCAAGAGGGACATCTGACGGTTAAAAGATATTCCTGCAGGCTATAACTGAGATTTTGCTGTGAAATAAATGGACTATAGACTAACTAATAAATCAAACAAAATTGCAAGTTAATTATCTCACATCAGTTGCAATATGATCTATGCTATCTGGGGGGGGCTCCGCTCCACAACCCAGAGCCCCGTCCCATGGATGTATAATCTTTTCACCTCTTTATATTATGATGCTATTTCCTCGATCTTGGAGGGGCACTTTCCACAGAGGGTCTGAAATGTCTACCGGGTTAGTCCTAAGAAGTTCCTGCCTAAATAGGCTAAAATATAGCTCCTGTCACAAGAAGTCAGTATCTTCAGCTCCCTTTCTGTCCAGGTTATGAGGACTCTGTTCCATCTCCTCACTGCAAGTATGCAGGAACCATTTATGTGGATATGTAACCAAGAACTAGGAAGATAAAACTAGCTGAAGCACTCAGAATTAACCAGTGTTGTACATAAGTTTTCACAGCAATTAAGGGATAGGTAATTCCAGTGAAGTTCAAATTAGCGGTTAGCACTGTTACCTCTCACCTCTGGGACCAGGCTTTGAGTCTCCGCCCGGGTTCTGTGTGTAGAGTTTGCCTGTTCTCCCTGTGTCATCATAGGGTTTCCTACAGGTACACCGGTTTCCCCCCACAGTCTGTAAAAGACATGCTGAGTTACCCAGTTGCCCATGTGAGTGAATGGAGTGTGAGTGTGCCCTTTGACTGGCCCCTGATGTCCTGGGTTGTCTCTAGGATAGGCTCTGGACCCCCCCCCCCGGCAACCATGAATAAGACAAGAGGTTTCAGAAAATGAATGATTGGAAGAAATGACCCTCCTCTTCCTTACACAACCACATGGGATGATAATAATAGGCTGTTCTCACAGTGAGCACCAACTGATGGACTTCTGTCCACATCTGGACTGAAAGACATCTTATATATTGGGGGATGATACTGTTTTTTTTTGGACGCAGCAGCCCCTGGATTTATGTTGCTGATTGTATTTGACTCTCAGGAAAAAATAGTTGGGGTCTCCTGGTTTATCATATGCTGCAATTTATTTAATATGTGTTTCAGTATGTTATTTGGCTACTGACTGGAAGACATAAGAAAAGTAAAATTTATATTAATTCTGAGCCATGTGCATTTAAACCGCTGCTGGTCATTAAGTCCTTTTTTAAGGTAGGGAACTAAAAATATCCGGTGACTGAAATTCCTTACGAGTCAAGCATTACAACTGTGAGTTATGTCATTATCTGATAAGGTATCTAGCACTTATGTAAAAGGCGGATTGGGAGGCATAGCAGCAGGTGATAAATTCTGTTTCTCATGCAGCCTGCCTTCATAATTGTAAATTTGCAGAAAAAATAATGACAACTTCAAGAGTTATTAAGCCTTTATTTAAACAATCTTATGCCTCTCCACTTTAAATCTTTGCATTTAGTGGAATGAGTTTGTATTATTATTGGCTGTTTCAGTCACAAGTAAAAGATGATTCGGTGATGATGAAAGAATTATTTGCCAATACATTAGAACAAAGAACAGTTTACTAATTTGTTTCTCATTACCATCCACATCTCTTTAGTGCCCTTCTGAGTATAAAATGAGTTCTCCAACTACCATGGCAAAATGATATTTACTTATGTTTAGTTAATTATTGAAAAATAACACTAAGTAATTTAATGATCCAGAAAGACACAGTGTACAGTCTTGGGTTGTTTTTATCTGGTTTAGGATGGAATACAGAATCCTAAAGCTCCATGAACAGAATACTTCAACGGAGGGAATATGGCCAAAATGCAAGCAGACATCACTGATTGCAAGCAGACATCACTGATTACTAAAAGTTTACAATAATCCCTGATTGCTAAAATAGATGAGACCAACTTTCTGCTTTAATTTTAGTATTATTGGTAACATTTTACTGGACAGGCACAAATACTTAGTAATAACTCAGTACTACTACAAATAGAAATCATTAACAAATTAAGTAAATACTTGAGATAAAAAAAACGCGTTACGATTCAGTAATGAACGAACATGAGATCAGTATTTAACTTCTGTTATTCATGACTTGTTCCTTCAGTAGTTCCTTCAACAATTCACACTGGTTTATAGAATTAACTGATATAGTAACAAATATAGTAACTGCTTGAGATAAAACGTGCATCACGATCCATTAATGATGAATTAACATGAGATCAGTTTGTTACTAAGACTTAGTTTGTGGTTAATTAATACGTAAGTTATAGCATAATATTATATTATTTGTGTCCCGCTAAGTAGAGGGTTATCGTATTTTTAAAGTAATGATGTTATACTCTCGGATATTAAGCTGGTTACATTTTTGTTGTAGTGTGTAAAGTCTTGAAAAGGTCTTGGAAGCTGGAAGAAGAAATTTTCTCTGAGGCATAAGGCCTTCACTATTAATGTAAGTCAATATAACTGCCTTAAGCTTAGGAAATTGAGCAACAGTGAAACCAGCAGTGTTGCTACACTGTCATCCATTCAGCTACTGAATGGACAGTGATGTGTGTACAACTTTCAACCCATTTCTCAGCATTCTTGCCTTCCTCCACATTCCAGGTTTCCAAGTATTAGACCAAAGGTCATTAAAAGACCATGTGTTAGATACAGGAAGTGAGGCACAGCCGTAGAACATTAATCTCAATAAAAGGTAACAATTAGCCTTTATCGCTTTTCTTGAGAGAAAAAGATTAAGATGTACTTTATCGATCCCAGAGAGAAATTCTGTGTATACACCAGCAAGAACATGGTGCACAGCCAAACATACATACAGTGCAAGACAGAGAGACAAGGTGTAATGCATGTGATGGTACACATAATGCAATCAGGTAACCATAGCAAACACCAACTTAGAGA
The DNA here is from genome assembly GCA_011763525.2 of Mormyrus iriodes. Taxonomy (NCBI): domain Eukaryota; kingdom Metazoa; phylum Chordata; class Actinopteri; order Osteoglossiformes; family Mormyridae; genus Mormyrus; species Mormyrus iriodes. The sequence continues at coordinate 18,051,889 of JAAGVU020000129.1, forward strand.
ACACAGTACATAGATAAAATGCCCCGGAAAAAAAACAGAATGTTGTAACACTACATAAATAAATATTTAAAGATATATAGGCTTTAAAGGCTGTTTAACAAGATATTACTGCATTGACGGTAAAGGAATAAGAAATGGAATTGAGAGGGATCAAAAACGTGGATCATCTGGGGGTCCTCAAGAACCGGTTTGAGAAACACTGTCCCAAAGAACGCTTTGTTATTCCATTAATATTTGATAAACATTGCTTCAGGGAACTGTGTGGAGCACAACCTGTTATTTATAGTTAAGTCTGCAAGGACCTGGCAGGTTGCCCTTAAGTGAATAATAACATACATGCATTTCACAGGACATTTGACTTATGATACATTTGCATGGGGGTCACATTAAGTGTACCATGCTCAGTACATTTGGTACTGAGAACCTCTTTCCATAAATATGTTGACTAGGGCTGGGGTTTGGTAGATGAGTAAATTTCCCACCTGATTTCCACATCAGGGTTTCAGCTTTGGGTACATTTAAAGATCAAGCATTTATTTTTCAGAACAAAGTGAAAACGCTAAAACTACATCAAAGCTATAAGGAACCATGACCCACCCCCCACCTCTAAAAATGATACTAGCTTCAGTTTGTTTTAATCCTTCCTTGAGTATTCAGAGGGAGCTGCAAATGTGCCCAGCCCAAATGATTCATCGTTCAGAAATTGATTAATCACCCCCTATAGATGTCTCTTTGATGGTCCTGCCTTCTGTCACCATAACTTCACATTACGTTTTGCACTCCATGTCAGTATGAAATGTTGCCTATGTGCTTTCATTGTGTGTGTTAGAGTGTGTAAGCCAGGAATGAAAAGCTGTGCTTCGCAAGACTCAGTGTCCTGCACACAGAATTAAGAGCAGCTAGATGCCACCCTTGAGAACAGGAGGTCCTCATTAAGGGTGTGTACAGTATGTATGTGTACTGAACTTTACCATCTCCAGCATGTCTCAACCGGTAGCTTTTCCTGATTTCATAAATGCATTGTGCACCATGAAGGCCTCTGTGAATCACTGCTTTCTACATCTTCAAAATGATTTAGTTTGGTTACCACAATAAATTTGATTTGTAATAGCAGTTAAATGTAACTAGTAAGGTCCATTTGAAATGAGCACTGATCATGTTACCATGCCGCTATTGAATACAGTCATAATTAAAACAAAGCTTGTATTGCAGCTGTATTTAATTTATGTAGGAAATTCAGGTACAGCATTGAAAAGAGAGAAAATAGGAAGTCTAACATAAATCCAGAACATAAACCTGTTAGTTATGTTTGATTTTACAAATGTATTGCTTTAAATAATTACCCCTAACAATTTTGTAATAGATTATCATTCTATCTAGGGTGTAACCTGCCTTGGGCTTGATGTAGCCTGGGATAGGCTGTCCAAGGTGAATAATTAGAGGATGGATGGATGAATTTATTTTGCAATCATTAAGTTTTATTTTATTTATTAGCCATGTACAAATGTACAGTTATAATGTAACAAAAAAATCCATTATTGTACATTCATAACACTGTAACCAAAATGTATTACTGCAGGTTCCTGTGCCCATTTTTTAAACTATATTTGTGACTGTATTTTTCTGTCCATGTCTTAAGTTAATGTCTCAGTATGTTTAAATAATCAGATTGTCAGTATTTCAGTACTTCTCATATGCATGTTTATATTCTGTTTAACAGTTTCTTGCACTATAACCAACAAAATCATAATTTCATCTCAGTGTATGACCCCTGGATCAGATAGATGAAGATGACAAGATACGTTGACTTTGAATGTGTTTGCATGATCAAAGCGTCGGTGGGATGGTAGTTCACAGGGAAATGCTTTTGCCTGACATATTTAGGATTTACCCCTGGCTTGTGCCCTGTGCTGTCTGGGATGGACTCCTGGCCCTGCCGTGACACTGACTAGGATAAGTGGGAGGAAGATGGGTGGATAATCAAAGTCTTCTCAAGAAAAGTTGAGTAAAATTCCATTAAACAACATTGAAACAATGCTCTAATATCACCTAAGGCGACATTGGATAGTGTGGAAATTGTTCCCAACAATGTACAACCTTTCTGGTGACATCCAGATGATCTTAAATGACTAAACTGGGAGGAACTGGGATATATGTGTGGGTGGTGTTCAGGAAGAGAACAGTTGTGGTTGAGGCATGAGCATCTTCAAAAGACTATGATAGTCTTACCAGCATGAGGTGGCTGATTGAGGAACTAACCATGGGAAAAGAGATGGCCTGAACATACTTTATATGAGTCCATCTTATGACTGTGTAAGATGCAAAATCATTTAGGTATTAAGCAATAATATGAAGCTTAAGTCATTCATTCATCCATCCATTTTCTATAGCCGCTTGTCCTATGCAGGGTTGTGGGGGGTCCGGAGCCTATCCCAGAATCTATGGGCGCAAGGCAAGGAATAAACCAGGATGGGGCATTGAGTCATTCAATGCATGTTTATTACATGGAAGCAGATCCAAACAGTTATATGTAGCAAATGTAAACCGTCACCCCACCGAGTAGAAATACAAAGAGTGTGAAGACAAAAGCAGAAGGATGAGAGCCTAGAGGGCAAAGAGGAAAGGAAGATGTAGGAGATCCCAAGTAAACTATCCATTTCTTCATATTATCCTGAGTAGTAATAAACATGGTTCTTGTTAACCAGTGAAGCATTTCTATTTGAAATAGCCAGTACCTCCTTTAATGTAAATGTAGATTAACAACCAAAAAGAAATGTATTAGTTTAAATTTTTTTATTTCTGGAACAAATGCATGATGCTCTTTTAGGTGAAGTATGTCATTTCCTTGCAATTGGCCGGATTTTTGTCTGGCACTGGCATAAGCTAGGGCACCAGGTCTTGACCAGGGGGTTGCCACATCCAGCTTGCTGTTCCAGCTCTGGGCAATTTCTGTATTTGTCAATGTATGGACATGGGTTAGCTGTTAAGAAAGGAGATTCCAAAGGTTAATAGCAGATGGCATAGTTTCAAGGTAAACCAAAGCCTTTACGGCATATGCTGTGTGATGGTGGGGAAATCAGCTTTTTTGTACATTTGACCACCTCCTCATACTTACTGCACAGTTTGTCATCACAGTTGTTTGGGCAGTCGGCACAAGAAGTCCCATCAGTATACGGAGGAACTCCTTTGAAGTTCCCGCTGCAATACAGAAGAACACGGGTGATAACCATGCCTATGACAGTGTTTCCCAAGCCGGTCCACAGGGATCCACAGTCAGTCCGTGCTTTTGCTCCCTAAGAGCTCCCTGCCAGACACTCCATGGACTTGTCTGTGGGTCCCTGAGGACCAGATTGGAAAGCACTGTCCTATAGTCATAAGGAGGGATTCAAGAAACAGATGCACTATGGATTAGGGTTATCATACGCTCGAAAGTAGTGGCAGCCGTAGAAGAACTGTTCAGAGTCGCTACAGAAGGTGACCCCACATCCCACCTCATAAGTGCCGTACCACACCACCTGTAACACATGCAGCATATCGGATGTTAACTCTATTTCTCTGTCAATTCAATTGATGTCATCATCTGAAACATGCTTGATACCAGCAGTTGCACATTAACAACCATTAATACACAAAACCCTCACAAATGTTACATTTGCAATTTATTTATTTTACATAATCTCAGTGAATGATATAGTCACCTGTGTGTAATGGCCAGTCGGGCTACCGTTAGTGGATCCATTGGGAAACTGGTAATTTTTTACTTCGTTGTGCCAGGCCCCAATAACAGCAGTCCAATTATACACAGCATCAGACTTAAATAAGTTCTCACCACATTGGTACCCTGTTAATAAATCACACAGAGAATAATGGTGCTTTAATTGTGTGGCTGCATAACAAAAAATAACTCATGTTTTTGCTAAAGAACTCACATTTGTTTATATTCAAATGTGTAAGAGTAAATGAACAATGAGCCGTGTCTTATGTTTTTTGTTTTTTTTTTAAAAAGGCAAAGAAATGTGAATTATGTATTCAGCCACTGTTTTAGTAATTTAGCTGTAAGTACTTCCTGGTATTCAGTCAACTTATTTAAGTGCATACCTATTATTAAAACCGGACTTGTGTTCCATCTATTTTAGGCAGGCTAAACAGAACTGTAAAGTATGACTGGACTACAACTGCAATATATCAGTGAATCATTATTGGTATATAATCACTGACCACAGGTCTTGGTCCATAGCCTGAGACACTGTTGTTGTCATATAAATGATGTCTTTGCTTGTATATTTTCAGTTAAATAACGTTAGCTAAAATTAAACTTCATAATCACGCATTGATTTACTACTGTGGGGTGGCACAGTGGTGCAATGGTTAGCACTGTTGCCTCACACCTCTAGGACCAGAATTCGGGTCTCCGCCTGGGTTCCATGTGTGTGGAGTTTGCACGTTCTCTCTGTGTCGTCGTGGGGTTTCCTCTGGGTACTCCGGTTTCCCCCCACACTCCCAAAACATGCTGAGGCTGATTGGAGTTGCCAAATTGCTTGTGTGTGTGTGTGTGTGTGTGTGTGTGTGTGTGTGTGTGTGTGTGTGTGTGTGTGTGTGTGTGTGTGTGTGTGTGTGCGTGTGTGTCCAGCGATGGGTTGGCACCCCATCCTGGGTTCTTCCCTGCCTTGCACCCGCAGCCTCCAGGATAGGCTCCGGACCCCCCCACGACCCATATGGAATAAACGGTTATAGAAAATGGATGGATGGATTTACTACTGTGATTCACCTAGCCTGCACTACACATGCAGTTGTAAAATTAATCAACGTCCTTCAGATTTAAGAACTCAACAATGCCGTGCTATAAAGAGGGATTAAACCATAGCAGACAGAGCGTAACACAGATGAGTAGCATTACCGTTAATTTCCCGGCTACTAGGAGGCCCATGAGTCATCTTGCAATTGTTAATCCAGTTTTGAGCGTTTGTGGCCAGCTGTGTATTCCAGGACTGCAGGTGTGACAGCAAGGAGAGACAGAAGCCGGTTGACCAGACAGACCACATAAAATGAACACTAAATTCAGAGAAGATATCTTAAAGAGCAACTATGATAAGGTTTGGGCAAATACAACAGTTCAGACCAGCCCTGGGAGTGTCAGTATGAAGTAGCAGTTAGCTCTCCAACTAAAAGAAACATCCCATCAGATCTTGAGCATTTTCCCATGGAGTGTAGGTAGGAACCCGAAGCAGACTTACCATTTGCAGCATGTTGGTAGCAGTTGGCACCACTGCTCGTCTAAAGGCATTGTGCACGTTCACAATCTCCAGCTGAACGTCAGTGTTATTTGGAGAAACGTCTGTGGGGTCCACACATACAACACTGCATTAGTCCAGTTATTTGCAGGAAAAACAAAACAATAGAAAACCATTGGCATAAAACTGACATAAAAAATATTGTTATACCATGACTACTTACTTGACTACAGCCACCACACATAGAATGAAATGAAAAAAGAAGAAAAAATGGAATTAGGTCAGTAAAAAAGATTTTTTCGTTAAAAGTACATTCTCTTAATTAATTATTAATTAATTATTTATTTACCAAGAAAAAATAAAAAACTATTATAAATTAATCAGACAATAAAACAGTCAGTTATTTCAGATTACTATAAATACTCTATTTAGTTCCTTTTCATCACCACACAGTATAACCCGAAAGGCAGCTTTCCTAGGGAGTTTCTTCATAACAAAGGGGCATTAGAAAAAAAAATACATTTAATGACTAACTACTGCTACCTGGAGCAGCAGTACTCAATGGCATTCTGTACTCACCAGATCTCCGCAAGTAAAAGACACTTGCAGCAGAGTGATGCACACAGCAAATACGATCATTGTTAACCGTTTCTAAAACTTTGTTGAAAGGAGAAATTTATATCTAGAGAAAGAAAAACAGGAAAAAAAACAACTTTGTAAGTACCTTAGAACATTTGCGATATGTGACTCAGCAAATTATAACAATTGCAATATCTCAGAACGTCTTATATTTAAATAGTTCCGTCAACTACGGTACTACAATAGGAATAACAGATGTTATTAATAACAGTGAATTTGAAATAAATACCTTTATTGCCGTCCAGGTGGGGGAGCTAAAGTCAGCCTTGGCTGCTTGAGTTTGCTGTGAGTGGTGGGACTGCTCACCTTCCTTTTATATACACGCCTTCGATTCGCGGCTCCTTCATTATCCCTGAAGGTGACACCGGCAGCAGTTTCATTTCAGCTCAGAACAAAAACAAGAAAATCGTACAGCAACAAAGGACAGATTAGATTACGCTGCATCGCGGAGGGCGTTGCGCCTTTGCGGTGCGGCACAAAGGGGATCTCACAGGCAGAATGTGTAAACAAAAGAACAATGACAATTTTTTCTTTTTTATGGTGCGCAAACCATGTGCTGAAGCCCTAGTATATATATGTACTGTCTGTCTCGTTGAAGTGGAAAAGTTGATGTTTGTTGAAGGATTATGAGGAAAACAACATCTATAGAAAATATCAATCAAGACAGCAATCCTCCTGTAACCACCCTATTTGGTAGGATTAGTTCACCAGGACACTTAACTTTGCTTTTGGGCACTCCTTTTCAGGTGAAGGAACGAATGCAGTCACGATTAGGCTTATAGCATGAGTATGTAAAAAACACATAAACAAAGCTGAAATGAGGCAATAGAACATGTAGGTAGATGAAGGTAAATCGAGTCAGGTTGTAAGGATCAGCTCTGGTGACTGTATCGCAAAGCAGCACTTCTTGCTTAGGTGGATAACTTGCCAGATTTAAGTTACACTACCGTTCAAAAGTTTGGGGTCACTTAGAAATTTCCTTCTTTCCAAAAGAAAAACATTTTTGGTCCATTTAAAATAACATCAAGTTAATCAGAAATACGGT
>JAAGVU020000129.1:18058903-18129315 GCA_011763525.2 Mormyrus iriodes
GCTAGCAGAGCTGAAAACTGGTGTTCTGATTAAAGAAGCAATAAAACTGCCCTTCTTTAGATTAGTTGAGTGTCTGGAGCATCAGTAATTGTGGGTTTGATTGAGGTCTTAAAATGGCCAGAAACAAAGAACTTTCTTCTGAGACTCATCAGACTATTCCTGTTCTGCGAAATGGAGGCTATTCCATGGGAAATTTGTTAGTGACCCCAAACTTTTGAACGGTAGTGTAGTCTGAGCTAAATGTATGTGAACAAAGATAAAATCCTTTTAAACTGGGGTACAGGTATCCCCTGCTACCTGTCTACCCAGTGTGAGGAACAGACCCATGTGTAATAAATGTGAGGTCTTTCAGCTCCTGTTTGAGTTTCCTTCTGTGTGCTTGCAATTTCCTTCCCAGGTGAGTGTTTCCTCAACACTTTTGGTACAAGTGTGTGTCTTCGCTCTCTCATGTTTCTGTGCCTGCCTTTTCCTGGGTGCCTGCCTTTCCCTGCACCCCCAGGAGAAGATCTCGTGGATTCAATAGCAGTGAACTTTTCAAATACATTAAATGTAAAAATGACTATTTCTATTCATTAGAAAATAACTGCGGTTTGCTTTGTTTTTACCAGTTATTGCCGCACCACAAGGTTTGTACCGAGGCTTGTTTTCTTTTGGATCAAATGTAAAATTTATCTATATGTCAGTACATTTTTTCCTACCTATTGCCGACTGACATAATGGCAAAACAGTTCAAAGACAGACCTCACAGACAAAACTGCATGGGATCTACTTGCCAGATGGATGTATACGCTTAAAGTCAGTTATATCAACATTATCCAATGATGTGCAACTACATAAATACATTATCACCTACACCACAACATATAAATTGTATAGTTTTTTCATCGAAAATCAACTAAATGAACACCTAGTGGCCATGCCCCCATACGCCCAGGTTTGGGAACCTTTGTTATAGCCAGAGGTGAGTAATTCAGGTCCAGAGAGTAAAAGTCCGAACCAAGATTTTTTTCAACCAACCAGTTGTCTGTGACTGTGACTCTTTATACTCAACTGGTCGGTTGAAACAAAATCTTGGTCTGGACTTTTACTCTCTGGACCTGAATTACCCATCTCTGGTTCTAGCATATGTAGGTAAACAAGTGCATAGAAAACACAAATACCATACAGACCCACACAGCAATGCTGGAAGTGTTTAGTTCTACAGAAGTGTCAGAACTGAAACATGCATTCATCTTCTTACTGTACATGGTCATCTGCAGCATCAGGCACTAGATAGGCGAACACCCTGGACAGAATGTCATTTCATTGCAGAGTGGGAAGGATTAAAACCATGCAACATGGAAAGAACATGTGAACTCGACACACAGAGCAGAGGTATGATTTGAACCAGGGGTGTAGGTTAGGTTTCAATATTAGTAGAGACCAAATCAGCCACATACCCCTCGCCCCCCCTAAACGCACATCGTACTCCCACAGTGTTGGGAGGGGCATGTCCCTACTGTTCATTCCCAAGTCAACACCCTTGATACGAATCCCCATCCCTGGAGGTCTGAGGCATTGGTGGCACCCATCCCCTCGAGACGGATGAGTTTTCAAACATATTACAGTGAAGGTTGCCTCAAAAATCATTAACTGTCTGCTTTATATATAGATGTTATTTATTTAAATGTGTCACTCATCTTACCTTAAGGTGCTAATGGAGACATTTGTGAAAAAAAATTGTGTTGCTTGTGTGTCATAATGAAAAAGAGTAGATTTTGCAAATATACTTCATTAGTCAGCAAACCACAGCTTTAAGCAAGCCATAAAATCTGCAAAAATTCAATTATAAACTTTTACCTCAGCCACTGCCCTGCTGCAAAGCCCTGATTAATGAATAAATTACCAAAGCCAGTTCTGCTGCACAGCCAATTACTCTCTTTCAGATGGCAAATACACTAATTTACAATAGCATGGCGCTAAAAGTGAAGGCTGTACTGTAGGATGACATGTGGTAATGTAACACTAAGCACTGCCTGCAGTCCCTCCATGGTGCTTTCTACCCTCTCTCTGCCTACTGTAGGAGACTGTGGAAGCCTTGGAGAAGGAGTCGTCTGAATTCACATGCTCCATGGACTTCCACCCTCCAGGAGGAAATCTCTTGTTTTGTGCTACTGCTGTTCCCGCTTTGTTTACCTTGGGAGGCTTCCACTGAGGATGTTCTGTTCGAAACATACCCATAATAGTAATAATAAGCACAGTTCACTTACGTGTCACAATTAATCTGCAGATATATTTGTCAGCTTGTCCCGTTTTAACAGATTACTGTAGTTGTTGGAGGTCACCATGAAATTGTCAGTTTCCTATGTTTTAGTGTGATTTCTAACTGATGGGTGTGTGTGGTTTTTCAGATCTTGGGAGATTCATTCTGAGAATATGGCAGCATCTTGTAAGCCAGGCCTGGGCAATTATTTTCTGTGGAGGGTCAAATCTATGCTTTACCGTGTGACCAAGGCCCATTTTTAAATTCTTGTCCCATGAAAGCAACAACGTATATTTGGGGATGGATGGTAGGGACATGTCTCTACCAATATTATGGGAGTATCAGGTATGCTTAGGGGGCTGGCGGCTTTGGGGCTGATTTGGTCACTACCAATGTTGAAACCAAACCTACAGCCTTGGGTGAAAGCTACAACAATACACTTGATAGTAGTTCCCCTTTTTAAATATACATGCAGAAATCAATAGAAGCAACCAGGGGTGGGTCCTTGGCTATAAAATTTCTACAGAATGTGTACTAAAATATAGAATAAATCACTAAATGGGTTTATTAAAGATTTTTTAAAATAGAGTGTCTGAAGTCCCCCTAAATTGGGTCTAAAATCATTTTTGCAATCAGTACATTTTTCTTGTTTAACATATACTGTACATTCACCATTAACTTACAAAAGAAATGTGGGCAAAATCTGTTCATATTCATAGACTTGAAAAGAAAACCTTCTTTTTTTAAACTGTTTTAATGATCACGCGGGCCAGTAAAAATAGCTCCGCATGTTTTGGCTCAGGTCTGTTATAGACTTACACACCTAATTAAGCATTTTCCCTTCGCATTAACCACTAGTAGGCAGTATTGCATAACATATTGCTTAGACGCCATTGTGCTCCTGCCTGTAGAGTTACCCACCAGCAAATTCACATCTTGTATAAGATGTAAAAACTGTGAGTGGTATCAAACTAATATCACATGTGTGATCAAAGTGCCTGTTGTGCAGAGCTCAGTGCGATGCATCCTGACGCACCCTGGTGCCACATAGCACTTTGTCTCCATCTGTGGCTCTTGGCTGTATTAAAGTTGTCTTTTCCATAGTGTGCTACTTATCAACAAATGCTTGAAATTGAGACGCCCTCCTGTGTTATATTTATCTACATCTGATCTGTTTCTTTATTCTACAGTACACCTTGCCCATATTATTTGTTCAATATGATTTAGCAATAAGGTTTTGTTATTAGTTGTTTCACATTTGCTACTGTGTGTTTAAAGTATTAAGCCAGTGCCATCCATTCACTAATAAAAAACAGTTTGTCTTGTAAATATACTGTTTGCCTATTCTCATTGTGTCACAGTTTCATTCTTCTTCCCCATACTTTAATCATACAAGGTCCCCTGAGTGACAGGTGTCCTAAAAATTTGGAACATAATTGGATTGGTCTGAATTCGGGCCCAATAGAACATGCTTTCATGGGGCCCAAAATCTCTAGCGACGCCCCGGGATATATCTAAACTATCAGTGCAGAGAGAATGCTCCAGAAGCTCAGATCCACTTCATTTGTGGTTGCAATCTTTATTTTGGTATGTCATACTTAACTGATTGCTGCAGATATGAAATACGTTGTTCGTTTTGATACTAGAAGGGAAAATGTTATTGAGGAGCATGGGCACCTGAAGAAACCCTAATATCTGAAGAAAAAAATCTGGATATGATAAAATAAGATGAAATGTATTGATCCTGGGGGGATATTTCCTCTGCATACAGCAGCATGGGATATTGTATATAGTGCAAAACAAAACAGTACACATAGTGCAGATATCTGCATGTCAAAGTAGAAACACTGCCACAGTTCTTCTGAAACAGATGTTGCGTGGGGTAGCTTTTCTTAAATTTTTGTTAACTAGAAAAGTTTGGTTATTAATGGCTGAAAACAGCTACGAAATTAAGTTAAGTACAAAATCTTGGTCTGGAATTTTATGTGGACCTGAACTATCCACCTCTCGCTAGAAGCATCTCCAGTCATAGTAGCCATCAGAGCCACTTAACACAGGGGCTGCATGTGGGAGGGCTGGTCTATTCCGAATTGTGGTTTTTTTTTTTCAGGTGCAGCAGTTTTGGGGCGGAGAAGGAAGACACGTGGAACATAAAAAAAATAAATGTAATGGGAACAAAATCCAGCCCATTGGAAAATGGGCCAGGTAAACAAAAAAATAGGATTACCGTGGAGTATGATGCCTGAAGAGAAATCTGGTCTGTCTGAGACAAGTTGTCACATAGAAAACATTTGGATACCTTGACAAGCACTTCCTGCAATTGCACTGACCTTAACCATGTGACACGGACTGTGAGGGAAAGGGCTAGCTTTTTCTGGGTTAGAGGAATTCCTCTTTGGGTACAGGTTTGGGGTGTGTAACGAATCCACGTGATGCAGCTGGGACCTCAAAAAATAAATTATACAATGGGGATAAAACCCTCTCATGGTGATCTGGGCCAGTTAGACATTTAGCATGATGTCTGAAGAGAAATGTTGTCAGTCCATCCAATGGAACCAGAGGCAGAGGGAGGGGCAGAGCCCCCAATGCGTTTACACATATGTCTCAAACTGCACAATTCTGTAATGAAATTATATAATACTAAGGGTCTAGAGATGGCTGTCTAGATAACAGCTTATCCAGCTCAACCAGTGTAAAATATAAGATGAACAGTAGTGTAAGAACTGACAAGGAAATGTCCTTGGTTCCGTGCTTTTTCTCAATGCGTAACTAGTTCCGCGTGTTTCCACGCATAAAAACTGGCCCTGGGCCAGAAAAAATGGCTCCAACACAGCACCACAGGTCTCAGAATTTGGAAACGTAACGTTAAGGAACTCAAATCCGGAAAATTCAATCCATAACCGATATAGTTTTGTCTAATATCGCCGGTGCGGGCAGTGATGGAAACACCATTTCATCGTTTTTTTTCTATGAAAGACAAATGATTGATTCGCTGGCCAGATTTAGTAATAAATTACATGTCACAGGTTGCACAAATAAAATATTGTGGCGCTCGAGTGGCGAAGAGATTATGAGGTGGACAGCAAAGTTCAGTTTTAGCAGAACTTTAAAAGGACAGCGGTAAAACAGCGAGCGAAAATAAACAGAGACAGGGGAGCCTTTACGAAGACAAAAAGGGATACGGGAAATAGAGACACAGCGTAACGAGTCACATTCTGAAAACGTTTTTTGCTGTTTGGCAGCTTATAGAAATTTAAAATCCGAAACAGATCAAAATAAATCCAAAAGACAGAATACATATGAACCTTTACTTCACTCTCACTTCCGCCTACGTAGCTTTTCCGTTCCGTTCCTTTTCGAAACCGGTTGAAAATGTCCGCAGGTTCTCAAAAGGCACCAAGAACCAGCCCGCAACGGTACCAGCACCAGCACCTTGTTGGTGGAAACGATAGGTATTTCAGAGTTTTTATCAAGATAAAGAAATAGCAGCCTAAAAATTACATATCCAAAATCCGGAAAGTTCTGTGCTGAACAGAATTTTCGGGTTCTATTCTACTGTCTTTTACAGTGTGTCTATAATTATTATGCAACTGTAATAGTTTTAAATATCTTAAGACCAGGTAGAGAAATTTAACCACTATTTATCCTGTAGTGAGGGCATTGCACTCGGTTTGTTTGAATCTATGTTATATAACACCATGTGACCTCGAGTTTGCAGACAACAGCAAACAATGATAAAACCGCTGTCTGACATTATTATGCACCACGCCAAACAGGAAGCAAAGCTATAAATATTTCTCTATTTACAAATTAAAATGAGTAAAAAGAAAGACTTTTCAGCCAGTGAGAAAGAGAAAATTGTGCAGTTATTGGATAATGGTAAAACAGAAAATTTCAAAGGCATTACACAGACACCACCGAATTGTGAAAAAAGCAGTGAAAGGTGTGAACAAAGAGAGGATACAAATCAAAGGGAAGAAAAAAACATTAGTTTCAAGAACATTAGCCCCCCAGGACAAATGTAAACTGAAGCAGGTTCTCAAAAAATGTCTTACTGAGCAGAACAGAAATCTTCAATAAATCAAGTGTGCAGAGTTCTTAAAACACTAAGTGAAGTAAGGAAGTCTATCAGCCATGGGCATCCTTAGGTCTGATCACTCGGGGCTATAGCCCTGTGTATTTTAAACCTAGACCTGCGCAGGGACTGTCAGCAACAAAGTTATTGGGGCATTGAAAGTTGACAGTGGGATGAAGTTCAGTGTGACCAACTGTATATTACTGGAAGGCACATTCTTCAGATGTTAAAAGTCCCATGGCAGAGAGTTTAAGAAGAAATGCATCTTTATAAAAGGCAATGCCGTTTCACAGGCTTCTTGAAGTGCTACAGACTTCCTGGCACAAAAAGGGCAAGCAGATGACTTGGTCCCCCCACCTGACCAGAACCCCATCAAGAACATGTGGGTGCTGGTGAAGAAAGAGCTTTACAAGGATGCCATGTAGCAGAACAGTACATCATAGCTTGGGATGCCATTCAAAGTCCAAGCTGTAACTCCAGAAACCATCAGCATTCTTACAAGTTCTATGGATGAAACACTGATCAAGATTACTGAGAAAAAAAGGTGGTTATATAAACATATAGAAGTGATTGTTTCTTGTTCTTGGGCAAAAAAACTTACATTGTGTTTCTGTTCATAAATTTTTCTTATGGTTTCAAAATCATGCCTATTTAGACAATGGAGCATGCCTTGCATAACTATTCTATTTAAATTTCTTTTAAATGATCACAGTTGCATAAAAAATTCAGTCATTTACCAGTATAAAACAAAAATATGGAAATTTTAATCATATTTTTAAACATATTATTTTACGTATGAAACTTTGCATTAAAATAATTAGAGCCTGCTTTGTGCTGATTGCAGACATGTTAATGATCAAGTTGTTCTGGTGTTTCAGCCCCAGCTGTGATTCACAGTGATAGATTTCTTCACTGAAACCTCAGGTTCTGTCAGAGTCGAATGATGAGGCAGGTTCCTTATGCTTAAGCAGTTTATTAAGACAGAATGAAGATGTTACACACGGCTGGTTCAGTGTCTGTCTGTGTCTGTCTCTGCGCCCTTCCGAGGGAAGCAGGACCTTTATCTATGGTCTTCACACGGACTCCTGGAGCCAGAGGGTCAGACGGCCTTGGTGAGAACGAGTTGTATGAGATAGGCAAAGAACATGATGTGAGGAAGCAAATAGTAAGGACAGAAAGAAACATAAAAACATGAGATATAAAAATATTAAAGCTATACATGAGTGAACTAAATAATTAAATAACTAAAAATTAACTAGGGAAATCCCTCAACAGCAACAGCCCCCAGTTTAGAGAGGTAAATGGACCAATGTGTCAGACGTCTGCTCGCCCCCCTCCCCCCACAGAAAACACACACACACACAGAGCGCTGTTTAATGGGTAGCCAGATATGGATAAATGAATGTTCATGTATTCATATATGAATACATATCGTTCATAAATGAATAGCATACATGAGCAGCCAGACCTGTAACTGCCCCACCTCCTACTTACACCACTACACAGCAGTCAGAAAGATTTCCTGATTTTTCCATAAAGTCTAGGAGAATGACTATAATAACACCACATTATGCGGTATTTGTTAAATCAGTGCTCATTGTGAATAATGTAACTTTAATCAGAATGAATTTGAGGTGTGCTTCCAGGAAAGGAAACATGTATGATGGGAATTCATAGTAATGTTCTCCATTTATGTATTAATCATTTGCCTCAGCCTAAATTTAGCTGAAGCATTTAAAATGTGCTCATTATCTGGCATCTGGGTGGAGTATGATATTTTTTCTACATTGCACTTAAATTAAATTGATTACAGACTATCTATTGCACAATTATTTTCCGTCAAATATTCACAACAGCATGATCTTTTTCCAGATATTACTTTCTATTGTCTGACATTGTAATGAGCTCTTACTGTGGATATGATGTCTTACAATCATAATATATCCATCAACTAGTGAAATGAGGTTTCATGAACCATTTGCTGTATTTTTTGATCCCACTAGATGGGGCTCTCTGTTCAAAAAAGGGCACAAAGCAAACCAAGAGCACCATCTAGTGGGGTTACAGCAAATGGTTCACGAAGCCTCATTTTGTCCAACACTACCGTCAACCACTTGGTTGCCATTTTAACTAGTTTGAACTTGGAGTACTTACAAGAAAACCACTGCTCCCCTGTAACTTTTTACATTTTACTGGAGAAATTCAGCCTCTCCAGAGTCAGGGATGTGGAAAAACAGCTGTATTAATCTCATTGTCTTCATCTGAAACATGACAGTATTATTCAGTGTGATTCTGTACTAATCAGATCTCCAGAAACATGCAGCAGGGTGACATTGCACCCAGTAAATATGAACACTGAAACACCAAGATTACACTAGGCTTTAAGCATATGCACAATGGATAGCTCACGGACACAGTGTGTAAATAAATGAACATTGGCAGATATATATATTTTTTTCTTTCTCGAACAACCTATGTGCTGAAGTGCAAGAATAAAACGTGCAACAATCTGTCTGGTTGATGGAGTGGTAAAGCCAGTGTGTTTAAGCACTGTACATGATGTATGGAAAGTCAATCAAGACCACATTCTTTCCTGTGGCTGCTTCAAGTAGAAGGATTATTTCAACAGGACGCTGATCATTGTTTCTGCCACTCCTTTTCAGGTGAGGGAGTAAAGACTGTCAAGGATTTTAAATTATGTCAAATAAATATAAACAATACCTATGATTATAGTCAGGAAAAGTGGTTAGAAAATGTATGTTACAATCAACAATAATAGAAATCTTGCAATGGGTGTTGCAATTAATTCATCCGTGCCTTTTACAGAATTTAAATTAAGAGCATGGATTCATTTTTTTTGTCTCTGGATCATCAACAAGCTTATTGATAAAGTAAGTCATTTACAATGAATTCTGCAACAAACATATGTAGACACCTAAGGAGCTGGAGGCATAAAATCACACAGAGTGTTACAGATAATCAGTGTTTAAATAATTTACAATAAAGAACTTGCCCCAGAAACCAGTTTGCTTTGATAGGTGTTGCTATACCATCTGCAGGAGCTAATGGTGACAGCTGTGAAAAATTAATTAGAGTTTTTGTCCTTTAATCTGCGTTGCATGCATGCTCTGTTGAAAAAGATTATTTTCCTTAAATCTCACAAATATACATAATCGGCTTGCAAACCAGGTTGACCACTACGTTACGATAACATCATAAGACATTCAAAAGACAGTTATAAACTTTTAACTTAGTCAGTGGCCTGCTGCAAAGCCCTGATTAATAAATAAATGCCCGAAAGCTGGTTTTGTTGCACAGCCAATTACTCCCTTTCAGATAGCTAATGTGTTAATTTGCAACAGTATGGCGCTAAGTGCTAAGTCTCCATTCTGGGGCGACACATGGTAATGTAACGCTAATAGCGTCAGTGCAGTCCACCCTTGGCAGTGGTGCCTAAGGCAAGCTTCACCACCAGTCCCAACGGCTTGTTAATTCAGTGCCCCCTAGAAGATGGCGCCCTGGTGGCTACTTATGTTGCCAGTAGGGTTGACGATTCCAGATCATGGTGCTTTCTCCCTTCTTCCTGCGCTAGATCTCTACCTTCAGCAGGAAGCCTTGGCTAATGCACCCCTTTTTGATTCACATGCCCTGTGGACTTTTACCTTTATTGTTTCGTACTTTCTTATTTACTTCCAGCAGAAATCCCCAAGCTCACTGCAGCCCTGTATTGGATGAGTGGTTATGGATGAATGCATGGATGGGTGGCTGATTTTGTATTTGTACTTAAATAAAGAAAACGAACCAGTGACACATTGAATATTGTTTTTATGTCACTGTGCAACTTATGTGTCTGAAGAATCTTAGAACTTTGATAATAGACTGCAAACAGTCAAGCACCATGTGGTGATGTGTGAATATTAAAGTCTTTGCTTTTTACACTTGGCTTTGCATTGGCAAACAGCAGAACGACGGTAAGACGCTCACCCAGGGCTGGAGTGTTTTTCAAGTAAGTTGTGGGTGAGTTGTGATTGGTTGGGACTGTGGTGCTTGTTACACTAAGGGATCACATGACTGTGTAAGGCTGACTGTGCAATTTACTTCTTTCATTACCCAAACATTTGGTCAGTGGCTTCTCATGCATCTCATTGGTACTGATGTCCTATTATGTATTATACATTCAGAAAATAGGCACATTTCTTAGACACTCATTTTAAATTATATATTTTCTATCAAATCTGTTCCTTCGTGTTCTCTTGTTAACATTAATCTTTAAAAAACAAAGAGAAACAGAAATTAGGGTTTTTCTAGGCCTTTCTTTTGGACTTTTTATTCTATGCTCCGTCTTTTAAACACAATTCAAATCCTCTGCACAATTTCTTGGCAGTCATTTTACCACATGAGTCATTTTAGAAGATAAGCTATAATTAGATATTGTTATTGGATGCTGTCAAGTCAGTATTGATTTCGGACGACCAATTAAATGGAATTCTTCCAGAAATGTCTGCTTTCTGTCGTAGTCTTCAAGCTCTCCAAAGGCATCTTATTACCGCTTATTCTCTTACTCATTTCCTTTCATCTTTTGCAGTGCATTATGATCTCCAATGCACCGTGTCTTTTCACGATATTTCCAAAATTAAGACAGCTTCAGTCTGGTCATTTGTGTGGCAAGTGCCTGATTTGATCAACAATCCACTTCTTGGTTCTCCTTGCAGTCCTTGATCTTCCTTGTTCTTTGACCACACCAAAGTTCAAAAGGCCATTCCTATTTCATCATTGCCCATTCATTCATACAGATATGTCAGTACTTTTGAAGATTTTTTCTTTGTAGATCATTTATTGCACCTCTGCAAAGTCTGTATTTCTTCCTTGCTGGATCCTTTGTGGTAGATGTTCCCAGGAGGAAAAAGCTGCCTTTAAACCCCACGTTGTCCAAATGCTAAAGGTAGCCGGTTAACCTGTGGTCATAACCTTTGTGATCTTCACATTTAGCCACAGCCTCATCTCTCCAGTCTATTCTTTAACTTTCTTTGTAGATGTCTTCATGATTTTTTTGCTTCATCCTGCTATGAGCAGTCGATGTTATCTACCGATCGTGAGTCCAGTTGTTTTCTTCCAGTCCAGTCTCTCCCCTTGTATGCTATCTGTACAACTTGAAGATGTATGGTGATAGTAAGCACCCTTTGGTAACTTCTTTAGTGATCTGCAAACGATCTGTTCCTCTATATTCCATCCTAACTGGCTACTTCTCCATTGTAGAGATTGTTCATAAGGACTACACAATGTTTGTTTTATACCACTAGGGGGCACTGTTGAACAACATATCATTGCATACGTCTGTGGCGTTACCTACCAGCAATTTCACACGTCTCAAAATACTAAACACGTGAGCGGTACCCAACTGGTATCTCCTGTACAGTTAACATGTTTGTCCTGCAGTGCTCTGCATCATCTATTTCTAACACTATTCGCCAGCATGGTGGAACCACGTGATCCTCTATGTCCATCTGCAGCTCTTGGCTCTCTTGTAGGTGTCTGTCTTTCCATGGTACACCTCAGGTGCTAAATTCTACTTCAGCTTGAGATGCTGGTATGTATTTATCAAGTTCCATCAGGTCCTTTCCTTGACTCTTTAGGTCATCGTGGCTTATATACTTCACGTCTATATGTTTAGTATGATATTGCTGTTTAAAACAAATAGCTATTCATTCGATGCTACACCTAATGCCTGGCAGAATCCATTTGGCGACAAACACATACCGATTGTTTTGTAAATAAGCTGTTTGCTCATTACCACTGTGTTGCCATTCCTGTTTTTGTTTGGTCTGTTTGTTCACACATCAATCCAATGTGCTAGACGTACTCAGGCAGCCAGTGCAGTTAACAGGCATGGCCTCATTCAAGTCACTCTAAACACGATACACATTTCAGTTGGAAGTGGACACTGCAAGAATGAAACACTTTCTTAATTTGGACAAAATGAGGGAAAATGCTGTAGATGAGCACATGCCTCTGAACAGCTCATGATTAAAAACTACTTCTCAGAGTAAAGACTGACAGTGCAAACAGAAGTTGGCATGTGGTTGTTTTTAATTCATTGTTGTCATGTGGAAAACTGTTGCATACTTTGAGGAGCTCTGAGAGGCTGCAGTTCACAGAACCTCACAGCACGGGGATGACTGATAGGGCTTGTTATTTTTTTTCTGGTTTAGGGGATTTCCTTTTCAGGAACAGCAAGCTTGGGGCAGGGACGAGATCCACATGACACAGCTGGGATGTCAGAAAATAAAGCATGCCACAGGAACAAAACCCTGCCATAGAGATCTGGGCCAGTTAAACAATAGAACACTTAATGTGCTGCCTGAAGAGGAATTTTGTATCAGTTTGAGATCAACCCAGGAGTCCATCCTTTGGGTCTAGAAGCAGAGGTAGACTCAGGACCCCCAAGAAGTCTACGCTGCCTGTTATTTCACTAATTTGTTTTTAACCGCATAATTCTGGAATTAAATTATATGATGCTGATGGATTTCCTCGGCTCCTATCACAGTCTGGCCTCTCATGGCGAAATCCCTGAACGCTAACGTTCTCCTACTGAGGAGTATCTCATCTGTAATTTTTCAGCTGTGTAAACAAGAAAAAAATGAAAATGAAAAAAGAAGTCTGTATTCACTCTAAATCACAGTAAATTATAGCATACTACATTTATAAAAGCCACATCTACACAATCCATTACAGGAGCAGGGCAGCAGGTATCTTATTAGTCATTGTAAGTAACGGATTCTGGGCCAGATTGCCTGGACTTCGTTGTGTTGCCTGTTTTTTTCCAGCTGTTTTCTTAGCAGCAGTAATGGAAAGCACACCGTGTTTTATGATCCACTACCCTCATCAGACTCTGTAAATTTACCACAAATGGGTTCCGACATGCTGGATACAGTGACATAGTCATTATGTTCAACTGCCTCTGTCTTTGCAAGCAAATGAGGGGGGTAAAATGGAAATCTCGCTTATTAATGACTAATAATACATGCTGATATGAAAAACTGTGTGTGTGTGTTTTATCGAGAACAACATAAAGCAAGGGTAACTTGTTTTAGACACTGCTCACGACACACACTGCATCTTTGAAGAATGATATTGAATTTGTCAGTGGATAAGAGGAAGGGTGTAGGGATGGCTGTCCAATTAGCAGCTCATCCAGCTTAAAGTATAATAAGATGAGTGGCAATGTAAGAAGAGCCTATATGTTTGACAACTAACATGGAAATGTCCTCCATGGGAGTCTTTTGAGCTTCATATTCTCTGCTTTTATCTATTATGTCAAAGAAACAGTAGGCAAATAAATCACACATCAAAACATTTCCTTTTGTTCAGGCTATGATGTGTACAAGATCAGCTATTATTTATTAGTGCATGTATAAGACAATGGTATATTTTAATGTTATTTTTGAGCTCCTTGATTTATTAACATATGAATTAACTCATTGGTGATTAGAAGAATCATCTTTCCAAACAGGAATAAGAAGCTGACGTAACTGTCAGCCGATTTTGTGCTGATTTCACATATGAAGTAGTTAGGGGTGACTAGGGGTAATATTCATGGGGGTGGCTAGGGGTGATATTCATTGAGGGGCCAGGGGTATAACTTCTGTCTGGGGAGGGGGTAGGACGATTAAACTTGCTGAATTGGTGTCGGCACAAAGATCGACCACATTCATTGGTATGGGGTGGCAGTTGGGGGTGGCCATGTATTTTCTATATCCACCCGAGTCATGTGTGTGTTTCAGCGTGTCTTCACATCGAGGTATTGGAACAGCAGTCCCAAACCCAAAACAACAAGGAAGGTAAACTGGCCTTTGTGTCCGATGCTTGTCTGTCATCCACCCCCATGCACAGTGCTGTATATTGGGTAGTTATGGGGGGGGGGGGGGTCATCTGCAGCTTATAAAATATACATTTGACCACAGAAGTGTGGGCCGGTCATCACGCTCACATCGAGCGCATTGTCACACCCGTGCCTGCCTCCCCTGATCATCTCTTCCTCTCTCTTGCCCCCACCCCTCTTCCCAATCCCCGTCCCTTTAGTCTGTCTTTGCCTCCCCCCTCTTTCTTCCACCCCTCTCTCTCTGCTGGGTACCTCAGGCGGTGGAGTGGAACTGTGGCAATGACGGGGGGGGGCAGCGAGCTAAGCAGCACAAGGGTCAGACTCAGCTGCTGGTCTTAGAACACCAGAGCACAGGGGAGGTGGGGAGCAGAGAGGAGAGAGAGAGAGAGAGAGAGAGAGAGAGGCGGCAGAGATGTCAGAGGATGTGGTTTCCCTGAGCCTCAGCGAGCGTCCCTGATGCACACTTTGAGGAACAGAGGAGGCGAAGCACCGCGCTGCACGCCCCTCACTCAGGCTGCCTGGCTGCGACGGGGAGGGGGGGGTAACACAGTGAGACAAGCCGATCTGCCCGGGGGGCACACACTTTACTGCCGCAGGGTCGTCTTCACTTTCAAAGACAGCAGCCGAAGAAGCCCCTTCATCTCCTTGGATCTAGGGGGGGGGAGCGTGGATGGTCTGCATGGACTGAGACAGCACCACCCTCCCGGAGATGAGCGAGTCCGCAAGAGGAGACTTCCCAGTTGCCTGCCGCTGATCTCTGAGACAAACCTGTAGTCACTGATCCTCTAAGCAGGTAACCCTGTTTTTATTTTATTTTTTTCCTGTGGCTCATAATGCTCAGCTTCTTTCACATGTGGCTGGATAAAAACAGCCATATAGATGATATAGAGTGAAAGTGCTTTAAAACTTGGAATTTGCACATACTTCACTCACTAGTGCTCTATCGCAATAAAGAAAGAGGCTGGAGCAGGGGCAATTTGACCCTTAGGGGGGGCTGAGCCCCCAAGAAATACCGGACGTAATTGCTAAATGGATACAGAATATTCATTTTTCAGACAAAAAATATGATGCCTGAAGCCGAAATAGGGCCTCTGGGCTGGATTTCGGTTAACCCCTGTGTTATTTTTGGGGTTGAAGTTACCCCAGTCCATTTTCAAAATGAGGATAAATTCTATAGATTCTAGAAGAAGTAAAATACACAAGTGTTAAAGAAAAAATGTAATACAGCCGCAAGTTGTTGAGCTGGAAAAAATGTAATACAGCCGCCAATGAACGGAACGTAAACACGGGAGCGAGCCGAGCGAGTGACAGAGCCCAGAATGAGAGCGTAATCACGGGAGCGAGCCGAGAGATTGACAGAGGCCAAAATTGAGAGCGTAAACACGGGAGCGAGCCGAGCGAGTGACAGAGACCGGAAAGAGAGCGCAAACACGGGAGCGAGCTGAGCGAGTGACAGCCCGGCGCCTTGCACCCGGCCGGCGCGCACGTGCGGCGTGCCGCGAGGGCAGAGCATCCAGGCGTTAACACCTGGCTCCGCCGCCCGCCCTCCCGCCGAGCCTCAAATGAGATGCGGGTGACACAGTAAATTGCGTCTGTATCAGTCAGGGAGAGACTGCCGTTAGCTAGGGCTGCCTTTAATCAGCTCCAGCGGGCGAGCCGCGAACTTTAACTGTTCCAGCGCGCCTCGGAACGGATATCCAGCATCGCCACTGAATCTGGAGCAAAGGGTCTCCTGCTATAGCCCGTGTCTCCGCACCCAGGTAGTAAAGTCATTTTGGCTAGATATTTACAGCCAGAAATTTGTCGATAAATGTCATATGTTTGATTGCTTAAAAACACACTTCTGAAATCTGACGTACACGACTTGCTAGCGAACTTTCTACCTATTTGTGTACATGCGTACTTAGTTAAACGATATAAATAAACCATCCTTTAAGGTACATTAGAAATACCCTTCCTGGAAGTTGACCAGCTGCGTTTCTATTTAGTGGTTCCTTTTCTTAACCGCTACATTACACTGTTATTTTAGGCAATCTGGCATGACCTTCATTTTCAGATAACCAGCTTCGTACCAAGTCTAACACAGAAAGCATATTCACTTTATAGCTGATAACACATATAGTTCATAAATGAATAGCATACATGAGCAGCCAGACCTGTAACTGCCCAACCCCCTACTTACACCACTACACAGCAGTCAGAAAGATTTCCTGATTTTTCCATAAAGTCTAGGAGAATGACTATAATAACNNNACATTATGCGGTATTTGTTAAATCAGTGCTCATTGTGAATAATGTAACTTTAATCAGAATGAATTTGAGGTGTGCTTTCAGGAAAAGAAGAATGTATGATGGGAATTCATAGTAATGTTCTCCATTTGCCTATTAGTCATTTCCCTCAGCCTAAATTTAGCTGTAGCATTTAAAATGTGCTCATTTTCTGGCATCTGGGTGGGTGATGAGGTTTTTCTGTATTTTGCTTAAAAGACTAACACAATTGATGACGCAGACATCTATTACAGAATTGTATTTTTGTAATGTATTTGTGACAGTATGGTCTTTTTCTTACTTCCTGTTATCTGACATTGTACCGTTCTCATTGACCGGATGAAACATGAAATATCTAACAACCACAAAAAAATGCTGCCATTTCAGCAACTCCGAAGGGGTTAAAAAAAAGCACCTCTCCCCATCAACTTTTCACTTTTTACTGGAGCAAATTTAGCCTCTTCAGAATCACAGAGGGAAAAAAGGCTGTATTGATCTTATCATGTTCACCTCAGACATGTCAATATTGTGTCTGAAGTGCACTTGCCTCTCTGTCCATTTACATTAGTAAACACAGGGGGGTGGGTTCATTTCAACACCGGTCAAAGGATGGAAGTGGGGGAAGGGGGGGTGGAGGTTCATCCTGCCCATCTGCCCCAGTTAAATAAAGTTAATTTAAATTAAATGATAAAAAAATAATGATAAGTCAGAGCCTGTTAGATTTATTGGCCTTGTGACAACTGGTCATTTATTATTATATGATTTAAAATTATAAGCAGTCTGGGCCTCTGGGGTTTTACATTCATTATAACTGACATGCTTTATTAGTATTTTATTAGCCGATAAAATATTGTTCTGTTTATCAGTCATCATAAAGGAATTTAGTCTCTTTATTTTATAGTCATATATTTTAAAATGCTTGAAATCTTCTCCAATTTCCCTCATTCTGAAATGCATTGTGCAATGAATTCTGTGCTCAAAAAGAGAAAAAAAATATGAATGCATACAGAATATGAACAGCCAGGAAGAAGAAAATGCCATAATGGCTAACATGCTATCAACGAGTCTTAAAAAAACTATTATGCTGGAGAGATGGGTGTCCTTTATTCTCCTAAGGATAGAGTAGTCAAGAGGCTGGTTCCCATGGCAATAGCTTGCTGCATTTCTGTTTAATTTACTGGCGCGGGGCTGTGCTTGGGCCTTGAGACGATAAATGGGTAGCTCTCAGGGTGCGGGGCAAACCCCAAGCCTGCTCCCTCCTGCCGGGCGTGCCGCGGCCACTTTCCTGAGAGTGCCACCTCCATTTGTACATCTTGCTCGATCTCTGCCTTTAAACAATGTATCAAAGCAGGCAGCCCTCAGCTTCCTGTCTTTGCATATTATTTCATCATCTCAGCTGCGTGCTGATATTACGAGAGGAGGATGTTCCGGATAAGCGGCCATGCCACTGCGTTTCAGCCAAGGCTCTCGGTGAAGTCACATGCTTGAAAAATAGCCATGAGTGTGCGTGCTGTTATTTGTGTCTCTGAGAGTTTTGAACCAGCAGATTGAGAAACGAGTCCTCGAGCTTTCATATTTGCTGTACATTTCAGCGCCACCAAACAGTAAATTACTGCATCACTCAACAGGTCAGTTTTCTCAGCACTCCTGCTGCTCGAAAGATGGAGACCGAAAAATTTTTGATTTCAAATGGCCATTCAGGCATAGAAGGATAGATCTGAAAGGGAAAAAAGAGCTGGGGAGGCCTGTTATAATTGAATAGAACAGATATTTTCAACTCTGTCCCCCTGCAGATGTGACCACTGACCTTTTACTCCTGTACAGTCACAGTTATCCAGACCAGCCCACCGTCTCATAACTTTTCTTCTCCTGAGACCTCTTGTCTTTTCCTCTCCCCTAGCTTTTCTCCCTGCCTTTCCCTATACCCCCATCCCCTTTCTCTTTCCTTATTGGACGTGGGGCTTCCAGGATAGGAGGGACAATGGTAAGTGTGATTCTAGGATTTTTTAAGGGGGACCATAATTCACACAGGAGGGCCAACTTTATCATTAGCCAATGGTATTTTTTGAATGAAGTGACAGGGGAAGGAGCACTCCGGAGACCAGTCAGCTTTCAGTTTAGGCCAGTGTCCCTGTGGCCCCGCCCATATATATGGCCCTTGATGAGAGGTGTACAAAAAGGTGGTTCTTCCGCAAAGCTTCAAAGCTTTTCAAAGCTGTGGTCATTTTTAACTTTGAACACCCATTAAACAAAACACATAGTAAGTAAAAGAAAGCTATAGTTAGCTCCTTTCTCTTAATAGATTTGATAACTAATGTAATTCATTCATTTTTCATAGTCACTCATCCACTGCAGCGTTGCAATGAGTCTGGAACTGATCCCAGTGCATGAGGCAGGGGACACCCAGGATGTATTGCCAGTCCATCACAAGGCACAAACATCCGCACAAAAAACTGAGACACAGATCCATTTAACTCCTAATTTACCAATAATATCTGCATGACTACATAATACCAATTTAAATACCACTGTTCTTCTCCACATTACATGAGTTTCTAAAAGATGTCATCTAAGATTTTAAAATGGCAAGTCGTTTACCTGACTTGTCAGCAGTGTTTCACTTTATTAAACGCTTAAACCAGGGGAGAGATGAAATCACTTCCTTCTCAAAACAGCGGGAGCAGGGCTGAATGGGGGCCCCATGGTAGCTCACGGCGGGGGAGACATTTGGGGAAACAGCAGTTTGCCGTGCGCCATTAGGTCAGCGTTTCCTGTGTCTGCCACAAACACAGCAAACTGCCCCCTGCATTTCTGTCTATGGTATAATTCCACTTTGCCTCGCGGGAGCATTCCTGGCATAGCATTTAATTAAGCCGGAATTCCATTTTGAAACTTCTGCTTGCACCACAGTAGCTAAGAGGTCAGTGGCCACAGCTGGTATTCGTATCTGGTAGGCATCTGAAATAATTGTGTGATGGTATCTGTGCATTTGATGCTACGGCCCCCTCGTTTCATCTGTTTTCCATCATTGCTTATCCAGTGCAGGGGGGGCAGGTGAGTGAGGGGGGGAGGCAGCTGGAACCTATTCCAGGAAGCACAGGGCGCACCACTGGGGATACCCTGGACTGAACTGAGGAAACTGCATTGCCCTTTTAAACGGTCAGTCGATTTAATAAATGCTTAATAATTGCACAATGGGACAATGGATTAATGGACTTTTTTTATTGTTGGGGGATTGTTTGCGTATGTCTGTGGAGCTGAATGAATTTCCAGCTGTCCAGTGCTTCTGGCACAAAAATGTAGAGGTCACAGCGCGGCCTTTAACCTAAATGAACCTCGCTTTCGCTCTCTGTCTCACTCTCGCTCTCTCACTCTGTCAAACGCAAAGTATGGATGCAGAGCAGTGAGCCCAGTGAATAGTCATTCTGCAATTATGAATTCCCACTTCCTTTGACTGATCTAAAAATACCTTTTGCAAAATAAAAAAAAACACCTTGGTGCACACGATGCGAATAAGGCAATTCGCTGAAATTTTTTTTATTCTTTCATTTTTTTTCTCTGACTTTTTTCCCCTTCTATTGTTTTAGCTGATTCCAGCCCAGTAAGATTACTTAGTGAGACTCCCACTGGATTTACAGAGAGGGAACAAAAAACACGAGACACAAGGAGCGCGACAGAGACAGACTGTTTAACTGTTACTGCTGGCTGCTTCACTATCTGTCTCTAATAAGGTCTGGCTATGTTTTCCTAACTTTGAAGGCAGAGGAGGGTTGGTGGTTTATGTATTAGCAAAATGATTAGAGAGCCAGCTGCTCGGTGGCAGTTTACAACAGGAACTTTCTTTCTATGTAAATTCTTGATAGGATTTTTCTGGTCTTGGGAGATAATGGCTCTCCCCTTAAAATTTTTGAGGCGTTTTACAGAAAACAACCACTCCATAGGCAGGGCTGCCATTTCCTCTCAAAAGAGCCACTGATTTCGCCTGTGATTTGCTCACAGGCTGTACATGTTTGCATTGCTGCAAAATTAAAGGAGCATTAATGATCAGTAATACCGGGATCCTTCTCACGCCCCCCCACCCTCCTCTCATTCTCAAGATGCATTTACTCTTTTCATAATTACTCCTTCCATAGTGGATTTTACTCTATCGATTCTTTTCAGTTTGGTTCATTATGTGACTCATCCCTGTTCTCCTTCCCCTCTCCTCAGACTAGCCACCAGCTCAGATCGGCACGGTGTAATTAGAACCTGGCGTAATAAAGCACGCTTCTCTCATCAGCCGCTCCCCGGGGTTAATCAGCTGTGCCTCTCGTATTGCCCGCTATCGGAGAACCCAGTGGATACGCCACACCTCTGTCACGACGGATTTGCATGACAGGCGGCCCGTGGCCCCGCGCTGGCCTACCACACCTAATTCCACACTTAATTCCATACTTGCAGGAACGGGGGCAGCACCCACAAAAAATAACAGTCATTTACATTGGGAATAGCTACTTATTTAATTATTTATTCCCTTGTTTATTTATTTAGAAGTGCATGCCGTTCTTTATTGGGTTCCCACAAGAAGGCCTTAGAGGGTGATAAGGTGCATGTATCCACGTCTTTGCCCCAATCATAGCCAGACGCTGCTCTGAAGACACCAGCCAAAGCTTCCTGGAGGATCTTGTGACCAGACAGAGGACCCCAGACTTACCCTTTGCTCTCCCCTCTCTCATCAGGTGGCTGATAGATGAGGAAGAGATGGGCTGCAAGCTGCCCAAGCTGAAGAGGACTGAGGATAGCAGCCCAGGAAAGATTTATTCCACCCTCAAGCGACCGCAGGTGGAAACCAAAGTGGGGGTGGCCTACACCTACCGCTTCCTGGACTTTATTCTGGGGAAAGACGGTAAGTCGTCAATGTATCTGGGTATGGGGGTATGAAGGGCATATCGTTGAATCAATAGTGTGTGGTTTGGGGAAGCCACTCGTGTTGGAAACAGCTGCTGGTGAGAAACGTTTTTTTTGAGAATGGTCCGTTGTAGAGGTTCGAGGGCTTTTTAAACATGAAATATTTGACAGAAGCTTCAGCCAGGCATGTGTGCAGGGGGGAGACTGGGAGGCTTAGAAACCTGCATTTTCACATCTGAAAATGAAACGCACCCTTTGACCCAGGTCAACTGTCTGTTGCTTGGTCACGCCAGCAACTTAAACCATCAGAGTGTATTTTTAATCATTTAATCAACAGCTAATTTCTGAGAAAGAGGGGGTGTGGGGGTGGGCTTTTGATTCCCAATAAAATCTGAGTACTGAAGGCTCTCTGTGCCAAACACTGTGTTTACATAATGACACCAGTAGTAGCCGATATACAGCCCCCGCCCCCCATTTTAGATCGATAAAAATTAGCACCCGCGGTTTGTTAAGCTGGCACCCCCTCCAAAGATGCCACCCTGGACAATCGTGCATATTGCCCTTGCCAAAATCTGCCATTGATAGAAACAAATTCATAAAGTCTCCTTCTATTTTCTTCTTAATCTGAATCATATATTTTCCTTTTTCATTGATGCCTTACAGGACATGTGATTCAAGGTGTTCTGTAGGCCTGGTGCTGTTGTCTAACATCAGCAGCCTGGTACCCATGTCAATGGGTAATACTCACACTAAATATAGTAATTCCACATTTTTCACAAGGCGGACTGAGACCAGCCTGTCACCAGGGCTGTGAGGCATATTTTATCCTGCTGTCCTCTGTGATGCTGCTGCCTCATGTTCAAATTAATCCCGCGCTATGCTTCCGTACATGATACAAAAAAGAGAAATTGATCTTGAAAATCCAACCCAGGCCTCACAGCTTAATGTAAAGCCAGACTGGTGATCCCCAGTCCTATCTAACAGACCTTCAATGCATTCCTTTCCTGTGATGCGTACTAATTTGCCCAATTTGCATCACACTAGGCTTTGAATTTAACTGGGATCTAATGCAGACAGCTTGTCTTTGAAAAAGCAAATTTTATGATGTCCCAGAATTTATTTACATTGTGATTCCTCCTCTTTCTTTTTTGTAAAATGCAGTCAGTGACATTTGTAAAGGCATTTGACCCCCCTTACAATTTATGCAAACTCGATTGTCTGCATGAAATTTGGTGTAATTTGGCCCAAATAAAAATTTAATGACAACCCACAACCAGAACAAGGTTATAATGACTTTGGAGAGTTTTTGTAATTGCTTCTGATATACTTGTGACTAGATACATTTGTGTCAAATCTGTTTAGCCTCAACGACCGCGACCATTGCTGTAGATATACAGCAAATTGCAGTCATTGGCTACAGTGTTTTTAATAGCCTGGCCATGCATGTCCGATAACCATAATTATTAGCAATGGGTCTTAATAAATAAAGTCCTATATAGGGCCAGATATAGGCCTTACATGGAAATATCATGAATCCAGGCAACGGCAAAGCCTTGATAATATTGTCGCCATGACTACCGTAAGTAAGCATCTCCCAGGGAGACACCCCACATCTTTGATCAGCACAAGCCTTCCCCAGTGCCGTTGCTTTGCCCTTGGTTAGATAAACGACCAATAAACCCTCTTCCCCACTCTGGGTCATGTCAAGTCAAAGAAATTGCCATTCCAAAGTTATGATTAATGATTCTGAAAAAGTACAGAATTAAATATTTCTACTAAATTTGATCTGCAAAACAATCAATCATTCTGTTGCCGCATGTTCTTGCGTAACAAATGAAAGCACCAGGAACGTAATGGCACCTCGTCACACTGGACCAGGAGAAATCCATCTATCCCAAGGACAGGGTGAGCTCAGGATTCCTGAAGTTAAGTCTGTCAGCTGTGAGGATTAAGGCATGTAGCTGGCCGCTGGGATTTCATTTAGACTCAGCTCAGCGTCTGGAAGGGAAGCAAGTGTTTCCCATGTCAACGAGCAACACATTCAGTCAAATGTCATTTTATTTCCATTTATGGCATTTGCGTACCATGGCCACATGATGCATTATCCTCATAATGAAAACATAATGGGCTGGCTCTCACACGCACTCCGTCATTCCAGAGGAACGTATAGCGCTAACGACAATTAACACAACTATCATAATGGAAGCCTACTTTCAGAGTGTTCTGCTCCATTTGGAGTGTGGCAAGTTTCTCGGACAGGCTGACGTTACCCCATCTGTCAGAGATTCTACCGAGTTTTCCTTGTGTCAGACCAGTGTCTTGAGAGACTGAACACCAAGCTATAAAGCATTTAGTGTGGATGTCGCATAATGGTAATTAAAAAAAGCTAAGTCTTATCGTTTTGATCATGTACATTAGCTGTGCTGATGGAAATGCGGTAAAATACCACTAAAATATAACAGATGTATGCAACTACTATATATTTGTATATGTTTAAGTTGTACAGAACCAGTCAAAAGTTTGGTCACGCCCACTGAAAAACATTTGTTTTTCAACAAGATAATGACCCTAAGCACACCTTGAAGTAATGTAGGTAATGTATAATCTTGTAAACAAGGAAAGAGATGGAGTGCTGTGACAGATGACCTGGCCCCCACAATTTCCTGACCTAGCCCATACTGAGCAGCTTTGGGATGAGTTGGATCAAAGAGTAAAAAAGCAAATAGCCAAATTGTGCCTAGAACTTGTGGAAATTCCTTCAGTTCTGTTGGAGAAGCATTCCTGGGGACTACTTCTGGAAGATTGTTGAAAGAATGCCAGAAGTCTAATATGCTGTCATCGAAGCCAAAGGGGGTTATGTTGAAGAGTCTAAAATTTAAGAAAATTTAGATTTTGAATACTACTTTTGGCTGCTGCAATATTTGATATGTATTACATAATTGCCTGGAGGCCTTTTACTATAAGGTGAATAACATAGCTAAAATAAAGACAAATGCTGTAAAAGCAGGTGTGTCCAAACTTTTGACTGGCAGTGTATTTCAATAGAATTTGATTGATATGTTCTGGTATACTCTTAAGACGTGGCCGAGACCGTATTGCCCTATTTCACCTTTTCTGTTGTACCTTCTGAAGGAAATTTGAATTTTTCAGAGTAACAGGGCTTGACTCTGAACAGTTAAGATTACATGTTCTGTTTCACAAGGTTTCGGAGTAAACACTCAGGCTGGTCCCTTCGGCCTTAAGAGAACACGTTGTCAGCCCTCATTTTACTGTCTCTGTCAACAGGAAGCACAGATCTTTGTACGGTTCCTTCCTCCCTTGGCCTGTTTATCTGTCTGTGTCAGAAAACCACTCCATACAATGTGTTTGGGATGAAGGCTGTTTGAACTGGACCAAATTGATTTTATTTTTGCCGAAGAGTATTTCATGCATTTCATAAATATATATACTTTCTTCCTCTTGCCATAGTGAACACCATGATACAAAGTGCACACAGGGTATAAAAACATTTTCTTAAGTTTATTTCATCAGGTCTCTGAATGCCTTTAATGGCTTTCACCTTTATGGAAGTGAATGTTCTCGGTAGAATGTAATCTTGGAGGCATTGGTAGTCGTCCATTAGTCTTCAGCCGGCTTGCCGCTGCCCCTGGCTTTTGCCATTATTACTGACTTCTGTATTACAGCCCAGCATCCGTGCAAACCCCTGTGCAGAGACATGCGACTCTTCCTGCTGCACTCCCGCACAGGTTTATTGGGCATAATTGTCCTCCTGCTCTGATTCAATATGGCAGCATATTGATTCTGTCCTAATTCGATCTATGTGAGGAGTGAGTAAACAACAGGAGCCCTACCAAGTGTAGAAATTTTCCCTCCTTCGCCCTTATATACACCTTTATGTGTAGAGAGACCCAAAAAGTAAGTTAGTTGTCTTATTTTGTGAAATAAAACAATACTACTCTGTAGTCCTGTCAGAGGAAATGATAAACTGAAAATGATTGCATTCTTCCAAATCTTGTCAGCACACAGGAATTGTTGTGGACTCAAGCAAACTTTCAGGATGAGCTTGTTTTTCTTCAGATGAATTGTTTGTAAAAATAATTATAATAATTTGCTGATCTTAAAGCTGTGCCTCGTGATGGGTGGGCCTCACGTCCAGGGTGTTCCCCTGCCTAGTGCCCAGAGCAAAAGGGAAAGTTATTCTGACGCTGATTTAATAGTCACTGCCTTTTAAATAAAGACTGTGGATTTCATTGTCTGTCCCTTAGAGTTTTAACATCAAAGTCAAAATGCAAATAACACGTTATTGCTGTTATCTCTGGTCTATTTTTTCCAGCATTGGCCGGCATTTATAAATGAACTGCTAGAAACTGAACTTTGAGCCGTCCTTCGAAAAATACTAGCACTGCCTTGCTTTTATACACACACTCACACACACACACACACACACACACACAATATTTGTTCTGCCCTAACTGAAACCATTAAATTAAATATAACACAAGGAGGATGTATATCTTTTCATACACTTTTATTTATATACTCCTCTGTGTCTATACCTGGAATTGTTAACTGCTGGACCACAAGCCTGATTCTGAATCTTGTTTCTGAAAACACTGACTTCTGGGAAAAGGGAGAAAAACAGTGATCGGCGCAGCAGTTTTCAAACCCCTCGAGTGTTGAAGCGAGTCACGCGTTGAAAGCAAACGCCTGCTTGGGGGTGTGAGTGGTGGGGCCGCTCTTGTTGAGTGTAGAATAACAGGTCACTGTCGCTGACTCATCTGAGGAGCCTGAGACGCACCGCAGCATCGGCCTCTCACTTCCGCCACCTAGTGTTTCGTGTAGGAAGTCAGTGTGGAGTGTGTGTGAAAACTACTCAGCTTCGTGCAACTTTCTGTGTTTCCCAACACGTATAAGAAGTGAACTCCAGACTGGTAATGTTTCTGTCTTAAAATTCAATTCTACAGACTGATCCCTAAGGACCTTTTGGTTTGACATTCAGTTTTTAACTGCTAGATGTTAAGCTTAACAGTTGAAGATAAAATGTTCATGTTTTGTGTGTGTGTGTGTGTGTGTGTGTGTGCACGTTTTATGACATGTTTAAAAAGTGACCTGCAGCTGTTTATAGTGCTGTAGAGATGTGTTGACTCATTTCCTTATGTTTACTCTTGCAGTAATTAATGGGCTGTATGTTGCCATGGTACATTTACACCACAGGGATCTAAATTTTCTAGCTCCCTTCCGAAGTTACGATAACATGTGTTGTATCTCATGTCTAGTAACCACCCCCCCAGATACGTTCCAAACATCCATCTACCCACACAAAGACGCCAAAACTTCTCACTACACACACAGCAAACTTGGCTGAACTCTTAGTTACTTTCGAGGGCTACTTCTCAAGTGTCAGTTGTGTCTGAATGATGAATTCCATTTGTTGGGGCTGCTGTAGGGTGAATGCAAAAACAGGTCATCCATTTACAAGGGTGCAGTAGGGGCATGGAGACCCTGGCAGATTTGGGGGGCCCAGAACTTTACGGGGGCTTTGAATATGTAAAATTGTATAACGGAGTGGGGGACCCAAGGTGACATTTTGTCAGGGGACCCAGGATATCTAGCTATGCCACTGCCCATTTATATACTAGCACATCCCATATGGCTGCCACACTTCCGAGACGCACTTTGTTGATGAACATGTTATATGTGTGTGTATGTGTGTGTGTGTGTGTGTGCGTGTGTGTGTGCATGCGTATGTGTGTGATGTTTTCCCGAAATCCCGCTACAAAGCATCTCCGTCTCCCGGCATCCGTGAGCTCCTCACTGTGTGCCGCCTCAGTCACGGCATCGCAAAGATATATTTTAAATTCCAGGGAGATGCCATTGAAAGTCAGGCGCTCACAGGCTCTGGCAGTCATAATAAGGCAGAGGGAGCTCTGGCACTGCTCCCACTTGTCACATGAAGCCTCCCACCAGAGTCGATATTTACAGTCGCTGTAGCGTAGATATGTGTGATGCTGCACATAAGCCCCTATAGAAACTTAAGAATGAACGTTCTTTCATTGTGTGACATAGTTTCCAGGATTGTCCAGTGTTTGCTTGGTTAACCCAAAATGGACTTGTAAGCATTGTCGCAACAGCAATCATACAAATAACTGAAGTTCAGTTAGCCTGGCAATGCATAGCTACTCATCTGTTCTCCTCTTCTGAAGACACCCAAATATCTATTCATGTTAAACCTGAGTTTTTTTTTATCACTGGTGTTACGAAAGACAAGGAATATAACTTTTAAAAAGAGGAATTTAGAAAATAACGCTAAAAGTAAGATTACATATAAGGGTTGGGATATGGACATCTAGTATTTCACTTACCTGCTTCAGTGCTGGGCTAGTGACTTCACAATGGCTGTCTGTAAGCAACCGCTATTAGAGGCAAAAAGCTATAATCTCAGTCTTCCCATTAATAAAAGCTGATGTGTGAAAATTCCAAGGTTCAAAGAGCATTTTCTATTTATAAATAATTTACTGACAGAATGATTGAATGCTGCTGCTTTTTTACTCATATGTGCATAATAACTTCTTGTAAATTTCAGTTTTCTGCGCTGCACGGGTGTCGTGCCATTTAGTTCACCAACAGTGTAATGTGACATTTATGGTGATTGTTATACTTAGTCAGAGACTAAATGTTCTTTACATGTGGGAGGCACGGTGGCTCAGTGAGTCACATCGTCGTTTCACACTTCCTGGATTGGGGGATTATTCCATATAACCAACCTGGAGTCCCTAAAGCCAGATCTGGTAGCCAATAATCAGTCCACTGAGGCCCCTGTTTTCGACTTCAACCTGATCCAAGACCGTTTTGTCATGGTAAAGAGAGAGGTGAGCCAGAAGGTTAAGCTATCGATTTACCAGTCAATCTACATTCCTACCCTCACCTATGGTCACAAGCTTTGAGCAGTGATGATAGAATGAGATGGCGGATACAAGTGGCAGAAATGAGTTACCTTCACAGAGTATCTGAGCTCAGCCTTGGAGTGAGGAGTTCAGACATTCGGGAGGATCTCAAAGTAGAGCTGCTGCTCCTCCACATCAAAAGGAGCCAGTTGAGGTAGTTTGGGGATCTATCTAGGATGCCTGCTGGACACCTCCCTGGGGAGGTGTTTCGGACTTGTCCAACCAGGAAGAGACCCCAGGGCAGACCCAGGACACGCTGGAGAGATTATATTTCTCGGTTCTCCTGGGAACGCCTTGGTATTCCTCCAGAGGTGCTGAGAGAGGGAGGTCTGGGCCTTCCTGCTCAGACTGATGTCCCCGCGATCTGGCCCCAGATAAGTGGTAGAAAATGGAGGGATGGATGGATGGATGGGTGGATGGATGGATGGACCAAGCTGGAGTCTTCCTGTATTGTGCAGATTTTCTTGTGCAGTCCAACAACATGCATTTGAATTGGCAAAATAGCATTTCAAAATTGCCTATAGTTTCCCATTGGGATTGTGTATGAGTGTCTGTGTACCTTGGGATGGACTGTATGCCAGTGTGCTTCCAGGGACAGGCTCCAGGCTCACCCTGACCTTGTAGATTTAGTTACTAAAGGGTGAATCCATGTGAAACATTATATTTTTTTGAGTTTCAATGGTTATTCCCCACATCCAACATTTCACCATCGACGATTTAGTCCTTCTATATTTGTGTTTCAAGGTTGTTAAGACTGGTTAGGATTGGTACCTTTTGTTAAAAAATAGAAAACCTTTCAGGCTACTAAGTCTAAGGCTGCTTCTAAAACTGAAATGGCAACACCATGGCTAAGGTCCTTCAGAGCCACGGCAGAGTTCATCCTCGGTGCTCTGCGCCTCTCTCTCAAATTCTGTTCAGCCAAAAAAAAAGGGAAAGCGGCAAGCCGTCCGCTTTTCCACCTGAAAGCTTGTTAGCTTTTTAATTAACTCAAGGAGAGGTGCCCTTGGGCTCCCTTTTCCAGCAATGGTGAATGGAAGTTGACGATGTGGACCGCCTCTGAGGCGGCACAGATTGAACCCACGGGTTCAGCTGAGAGCCTTTTTATGGCAGACAAACGTCCTTAAGCGCCTCGCGCTAACCACTGGGTATGTCACCGCTTGAAGTGACATCACAATAATAATGTCCTCCTTCATGGCACTAAGACAGCACGCATTCATGTTCAATTACGCGTCTCACACGCATCTTCATTTTTCATAGTAAGACTAAAGAGTAGCGAACGACGTGTTAACAAATTTAATTAACTTTTAGTCCGCGTGGCTGCTTTGGCTTCGGTTTGGATCAAGGACAGCTCGTTTACACATCATAAATTGAGTTATTAGCACAGCACAGCTAACACGCTTATTGTTGACAGGGAACGAGATTGGAACAACAGATTGTGGATGAGCTTATAAGTATCACCTCTTCCAGTGGCAAGGAGATAATTCATAACAGGCTACCCTCCCCCGCCTGTGGATCATGCAAATCGGATTGAATCATGTCCCCCGGCAACTCAGCAGTAAGGACTCACTGAGCCTCCTGCTGATGTTTCTCCACCTATTCATTTCATATTTACTCATTTATCCTTCCAGGGCTGACGGAGAGGAACCAGTAGACTTATCCTGCATGTGACAACAAAGAATCATTAGAATGATAGGCCTTCCATACAGATCTTTGTCTACAAGCGAATCTAATGCCAAGTTGATCTCATCTAGTAGGGGAGGCCCTTTTGAATCAGAACACAGAATTTTCAATTCTTCTATAGGAGAGAAAACACTGAAATAAAAAGCTATAAAATTGCAACACACAGAAAAAAACAGGAAAAAGTAAATACATTTTCCCAGGATGACCTGGGCGTACTCGTTCCATCAGAAGGCTGAGCTAATGAAACACGGTATCCTACCATCCTGAGGAGTCATCATAAGGAATTTCACACTTGGCAGCATGCTGTCCAAGATAACAGGGCCCCAAACCGCAGGAGACGTGTCATGAACACTTGATTGGTGGTGTATGCCACTGCCACAGCTCTTCCTAAAAGAAGACCTGGCCAAATGGAGAATTTGATTGACTGCTCATTATGCTACGTTTTTGTGTCCATTAATTGGAAATTTGTAATAATTTCTTGTGAAAGGAATTGCACCAAAAGTGCTGCAAAACGGCAGTAGATCCATATTGTCTTAATCATAACACTGTACCCACCTCCAGTTTTGACTCCACGCAGTTACAAATAACAGAGAACTATATTTGCTTTGGGTGGCATGGTGGCTAAGTAGGTAGCATTGTGGCCTCACATCTCTGCAGTGTTGTGGATTCCATTTGCGCCCCCTGTCTTTGTTTGGGGAATCTGTATATCCCCCTCATGTCTGCACAGGTTCCCTCTCTCTTTCCATAAACATGGACTAACATGAGTGTGGCACTCTCATTCTGTATAGGAACATGGATGCACACGCTCCAGTGTTGTAAAGCTAATTTCAGAGGACCCATACGATCTGTTATTCATAGAACTGCACTTAACCCCTGAGTTATTTTTGGGGTTGAAGTTACCCCAGTCCCTTTTCAAAACGAGGTGAAATTCTATAGATTCTAGAATTTAGAACGGAAGAAGTAAAATACACAAGGGTTAAGGGCACCAATGTCTATTCCATAAAAGGAAACTGGCCATTGTCCTCATAATTGAAGCACATGACCGAGAAAATGTTCCTTTAAAATGTCTGGGCTAAAGTGCACCCGGAGGAAAGGAGCTTAAAATTCGATTTTCAAAGTCATGGTAGGCTGTGCTGGGATTTCAACAGACACAACCTGATGTTTGTGCCCGGTTTGTGACAGCTGGATCCAGTCTGTATAATGAGAGTGATGAGCATAAACTGAAGCCACAGAGAGACAAGAAGCAGGTCCAGCTGATGTTGTTTACATCAAGCGAATGTTGTTTTCCTCTTCTCTGTAGTTTGAACTATTTCTGGCCTTTGTACTCGATTTAATTAATAAAACAAGCCCTGCTACTTCACTGAGGAGCTGGGCTCAGTCTCAGGATTATTCAGCCAGCCTTTCTGCGGTCACTGCACTGGACCACAGGGGCTTAGTGATTCTACAGCGGATTACACCACCAGTTTTGGGATACAGATATAAACGCTTTGAACATCTCTGCCTAAAGACAATCTTATGCTAGGAAAATTGTCTGTGAGCCTTTTATTTAAAAAACATAACAATAATTTCAAAAGTTATATATAATATATGAATTGTATCACTGCGCAGAAGATATCGCCGGGGTGCTTGTGCTCGTATCTTCTGTGTAGTGATATGATTGGTATGTGGTGTTTGAGAGAAGAAAATAGTTCCCACATTAAACTGTTCACTACAAAGTCTGTGGATTATCTTGAGTAACTGGGTCATGATTTATGGTAAGATACATTGCTGTTGAATTTTTCAAATGTATTTTTTATGCACTTTAATCACCACAGGAAGAATGCCATTCACTCCCGTTATATTTGAGAGAAGATTGACAATTCTACGGCCGATATCTCCAAAACTAGGGAACTCTCAGTAGAACAACCTAGAGGGATAGAAAGCATTTCATAATGCATTCATAGAATATTCATAAACAGCATGTAGTATACCTTAGAATCCTAATATGCTTTAACAACTTTAATGTATTATAATATCAGACATTATGTGATTATAGTTTCATAATATTTGTATTAATGTTTACAATATAAACTAAAACTGTTAAAGGATGTTACGGTATACTTAAATGCTGCTTATGAATTCATTATGAAGGTGTACTGAATGTTCTATGAATGCATTATGAAGGTTCACTGAATGTTCTATGAATGCTTTATAAATGCATTATGAAGGTGCAGTTAATGTAAAGCATTACCCATTGTTTAAGTTTTGAGAGTGGTTAGTCAACTTAATTTTTGCCTCTCCTGGGTGCTTTCCCATTAGGCTGTAATGGAAGCCATTCAGTATTTATTCATTATAACTTGAGGGTTCAGAGAGTGAATCTAGTCATGCTAATATCCACCAGCTCAGAGACACCGTGCCTTTGGGGAAAAGAACGGTAATTGCACAATCAAACTGGAATTAAAATGCAGGATTAATTAAAGATACACGGATGTTTTAAGAGTGTTTGGATTTTCCGATCTGTGACGGCCCTGGATTACTGTTTCGGTTCATTAAGTGGGAAAACGTTTTGTGTAATGGATGCAGTTGCCTGTAGACATTGAATGACAGTTCGGGGTGTTTTCTGCTACATATGTACTGGTGTAATTTAGCCCTTCAAATTCAAAATGCCCTGAGGATGTGCCCCTGGGGACAAAATACTCTCCCCTACCTCTCCAAACTTCCCAAAAACTTTACCCAATTCGTATCCATAAGTATTAGTCAAAATAATGTTTATTTGGGTCAAGCTAACATATTATACGTTTACCACATTATTATGCATTTTATACTTTTGGAAACGTGTCACTGCAGTTCAAAGTGCAGGTTTAAAGCTGCTAAGTCCAACATACCAGATGCACCTGTATTTGATTTATTATGTGTTTACTGGTGCCTTGCCACCTCTCTCACATTGTGAGATCTCTCCATAGAGCTCCATTCATCCTGTCTCTGAATTCATTCATCCTGATTTGGTATTGCATCCCTCTTACCAGTGAACCAAATCAGACAACTCTCTGGCAGTCTTTAGTTTTCCACGGCCCTTATCTCTGGTTCAGAGTTACCTTTCTGCTTTCCCACAGATGGTTTTTAAACTTTTATGTTTGCAACTGATTGCAGGGCCATTTTGACGTCTAGGTGAAATATTCTCTCTCCACCTTCAAAAAACATCCTAAGAGCCGTCTGTTCCAGGAATTCTTCCACTTGCCTGATGCTTCTCTATGTTCCTTGAATGTCCTTAATCTAGCACTTATGGTCAGTGAATAGTTTTATTAGGTTATTGTTTTGTTGTATGATGTTGTTTAGCTCTTGTTCCAATGCTGCTTGCACTTGTACCTGGGCATTCTTTGGAGCACAGTCTAGCCACACTCACGCCAAGCTGACTCCTATACAGCACGTATGTTTGTTATGTTCTATTTGCCTCACTTTTACGGCACTTTAGACAAAGCATTAGCTAAATAACGTAAATGTAAATGGTCAGATGTGGCAAATCAGTCCCACACAGGATCCATTGTCTCTTGTCACTGGGCTCTTCACTGAGGAAGCTGGTTAAATGTCGGGCTAGGTGAACAAACAGGGCGTTAAAAAGAAGTCAGTCACCCTCTGTGGGGCTCATTAGCATAAAAATGCCTTTCAAAATCATTCTCGGACAAGATCCGCACCAGCTGTCGCGAAGCTCTACCATTTTGACGAGGAGCTGACATCTCCTTCTCTACCGCCGCCTCGTGCGTTCTGTCTTAAGGTCTGCTGACGCCGTACTTTTAAAAACCCACCCTCCCAAAAAACATATCATCAGTCATCTCCTTCATTAGTGCTGGTCTGTGACATGGGTCTGAGGCATGGGAACCCCAAGGAGGCAACATCAGAGCACACCAAAAGCGGCAGCTTCAACTTCCTGCGTAATGAAAGCAAATAAAAAACATTTTAAATATTTAAAATGGGCACGCAGCTGTTCCTCCCAATTACGGCTTGTGGAAGAGCAGAAATTGGACAGTGAAAGTGATGATGCAAGCAACCAAAAATAGAGTATTTCCAACAGGCCTCAAAACACAAATAAACCAGGGGTGGGGAGCCATTAACTTACTTATGCAGGATTTTTTTTTTATTGTTTCTAATACCACTTGATTGTCAGCTGGAGCATCAATTAAAGTCATTATTTTTTAAAATATCCAGAATACTGACAATTATGAAATGATGAAAAGCAGCACATCACGGACAGACCAAGAGCAGGGCTCCCATTTGATTGGTTCTCCTTGATGTCATCCTGTTTTTTTTGTGCCCTCCTCATGGCTTCCATCTCTCTTCTAACTGGAGCCATCTCCTCTCCCTCTTCCTTTTGCAGATGGCACGTCTATGCTGTGCATTTCCTCAGTACGGGAGCTGCCAGCCCAGAT
This sequence comes from Mormyrus iriodes, assembly GCA_011763525.2. Lineage (NCBI taxonomy): Eukaryota > Metazoa > Chordata > Actinopteri > Osteoglossiformes > Mormyridae > Mormyrus > Mormyrus iriodes. The sequence continues at coordinate 18,093,282 of JAAGVU020000129.1, forward strand.
GCTCGACCTGTACCAGCAGGGTTTCGTCTTGGCAGCTGTACACCCCTTCATACACCCGTATGGCGCCAAGCCAGGCAGCGACCAGAGGCTGTTGTACCGGGCCGTCCTGATCCGACTCTCCGACAGGTGAGCGAGACCAGTGGGCCTGGCGCGGGGGGCTGCCAACACGATCCTCACACGTCATGCTCCTGTTGAGTATATATTTTGACTAGTGCCACTTTGACAGTTGGGTCAGCTGACTCACTATTCAAGTAATTTTATTAATGAAGCAAAAAATACCTACAATCAAAGGCCAAGGTTGACCCCCTTTGCCTTAATGACATCATTCATCATCCCTCTTTAACATCAACCTGAAAAATGATCCAGATCTTGAGCTAAGTCTTAAATATTAAAGCATGTCTTTAATCTTCCCTTGTCTTTGTATTCACTCACACATGCCCACTTCTAGGCTATGGTAGCTATAATTTTAGTTTATATGCGGTAGTCAAAATCTTTTGTTGGCCAGTACGACAAATTATTTGGTAGTGACACTATAGTTTAAAAAGAGGCTGTTTCGAATATAATACAGTAAATTCTGGTATCTACAAACTCCATTTACTTGCCATACTAGGTAAAATGACTAAGACTATCAGCTGGTCTTAGTAGTTGTGCATACTTTTGAGAGCTTTTTGGTAATTAGGTCAACATGTAGTATGTTCTTAAACAGGGGAATATTTCCTGGATTCCACATTCGGAGGTGGATCAGGAGCGACACCTTTGCTGAGCTGTAGCGCGCAGGAGAGCACTCCTGGTGTGCAGCAGACAGGGTACCCTCTGGCATCGCCAGTCCCCCATTTAACAATTTCTAGGGGCCCCCCAAAGGAGCGCGTGACTGCTGCCGTAGACAAGACGCTGGGATGGGGGCCACCGCTCCCCAGGTAGCTGCATTCCAGCCGCCACAGCCAGACTCCGGCTATATTTTGAACACCCCCACCCCCCGTGTCGATTTTATAGTCTGGGAATTTACTGTGGATTCCACACAAATGAATCCGTAATATAAAGTGATCAAGGCTGGATTCCACAGGAAAGCAATATTTATGTGTGTGTGTGTGTGTGTGTGTATATTTTTTTTCTCCACTCTTTTTGCTAACTGTAATCTTGTGACTGCTTATCCTGATCAGGGTCATGGGTTGGGGGTATGGGGGGGGGGGGCTTTACAGGCAGCATAGGGCACAAGGCTGGGGTAAGTTTTGGAAAGGATTCAAACAAGCTGAGGTGATATGAAGCATAAAGGTTATGTTCCCCCAGAACGAGCTTGGAGTGGCCAAAAGAAAGTTATGGGAAAGGCAAGCTTTTGATTAGGATGGTAAAGTTCTCACTGTGGAGGTGATGAAGGGAGTGTAACTACAGATCACAACGAAGGTGAAGAGAGACAGAACAGAGGATGCCAATTCTTTGATGCCCCCCCCCCCCACACACATACATCTCAGCACGTTGTCCCCATGAACGAGCACTCACATCAGCGTCGGCCCCAGGGGATAGGACCAGAAATGAAAGAGCATGCAGTTCCTGTCTAAGTGGCCTAAAAACTGAGAACAAGGGAGAAGCTTGAGATAAAGGCAGATTGCTGGCTGTTTGCCTATCATTTACAACAACAGACCAAACTCTTCCGGATATAATGGTTATAATGCAAGATATTTTATTGGAGCAGTTCAAAACATGTACTGTCTTCTGGAGTAACTGAAAAACAGTTGCTCGTTGTGGATCATGAAATACATGAAATTTGTTTTCCGACCTTATCAGCCATGGGACAACTACGTAACATCACAGTGTCGTACCTCCAAAACTCTTACGAACGCATTTGTCCAAAATCGAGTCACCTGCATATATTCTGTTATATGGTGATTATTATTTTGAAATGAAGCTGCCGATGCTTTCAGATGTCACACAACCCCCAAAACCAGAAATAGAGGAATTGTAATAAACTGTAATTATCAGAACTGAGGTATAGGCAGCTGTGGCACCAAGGAATTTCTGCTACTAGCCAACTTGGTAGTAGTCCAACTTTTAATCCGACGTAGAATTTAATAGCCAGTTGGTTAGTGTTCAGTGTTTTGTGCTTGCTCTTTATCTAAAGAACTCGCCTTAGGCAAGTGGGCAAGCTTAATTTCCAGCCCTGGGTATGGCTTAAACTTAAGTAGTACTCTAGCGCTAACAACTAGGAAAGTCACAAGATGAAATTCAGTCATGTCATTTTTCTCTGTTTATATGGAGAACCTGCCATGACAGCTAAAACACTTTCATGGCTGTGCAACGTGAGAAGTAGGCAGAGGAGCTCTATACGAAGTAGTATGAAATCCTAGGACTGGGTGAGGGTACAATTACTGTAGGACCTGCAGGCACAGACGTGGATGCATTGGGTGGAGGTAAGGTCTTCGGGCCTTTTGTCAACAGGATGGGAGAGGGATAACGGGAAGTAAAGGAACTGAATTCCATCTGCTAAAAACATAGCTATTCTAAAAATACAGACGACTCAAATGCAAACAAGCATAAATGCGAACCAGGATATCTAATCACTTCAGGTTGTCAGTAAAAGCATTTATGGACAGCATTTTGTTTTATTTAGTCAAAATTATGTAGCATGAATTATGAAGCATTATATTTATTTATGCTTTTATTTTTGATAGCAGATCATAACACTTGCAGTATATCGGCATCAGATTTTAATTGTCTGTTCTTGCCGCTCTTAATGTGTAATTTGTTGTCACGTGGTGAATGTGTCTTGACCCTGATCTGGCTGTGTGACAGAGAGCGAGAGAGAGAGAGAGTGAGAGTGAGAGCACATTACTGCTATAAGCTCTGTGCCGTCACGTGACACTGACACTGAAATGATGTTGCCCCTGTCTCTTCTCTCCAGTGGGGAGAAGCCGGAGACGAAATGTGACAATCACCTGGAGATGGAGACATGCCTGTCAGCCGACCAGGCCCCCAACACTGAGCTGATACAGGGATATCTGAAAAAGGTGAGATGGCAGCGAACAGTGTGACGTTTCTAGTGCTGCTCTGCTCAGGGCTAATTGCGTGTCCAATGGCACATTGTACCTCAATTGCCAGGTAAGAAAAAAAAGAATAATTTGGAACCGAGATGAAAAGTCCACAGTGTCAAATCTCGCATAATATTTGACAGCTCGGTTCAACGTGTTTTGACCCAGTTTTCTTTTACCTGCCTACCTGCCCTGAATATATATAGTCAACTGTTGCTATGACTGCAATTTAAGATGATAATAACATCTTCGTATTACAGCTCCATGATTACCTAGCAACAACCACGATATAGTATGGAAAGTATGATCAGAAGTAATGGGGAAGTTAATAATGAAAAAATAACAGAATTCAGCACGTTTAATTCTGAGGATATTTAAAACAGATTTTAAGCCTAATCTTTGTATTTCATATCTTTGAATTATTGTCCAAGAATACCTCTTGGATTTTCTCCTGTTTTGTATTTTCCTTCTACAAAATGTCGAGCAGAGAGGGAAAAAAAAGACATTTGATGTCATCAAAATGTCACGTTGAAAGTCCCAGGATGAATATTGACTGTTGGCACTGTATTCTGTGTATCTATTTTCACAAAAGTAGCAATTGTTCAAGAATGCCAATAAAATAGGATCTATTGTTCACATATAATGGAATTAATAAAACAACAATCAGAAGACACACATTTCCTGGCCTCATCATTCATTAAAGAAAGAAGCTTATAGGTTGCTCTCTAATAACTTGCCAACGTTTTCAATCAAAGCGGCTTACTATTTCACATGGCTATAATGCAAGATATTTTATTGGAGCAGTTCAAAACATTTACTGATAACAACATCTTCCGAAAGATTGCAAATCTCCAAATGGGACTTGAATTAGTGACCTCTAGATTACATATCCCATCCAAAGAAGGATTCATATATTCAGAGGTTTATTGTCACTTGTACTGAGTACAGTGGTTTTCTTATTTGTGTGTTGACTCATAACAGATGTACAGAGAACGGAAAATTAACAATAGATAACATAAAAAGCACAGTAACAATAGAACAGACAGTACATAACAATCCTGCAATATGTGCAATGTTACAACATGAGGTGAGAATTACTGGTGAGTGAATTAACCACTCTACATTCTCCCTTGATACTGCAGGTTATTTCCCAGTTTCTTTACCTAGATAAGTATGTGCCCACCAGGATGTACTTGTCAAAATACAGCCTTTAGAACAAATCAGTCCTTAATAATATATAAGTTCCTATACAGGGGAGTAGTTAGAAACTCTGGACGCCTTACAAAATATTACCTGGGGTCTATCAGTGCCAAGCTGAAGGGCGGTCCCCCTTGGTCCCCATGGTTGACTGGGTCCCTTGAATCTACCAGGGTATCCATACCCCTCTGTTGCTGCTGTCCCTATCCTCCTAAAGAAAATAGATTTTCTATAAAGATCCCTTTTATTTGTTTTAGTAAGCTTACATTATAACAAAAATTTGCGGTCTGAAGACAATGATGATGACATTATAACCATATGTAACAGTATGAATGTGCTGTGAAGTATTAATGCATGGCAAGATGCCATTAATACAATAGTTAAGCCCAGCTGTCCTCCGCTAATGCCAAGAGTATGAAGTTTTCCTTGAAATTGCAACTGTTTTCTTTATTTGAAATAGAACAATATGCCTTTCTAAGCCTTTACAATGGTAACCGCTTAAATATTATAGTGATAACCAAAGGCTTTCACTGAATTGTATGATGATTCATGTGGTTGATGTGGCTGCCCCTTTTTCAAAGACACAATTTTCTCCTGTATTTTATAGAAGTTATGTATCAAACTGTGGTGACTGTTTGTCCACTTATTGTGTTTAGATCCAGGATTCTGCAGAACAAGGAATTACGTTTGTGGGGTTTGTTCAGCAGCCCAGCAGAGCTTTTACTGTCCACAGCCATGACGACCCAGAGGAAGTGTCATTGTCCCTCCATTCAAGTCCCAGCTCAGTTCAAGGGGAAAAGGCCCACCAAAATCAAGAAAACAAAGAGCAGAATCTATCCGAAGAGCAAGACCACCAAGTCGAGATTGGAACAAAGACCAGAGACATCACCTGTGAATTTGTAGAGTTGGTCCTGGATGAGAGCAAGAGCCATAATGGGGATGATCAGAGCGCAGAAGACAGAGTGGAGGGAGCCCCAGAGAGTCCAGTGTCTTCTATTTTCAACACCATCCAACGAGAAAATGATGAATTATCAGATGTCAGAAGCAATGACACGCTTAAGGACAACAACAATAAGGCAAAAGGCCAAAAGGTAACAAAGGAGAAGCAGAACCATCCAACATCCTCCAGAAACGGTGAGTTTAGTCAAAGACTGTACCACATTGTACAGCTGGCGCTTATTGCCTTTCCATGGCATGCTTGCTCATACAAGGCCATTCCCATTCAAACACATGTCACTGACCATCCAGTTAGCTGTAGATAAGCTTTTTTTTCTCAAAATAGTTAGAACTGTGGTTGCACAGGCAGAACAATAGAGCATTATACAAAATAATGAAGCCTCCAATGATTTGAATAAATGTTCCTTGATATCTAGGTAATTGTTGTCTGCTTACTGCCAACTGGTCCTTTTCCATTCAGAACATGCTTTATCTGGTCTTGGAATGAAATGCACCCAAACATTAGACTTGCTCCATCAGAGTAAGTCTCTCTCTGCCCTTAAAAAGATAACCTGAAATTGCCTAGAGTCAGTATCTGTTTATATGAGCCTTGATCTAAGCTTTATATTCTAATGTAATTAACATTTAAGCAAGATACCAGCCCCAGAAGGAGCTAGTTGTACCTGCTTTTGGATGAGCCTAGTTCCATGCCCCGTTGAGTAACTTCATCAAGAGGACATCAAAATAAAAGCCGACGCACAGGGGTGACAGGATTTGGTCAAATGCTATGGTGAGATCGGCAGAGTCATACTTTCTTGAGTCATACTTCCCTGAGTGATTTTTAAATTGAGTGGCACAATGGAATGAACCTGGCTTCTAAAACTTTGCAAAAGTAATGGAGTCAAGAAGAAGGGATAATGTGCTGTACTTGCACTTTTAATAGCATAACAAATGATATAAGAAAGGGAAATATCAGCTTAGCAGCAGTTTTAAAATCATTCATTGTATTTTACCACTCTGTTCTTTTTGTGTCATTTAGTTGATGTTCTGAAAAATGGAAGAAAACGAGAAATATCAAGAAAAATGCATCAGTGAGCATACTTAGGGCACCAAAATGTTTAGTAGTTTGTTTATTTTTTATATATTTATATGTATATTTGTACTGATATTCAACAGCAACAAATACTTTGTTACCTATCCCAGAATAAGCTATAAGCTCAATTTCATCCATGTCCGTGGACTGACTAAATTATTTCTGGTCAGGAAGTTGGACTTTTCTAAGATTTTTTTAACCAAAAGTAGGTGTACTGCAGTGGACCTCAGTAACCTGAATGAATCAAAAAGGCAAGGCCCATAACTGTTCATTACACCCCATGCATTTATATTTGATCACAACCGGATGATAGAAATCTGTGAATTTTGTTTTTATGCATAGCAACACTCAGTGTGTTAAACTGGCCAGGCCTGGTGCCAAGTCACTGGCTAAAATACAACTGAAGCCAGCAAGCCATTACCATTCTAGCAAGGTAGACTATTTCCTCCTTTAATCTGAGGCACAGAATGGCCAAATTGTTGGGTCAGCATGAGAATGTTCATGTCACCAAGGTTCTGAGGCAACAAATGCCTGGAGACCTCACTGCTATTAGGTTTATTTTTGGCTTTAAGTTAATAGCACTTGCCTGAGAGAAGCCAAGGAGGAAATTCATAGTGGGGAGCATACATCCTGCTGATATTTCACACAATGCCGGGTTACAAAGTAGATTTGTTTCTGCTGAGTGTCTCATTCTAATATAAAATAAATTTGAAAATGAAATAACCGTATTTCAGCTAGCCCGGCCAATCTTCAAACTTAGTTTATTTTTATTTACAATTCATTCTGGTGTATCAATTAACATTATATGAATACAATTATTGAATTTGCGCTGTTCTTAGAATACAAAGAAAAATGGCACCAAACCAATTATTTTCCAAGAGGAACTCAAAAGGAGAAATTGGAGACAAGTCAGATCTGCTTGCTCGTGTTCACACAGCTGCCAGTTAGCACCAGGACTCGAGCCGTTTCTCCGCGACGTTTGTTTTCAAAAACATGATCGATCTACAGTATGATTTTAGGTTGTATAATAGAGAATCTGTTGGGTGATGATTCAGACAGCATTTTGGCCATTGTGGAAGTGAATTTCTAAAAGTGCCAGGAGACTTCTTGAGAGTTTAATGGCTCTCAGCTCAATACCCTCTCCTTTGATGGAGACTTATCGATCAGTTCTGTCCGATACATCAGCCTACACAAAGCTGTATATCGCATTAACATGTCTCATTTCCGAGAAATTTTAATCAGAAACAAAGTACACCAAATTTTCAGAGTACTGCCTGTGGAAAGTCTGTAAAAAAACTATAATGAAGAAGGAAAGGATAAAGAAATGTTTGTTTTTTTTTGATACTAGGCTTGGGTTTGGATGGAATGGTGTCTCGGTGGGTAGTACTGTCCTGTCACGCAGGTCTGAAATCTGCCTGCACGCTGTGCTGTCTTGTTAGCACATTCTACACATATCACATGGGTTTCCTCGAGATGTTCTCACAGGACAAAGACATGTAGTTAAGCTAATTGGCATCTCTAAATCGTCCATGGTGCGTGAGTGTTTACGTGTATATGCCTTCAAGTGATCTGGCTTCCCATTATGAGTGTTCCCCTGCCATGTGCCCAGTGCTGCTTGGGATGGGCTCTGGGCCCTCTCCAGTACTGTCCAGGATGAGCAGTTGGAAGATGGATGGATAGATGAGTATACACATGGTGGAGATTTTTACATTACAAACCCGAAAACCAGCCCTCTCTGGGAGAACTTTTGAGCTGCGGAGTGATTCGATTTTCCCACCAAAAGTAGTTCCCATTTAAAAATTCATCTGTCTTGCTGATGAAAGTCAGAAGGGTAGATGGTGGGGAAATATCAAATGGGTTTGCAGCTTTCCCTGAGGACACATTATCAGATGTAACTGTTTGTGTGGGCTGTACTTAAGGACAAATTGCTGTGAGCTGTGCAACAAAACAGCAGGTTTGCAGACCCTCAAGGGTTCATCTTTTTGGTTTACAGAAAATGATTTTTTTTTCTGGTTGTATTTCAGATATGCTAAAATATTTCATAAACAGACAGTAGTAATAGCTAGTTTTCTTTCTTAATTTTAAAACACTTTATGAAACCAATTTGATATGCACATTACAAGTATGGTGTCACGTTATTTTATTGTATCATCAAGAGCAATTTTTTCCCAGGGCATGTAAGGCAAATAAATCACCCTGGTAAAGCTAGGTTTCCCTTTTTTCACAGGGGTGGAGCTCTTCGCCTTGTTTAACCATCCCAAGATGGGCAAAGGCCTGCTGAAGTACTACGCGGTGAAGGTCCCCTTGCGGGTCCAATGCCAAGATGAGGGCGTCGTCACAGTGGAGGCAAACTGGCTGGATCACATGACCCAGCACTTTCACAGCGGTGCCTTGTTGATTGACGGCTACTTCCACCTGGGGAGTGAAAACGGTACAGCCCAGGCAACTCTCATTTTGCTTCCAGCAGAATATTAGCAAGCCATGTAACTGTACCCTTTCAAATTTCAGCCCAACGGCTTTGAGGAACAGCAAGGGTACTGAGCCTAAACCCCAAATGGGACACCCATGGTTCCTCAAGTGTGATTCTTTATCTTGATCACTCTGCTATCAAACCAGTTTAGCAAATGGGTATCATATTTAATTAATCACTTGAAAGGACCGCATCAGCAACTCTGAAACACAGATAATTAGGCTGATATCAAATTTGCACATCTTTGCATACATTATGTTTGAAGAGGCATGCAATTGTTATTAGTCCTTGCCATCTGTATTGATTGACACCCCTGTGGTACACCCTAGGGCTGGAGGGGTAGCCACCAAGCAGTGAGAATAAGCATGACACGCTCTGAGAATAGGCCCTTCGACTCTAATGAAAACTTCCACTTAAATAAAGAAAAAGAAATACATTGGTTTTATTCTGGCGGAAGACAGAATTGAAAGAAAGAAAAAGACCTTAAAATATATAAATAAATTAAGCCAGCCCCCATCTCTCGTTTCGCTTGAGAAATTCGCCCTTTTCATCCTTTTGCTGAAGTGCCTCAAGTTGCCTGACTGTTTGTCTTCAGCTGAGAGGGTTAAGTATGTTCGCCTGTCTGGCGGAGGCCACCAAAAGGTGTCTGTGTAGTGTAGCGTCCCTCTGGCGCTGCAAAATGTAGTCTAGAGCAACACCGCTCCACATGGCTTCGCTCCCCGAAGGTACGGAAACGGATCGCTCTCATTAGCATTAATTTTTAATGATGTTATAATATGCACAGAGCCAGTAAAATATATATATAAAAAAGGACCAAATGAGCCATGGGATAGCGAGGCTTCACGCAGGAGGCTGACACTTAAGTAAAGATTTACACAGGGCTGTCCAGGACTCATGAGAAAACATACACAGGAATTGTCAAGCGCTAAGAGGTAGGGAACACTGCATCTAAACCGAGACATAATTCTTATAAATAAAAAGATTAAGCCTCCTGAGACTCTGCATTATGCAATGAGAGAGTGCAGACTTTATACATACTTTTTATTGTTTATAAGTCGCTGACTGCTCTAAAAACATAAACGACCGAGGTATAACAAGCCGAACAAACACAGGCAGGTATATCCAAATTTAGCAAGCTTTGCTGGTTTGAATTTATTATGAGTATTTTCCATTAGGGCTTAGAATATGCTTAAAATGTCTAAAATGCAGTTTAGCACAATGGAGCATAATAAAGATGCTCGGCATCAAAACTTGAATCAAACCCATCTAATCAAAAGTCCATTAGTGATTATAACTACATGGGTTATTGCAGTGACATTGGAGCTTATTTCTCGTTTTGTAGCTTGAAAATAGTAGCAGTGTTGTTTATCTTGTCATCTCCCTCTCGTCTCTTTCTTTATTAATATTGTTAGTGTGAGAATGTAGATAAAAATAATGTGATAGCATTCAATCGAGGAGAGTAGGATCTTGAAATAAGAAATGCTTTTGATGGTTTGACGGTGGAGGTTACGGTGGAGCTGGCTCTGAGCTAGTGCTTAATAATAGAGTGATTGATAGTTCTTCTGCTCTGAAGTGAGAATATGTTAAAAGGGGTCTCAAGAAGTATAGAAATATGGAAATTTTTCAACACATACAAACACACAAACACGTGCCTCCATCTCCTCATTTACTTCACTAATCTTTTGAGCATTTTGTCTCTTTCTTCTACCAAAACCACTTTTGTCACTGATAATGTAGTTTCAGGATTAGCACAGCACTATATCTATTATAAAAGAATATGTGTCCCACCTTCATTTTGACATATAAGGTCAAAAGGTTGGTTATTGAGATACTGTTTCTTTCAGCACATTCAAATAGTCACGCTTCCACTATCACAAAAACATCTACTTCTGAGTTCTAAAAGTGATCTGCATTCATGTGATCTGTATTCATGAGATCTGCATTCATAACTATGCGCATAATACTCATTTCCCACACTTGCGTGAAGCGTAGCATTAATTCCCAGAATGCTTCATTCTAAATGCTACTGCTTGCTATTTGAGAAGCAGGAAAGGCTTATATTACTATTCATGGGTTTGGCTTTTTTGGGTACGAGCAGCTAATATATTTGATGGCAAGAGACCGAAAAAACCGGGATACTGGCTCAAGTTGACGTTGTCATCCTTTGCCCCCCCTCCCCCCACGTTAGAAACCACTTTGTCAGGCGCCCTTTAGAGTACATGAGTACATTGCCACAGCTGGTCTTTGACTACTCCTTGCCCGCCCACCCCACCATCTCAGCCATCATGTGGCTGTCATGTTAAGAGACAGGACAAATGCATTTATGGCACCCCTCTATTGCTAGGGCATCAACTCAGCTGGTGATTTTCCACCCTTTTTACCCCTCAGTCAGTCCCCCTGGCTCAGCCTCAATGCAGGGCACTGCCTAGATGCTACAGCTGGGGGAGGGGCAGCTGACCACACCCTGTAGGAGCAGAACACCCATGTCCCATAGCACCTGTCATCTCCTCTACCTCCGGCTGAACTGTCAAGCAAGACAATCTGGGAGAGGTCTCCATTTTCAATTACAGTCCGAGCAAGTAAGCCAACTTATCAAAAGGGAGGACAAAGACCGTGTCTAACAGCGTGTAGAGATGTCTTTACCTGAGTGAGCACAGTCTAAGTGTCTTTCAGGGGAAAGAAAGGAATCCTGACATCCCCTCTCCCCCCCACCCCCCTTGCTACAGCTAAGCCCTGATCCCCATTATCTGGAGTAATAATGAAATCCAGAGCGTCTTGGAAAAGAGACAGGCCTGTACAAACATTATTAGTGTGCAAATGTAGAGGAATTAATGGGAAAGCACTCAGGAAAGGAGGAGAAGGTCTGTGAAATAAGAAAAATGCTAGTAAAAGAGGAGAGAGCTGTGATGGGAAGGTCCAGGCCTGTTTGAGCACCATAGCATAATACTGAAATCATAAATCAGGCTTGCAAGAAGAAACAGTGAAGCATGCGAAAGGTACAGAGCGTGACCGCACAGCTGCCATTTACATACTTACCGTACCTCAAAGACATACATTCAGTTTCAACATTAAGGATTTAATGACAGAATGTTGTGACAAGATGTTTGCAGCCCTCAGATATGATTGTCAGAGAAGCAGTTTGAAATCATTCATGTTGATGCATCAGCTGACTGATCTCGCGTGAAATAGTCAGGTGACCATCTTCATCTTGCAACCAAAATTAAACCACAAGTCAGTCCTGTTGAGAGATCTCATGTCTGTTGAATGGATAACCCATTGCATCTGTTGGGCTGTTTCATAGGCATAGCCTGGGCAAAATGCCTCACCACATCCCAGCACCACATCCCAGCAACACATCCCAGAAATACAACAGTAAATATAACAACTCGATAGCTCTATAAATAGAAATTCTCAAAATATAAAAAACTGGTAAGGTGGACATACATACATCGGTAACACTTTACTTAAAGCACTGGTATAATGCATTAGAAATATCTTCATAATGCATTATAGTGGCTTATACTGACCATTATAATGCATTATGAAGGTATCTATAGTGCATTATAGATGAGAGCTTCACTGAGCATTCTTAATGCATAATAAATATGGCTGTAATGTGTTATGCCTTTTTCTAAATAGTTATAGCCATGTTTATAATGCTTTGTGAATGCATTATATTGCATTATGAAGGTATCATAATGCATTATGATGACTGCATTGAGCGTTACCGAACTTTCTAGACATGTGCTAACCTGTAGGCCATGTACGTAACATAATGTATGATGGAATGCTTTTTGCGCCTCCATTTTTGGTATATTTGCAAATTATTGTGTTCTTGTTCTGTTGGTATTAGAACTGCTGGATGGGTGTAAATAAAGGGAAAACATACAGGCCATGAGGAAGCATCTGTGCTTGGTTTTCTCATGCAAAATGTAGAATAAAATCTAAATTTTCAATTCGGCTTTCAAAAAGTTAATTGCCGATCAAAGCTTTGGTCGACTAATCTGCCTAATTAATCTACAAGCCTGTAATTCACTGGGGGTCGCCTGTGACAACGCAACCAGCCTGTGCTATCATTGGTGACCTCCAGTGAATAATTGGTTCACTGCGAAACGCATAATTAGCACTAACCTTGTTTCGGCCCAGCTGGAGTGACCTTTCCTTCTCAGGTCTCTCTGTGATCTCGTACTTGTTCTCCACAGATGTGTCCCCTACATCCGTGGAGAGCATCTTCATCTTCCAGGAGGGGCAGGGGGTAGAATCCAATGCAGCAACGGCGTATGATGCCATAGTGGTGGAGCAGTGGACTGTTATCGATGTGAGTGAATTCATACTTGTTGTTAATTTGCCATCTCTCTGTTCTGGTAATATATGTACATCAAACCCTTTAATGATTAGATTTGACCTTAAGTTTGAACTGCCACTACCATCACCCAACAACTCCAGAGTTCACTTGAAATCTCCTGTTTGCCTGTTCATGGGGGTTTTAACTAGATTATTGTACACCCCCAACTGCTGATTGTTACATTAAATCTGAATTCCCTTCCACGTGTGAATTATGCCCCAGGCTCTGAATCAGCCATGACTGGATAAAGGGAAATTTTCAGACTGGTGGATCGACAGATTTTGGGCGAAACCACGTGTGATTATTAAAGTGCTCCCCGCATCAGGTCTGCTGGTGCCACATCCGTGAATCGCGTTTGTCATGGCAGTCTACGCGGCAGCGCCGAAATTAATCAAGTTCGCTAAATTTGTTGTGCGTTTACACAGACTCTCGACTGCGAAGCGCAGTCGTGAAGACGAGTCTGTTGTTTTCCTGTTGGTGGCTTTAATTTACCCTCCCTCATAAGCAGGTGTCTTTCTGCCGAAAATGAAAAAAACACATCACATGCTAGCAAGTTAATGAGCCAAGGATGAGATAAAAAAATAGTCTTTTCATGGAGCTTCTGTACATAAAATTGCAATCTCCAATTCAGTGAAAGTACAGGCAGAAAATAATTTAAAGCGGTATCTGTGGTGACTCGAGAAATTATTCTTGCACTCCATGTATAAACACATGAGTTCGGAAATGGAGTATGTTCTTTATTGTGATTATCTTCTGTGCACTTTCCACTTGCAACATTTTAGATCATGTATTACAGTAAAATACCATTTACTGGGAGTATCAGCACTGTTGCTCTTTAAGACATTCATTACTCAGTTAGATGGATCAAGTGAGAAAACTGAACCTTACAGAAGGAATCCAAACATTGTTTTAATTTCATGGCCTTTATGGGATATTATCCTCTATCAAAACTGTGTCAGAGTCACCACAAGAAGCTGTGCTTAGATCTTTACCAGGTCTCTGACTGTCTGTCTGTCTGTCTATGTCTGTATGTACCCCGTGACAGACTTTACTCAGCCGTATGCTTTGTGTTTCTAGAATAGGCTGGAGATTACCATGACCAATGGTAAGATGTTATTAAAGGCGGATAAATGGATGAATGAATGATAACAACCATCCGCTTTCAGAGAATCTCTCTAATATAGAGTCTGACATTGCTCAGGGAAAGCCTGGTTTGAAAAGGCATGGAAACACGACTGAGTCGCGGTGGACATAGTCTGTTCTGGCACAACGCGGTTGATATGATTTTTTGAAGTACAGCGTTTCCCTGGCCTCATTACTTATAGCTGTTGATGAAAAGATCCCCTCAGATTTATGCTAAGGGAAAGCGTTATCTATAATTCCCCAAATGATGACAGGATAACTGAGCTGCATATCTTTACATTTGCATTTCCACTATTGGATAAATAGTATTGCGTACAGCTGAGACTGACAATAACAGAGGCATATTGAAATTTACTGAGCCTTGCAGTCATTGGGTTCAGTGGTAAAATCCAGCCTGTCTCTATAAACACAGAACTGGGAGGGTTTATTTTTTATCGTCCCAGAAATCTGTGCTGCTGCATAATGAGTGATAGAGCTGCACGAAAACGTAGCAACTTTCCGGGAGTACATGACAGCTGATGATCGTCTTGGCAGCGCTGTCAGCCAGGAGAGAGAGCTGGAGAGCTCACGCTTAGTGTGCGGATGGCGAAGCTGCTCTTTCTTAAACACGCTTGCCTTGTTTTTAACTTGTTTTTCTATATTACTAGCTACGCGAAACACGCTGCATATTTTGCTGAAAATTTTCAATTTACGTCTTTGGGGTTTATCTTCAGGACATTTGACTTTCCTACCCGTCAAAATTGTCAGCCGTGTGAAAGTGATTGTTGTGATACTTGTTGTGCTGTGTTAGGGAGTACAACAAGGACATGGAGAAATGTGTGAACATCAGAACCTTGGTCTTTTCGAAAATAAAGCTGGGAGCGAATATGTGATCTGCAAAAAAAAAAAACTTTTCTCTAGTCATTCCCAGCTAGCTTATTCTCTAGCTTGCATGAGAATGAAATTAGCCTTGGTTGCAATTCAACAGTAGACAATATTTTCCACAAGCAGTATAGCTGTATAATATTATTAATATTATGCTGGCAGTATATTGTATATAAACCACAAAATGCATTGAAATTCTGCTTTATCGAAGCATTAAAGGGCAGTATGGTGGCTCTCTGGGAAGCGCTATTGCTTCACACCTCCAGGGCTGGGGGTTTGAATCTCACATCCACTGTGTGTGTGACTTTTGCATGTTCTTTCTGTGTTGTGAGGGCTCTCTCCCAAGTCTAAAGACATGCAGTTTGGATAATTGGTATCTCTCATTTGCCAATACCATGTCATTGTGTGTTTGTGACCTGTGACTGGCATTCCATACAGGCTATACTCGATATCACACCCATGTACTTTGTGCTACCAGGAACAGGCTTAATAGCCCCCCCCCCCCCCCACACACATCCACACACACACTTCCTTGACCCAGAAAAGTGGTCAAAAAATGACTAGATAAATATCATAAAAATACATTTCAGTTAAAGGAAAAAACTAGAACTGTATGTCTGTCCTGTATAAACCTGGCCTGGCGCTGGGTGTTTGATATCCACAAAAAGCTCAACTCTTTTGACCTCTGGTCTCTGGCAACCTTCACTGCCGTAATAATTTTCTGTCTACTTTACTGATTGATTTTTCTGCTTAAGCAGCACACTGTTACATTCTGGGCACACAATTAAAAGATTTCTTTTTTAGGAAACACTTTTAAGTGGTTGAGATGGGATATATATCAGTCTTACAGTCACTTGATGTTTGTTCATAGGGAACTTGATCTGCTTTGTTAATATTCAGTATGCTGTCCTGCACTTCTCAAAAAATCAAAGACTTGGCCTTCAGTGCACAACTCTGTGTTTTTGTTCTTCCACTGGTTTTTGAAATGCGCTGTTTAGCTTTAATGTAATTTAGCTGATGCTGAAATACCAACAAACCCAGCGGAATACCTGAGAAACTGAGGCGTATCTTTCTGTGAGACTGATTTGTGCTAAGTGGATCTTTCAGCGTGCAAATGACAATTTCTTGCCTGTGTTAAACCGGGAGGAATGTCTATGGTGCTGCTGGCACTGCTCATGCTTACTGCAAATTTATAAGAAATCACAAGATCTGAGGGTCTGGACTCTGTCCATGCTAATCGGGATGACGCTTTCTTCATGCCCATGGAATGCAGCAGAACGAATGTGCAGACTCGGAATCAAACCCCTCCTCAAAGGCAGTAAAGGGGGAGAGAGCAAGGCCGTAGAAAAGTGGAAACAGTCCAAAGGCTCACATGATGTCTTCTTCACCACAGAGACTGCAAAAAAGCAGAAAAAGTCATGGTAATCAGTGGGTCACATCAAACCAAATTACACCCAGGGAAATCAGAACCAATGCTTTCTGATCGAGAACCTTTGAGGAAATATTCAGACGCAGGAGAGTCCCACCTCAGAGACCTGCATCAGTGGTTTGTTCATGAGTGAAATGAAAACTGTCTTTTCTGTTAAGACACTGATGCAAATGTGAAATATGTAAGTTAGAAGTACAGCAGTCCACTCAGTTTGGAAATGTGCAGGAATAATCCCACTAAAACATAAAAAGGAAATGATGTCCAGATTAAAATAAAAACCCCTTCACACTCAGTTTGGCTAACTAGTTAAGACATAAAGTGTACTGTTTCCATTTTCAAGTTTACAAGCCTCTGCTTGACTGTGGAATATGTCCCTTTTAATGAGATGCATATAGGTCTAATGAGATACCCAGAATTCCCTTGTCTTTCTTGTAAAAAGTCCATTCTTCTCAGGTAATTGGGCCATGTTGCATGAATAATTCATCTTGCACTTTGTGTCGGTCTTGCAAACTTGTCCACACTCCTTGGAACGCATGTGTTCATTGTGAATCAGTTCAGGGTGGGACAAAATTGGGGACAGTTCAAGTACTAAACATGGAACCCAGTTTCCTCTCAGCTCGGTGTCAGTGCAGAAGTAGAACAGGCAACATGGTCGACTACCTAAATACAAAAATAAACAAGTTAAAAATCAATCATGACATCTTACTTATGTGCATTCTGTGGAGCCTTGTTATGTCTTGTGCTTGCAAATGTGTTTCAGTTAAACCCCTGCTTTAACTGGTAATATGGAGGGACAGAAAGGAGATGGGGAGGGGGGAGTGCCACTATCTCAGTCCTAACCCCCTCTCTGTTTGTGCAAATCCGATTCAGCATGGAGTCATTATATTTGTGCTAAAACAGAT
This sequence comes from Mormyrus iriodes, assembly GCA_011763525.2. Classification (NCBI taxonomy): domain Eukaryota; kingdom Metazoa; phylum Chordata; class Actinopteri; order Osteoglossiformes; family Mormyridae; genus Mormyrus; species Mormyrus iriodes. Next base: position 18,110,684 of record JAAGVU020000129.1, read on the forward strand.
TCTCCATAGCGACACCATGGCTGCCGAGACAGGCTCCGTTTCACTCCCTGTGTGCTAAAACAAAACTGCTCTCCCCCTCATGCGTGGCATGTTAAGACACATTTCGCTCCATCTCACTTCTGGCATACAGAAACGTTTTTTCGATGCGGCCCAAAAAGCTGAAGCACATTACCGGCATTGTTTTTATTTGGCTCTTTGGGAGGCTGGGACCTGGGTGCTCTCACCATATGCAAGTTCATTGGCATACAGGCCTGTCCACCATCGACCAGAAACTCCGTTAGCCCAGTTCGCTTAAAGTGAATTTCATTGCAATTGCAAATCCTTGATTAAATGCACCTCTGCAATGGCTGGATTGTTTTACATTCTTCAGCTGACATGTTTATCCAGTCTAACTTATGGCTTTTACCCACTTATACACATGGACTATTTTCGGTTTCTCTGGGTTACAGTAGCGGGGCTCCCTCTGAGATTTGAAACATTACAAGGTTACAAGCCCTTGTGCTTAATCACCATGTTTCCTAATACTATGCAATGTAGTTGTCCAACTGATACTTTGTTTAAAATGTTTGTCCACAAATTGTCAATGACAACCTCGATGTTTGGATGCTAATAACTATTACTCGAAGATTTTACTAGTTTATGGGTTACATTTATATCGTTCATTATAAATTCACATTTGCGGGTAGCTTTAAGTCTATAAAAGTTAAGCTGCTTTATTTCCAGTTCATGTTTAGTTAACTGTAAAAAAATCTTATTATATATTCATATTATTCAAATGAGCGCTCATTCGGGTTGTGTGAACTACTTTGGGTCCATCTGAATATTTGGATAACTAGGTGAACCTAGTTGTTAGCTCTGCCATTCCTTGGTATAGACCTTGTCTGTCTGTCAGTCTATCTGTTTGTCCTTGTGTTTGTCTGTCTCTGTCTGTTTATCTATCTGTATGTATCTGTCTGTCTATAAGAATATAAGAAGTTTACAGATGAGAGGGGGCCATTTGGCACCTCAAGTTTGCTTGGGGATAATTCAGCTAGTAGTTGTTAAAATCGTATCTAGCTCTAAAGGATCCCAAGGTTTTAGCTTGCACTACACTAACAAGAAGACTATTCCATACTCTAACAATATGCTATATAATGAAGTGCTTTCTTAAATCCAGTTTAAAATGTTCTCCCACTAATGTCCACTTATGGCCGCAAGTTCTAGTATTTGGACTTGTATTGAAGTCTGTCTGTCTGTTTATCTATCTGCCTGTCTGTCTGTCTGTCTATCTGTCTCCTTGTCCATCTATCTGCTTGTGTATCTGTCTGTCTGTCTATCTGTCTCCTTGTCCATCTATGTGCTTGTGTATCTGTCTGTCTCTGTGGAGCTGTGCGCTAGAACTTGAAAACCACTGGAGTGCGTGCCAAATACCACTCTGGCCTGGCTGACATGCGTCACGCTTCCTGTCTGGGGATGGGTGCTGTGTGCATGTGCAGAGAAGCCGAACAGCGACCACTTCCTGTAGGTGCTGCATCGGGGAAGACTCTCACATCTGTGTGTATGTTTAATCTGTGTTGCCATAGCCACCAACCTTCAAACATTGATCCAAAAGATAACGACAGGCCAAGTCTGCTTGTACCTGAGTTTTTTCTTCTAAAGCAACAGTACATTTAGTTTGGAAACGTAATAAGCATCATAGATTGTAATTAGTAGTATCTTAAATTTGAAAACTTGGAGATATCCTTTCCTGGCATTTTCAACAAGTCTCTTCAGAATGAATTATACAGGCCACATGAGAAGTACCCAATATTTAAAGCACATTCTGAACTGCATAAAACTTTTACGCTGATTGCAGGAAATCAAGAGCTCATAAGACAGTGCTTACCCTCATCTTATAAACACTGGGATGGAGACACTGCCTCCACCGAACAAAATCTATCCCAATGCTGAAGTCTAAGAGTAAATATATATGCATATATGTGCACACCACTCATCACTGACTTGTACGAAAGTGCTAATTAATGATTATTCAGCAGCTCATGCCGTGAGGTGAAAAAAAATCCTATACCAGCAGCACATTTCATGACAGCCTGCCAACACTGTAAATAGAAATGCAACCTGATTGCCAACCTCTCATTGTTTTACGGAGTAAGGCATGGAATAACGGAATGTGTTTTAGTCTGGAAAATTCTACCTGCGTTTACATTAACATTTACATGCTTTCTGTTTAGCAGACTCTTTTGTCCAAAGTGAAGTACAAGGGAGACAAACCATACATTACAAACATATGCCTGTCAAGGAGCCAGCTAGGCTGAGCTTCCAATGAATGCCCAGGTACAAGTGTATTGGCGCAAGAGCTACACAATATCTTCCAACAAATCAAGACCCTAAGAAGACTTATTTTCAATGAGCAGAGAGTGCAACATTGAGAACATTCAGGGAACAGAGAAAGGTATCAGGCTAGTAGAGGAATTCCTGGAACAGATGGGTCTTCAGGTATTTATTAAAGCTCAGTATCAAGCATGAAGTGGCCTATAGCTATTATCTCCCTAATCCAGATGCTGTCTCAGATTGACAGCAGGTTACAGTTTTTCTCAGTCGCTTTGGTACATTTCTCAGATCAGAAATGAAATTCTCATAATTACTTATACAACCTCCACATCATCGAGTCACTTGTGCACATCATAAATGCATAGTCTCATTCTTTTGGTCGAACTGCAAATGCCTTGGCACAGTCATGCAAATGATTATGTACAATCGTCAGCTGATTCCGACATTATCAATTATTTATGAAATGGTGGTCGAAATGTATTATACTGGTACTCTGTTGAATAGTCTTACCCCCCAAAACATCTAGGCATTAGTTCATTGTATAATTCATTACATGTAAAATGGTTGAGCCAGTTGTCATAATCGGTCAAGCATATTCTCTATAAATCTCTATTGAAGTTTATGTATATATATATATGTGCCCTGAATTGATGAATTGCTCTCAGTTGAATCTTGACTTTCAACAATAGAGGGGAATATTTAAAGCGTTAGATAGACCAGTGAGACCAGTGATCAACCAGTTCTCTAAAATAGCTCAGAGGTGCATCTCATGAACCTTCAGTTGGCAAGCATATGTTGGCAGAGCACAACACAATGTTATATTTTGGCAATGGACGAACAACAAGGAAATGAACAGGGACAAAAGCCGATAAGAAGAGGAGTAAGGTTGCATGGTGGAAGGGTAGGGAGGCAAAACAGAGGAAGAGGTAGAATAGGCCAAAAACAAAGGCATGTTCCTGGTGAAATAAGAGACATAATTATGGACCATGCCCTCAATCATGGCCTTACAATGGCCAAGGCAGATCAAAGGTACAGCCAAATGCTGGGAGAACAACCGTGTCCGTCCTCAATCATTCGAACGTTTCCTAGAGACAACAGGTATGTAATCTAACAATGTCCTGTAATATTGTAATATGTACTTACTGCAATGCTTCATGTTACACTATTCCAAATGCATTTTATCGTGTACAGTACATTTACGCTATACAGTTACATACTAGACATTTACTGTAGCACACACATATGTATGCGTATTTACAGTGTGTACATATGTTTTCATATGTGTGTTTGTGTGTTACCATATATGTACAATATGTGTAACTTTGTACTGTGCAAATTGATATATTGTGTGAAAACACAACTTTGTGAATCATTGTCATCAAAACCTTAACCATAGTTTACATTGAAAAATATACCAAGTGCACTGTTCTGTGGATAACATGGCTAAGCATTTTGACCATCTTGTTCATGAACGATGACAAGGACTTGTCATTCTGACAAGTTTTGACATACAGTAAATATTTACTTTTGAGGGATAAACTAAGGATTCTGAGAAAGTTACAGGCTTTTGCAGGTAATGTGGCGTGATTGTATGAATTGTTTCAAGAAATGCACTTACTGTTTTACAAATGTTAAGGAAGATTTGAGAAATGTACCAAAGTGACTGAGAAAAACTGTAATAAAATCATTGTACACATTACCTCTGTTAAACAGACTGATGTGATGACCAATATGCCAAGCATTATGGTCCTTTGTCATCCTGTGGCCCATTCCATATCAGTACTCCATCACCTCCAGAAGGCAAGGTTCTGATTCTCAGTAGTCCTGCAGGTCTTAGAGGGTACATTTTAATTAACCCTTCATTAACACCTAAGCAGCAGACTAAGAAGCTTCTCCAACTAATCACATCAATGAAACCATCATGGACTGACAGAGAACGAAGAGCACTGTAGACTGCCCCAGGGTCCGGGTTTGTGAATCCCACATCTGATTCCGTAAATGTAACAAGATAAGTAGCAATTCACTTAGCTAAGTAACCAATCTACTGACTAGCAATTTGCTAACAGTGATTTTTTTCGGAGCTAGTCTATTATGACACATTTTCCAATGATGTTACTGTCAGGTAAATCAATATATAAATTGTTTATTAAAATAGAGCTAATAAAAATGAGCACTTGGTATCTCCTCTATTGAAATTGGAATAAACTTTCACCTTTCATAAATGCAAATAGGAGTAGCTCTTCTAAGTCTTCACAGAAGAATCTGAAATATTGGTAATCTTCCAATGAATTAAATCCCCTTTCTGAAACCGCTGGGTATATAACCAAGAATTCTGCGCTTGCTAATGAATTGTATGCTTTCTACAGGGTGTGGGAGTGAAGACCGATTATATTCCCCTGCTTCAGTCTCTAGCGACGTATGGGTGGAGACTCACCTGTGTCCTCCCAACACCAGTTGTCAAGACTAACAGGTAAAATCCCTCTACACCACCATGCCATCTTGTAGAATTTATGCATGGGCCGGAATTGAATAGCGTAGAAGCTAATCCCTCTCTAGGTATCTTATTAAGTTGCAGGTGGGCCCCGTAAATATGTAATGAAGCTGCTTGATAACACTCCATCTGTTCATCTGTCCCACGAAACCATGATTACTTTCAAAGTCTTTAGTACAGAGTCATAATAAATGACATTATAGTGTATAACCTTCTAAGTCTCTGAAACACCCGGAATGGGAGGTAATTTTATTACCGCATAATCATATTGTCTTGAAGCTGTCATTCATACCCCATAGGTCTTTCAGTTATAGTGTCACAAGGGAATTAGAAATAAGTATGAACAATGCAGAATATGTCTGAAGCAGCTCAAACATCAAATCATTTACATGAAATAACTTGATGGCATCCTGAGGCAAACAATGTACTAGAACGAAGAGAGAATGTCTAAAAAGACCCAAAAACAAAAATTCCAAGCTGTTTTGACTAGTCAAGTACCTACGCTACCTTAAATCAGCAAAGCTACATCAGCCCAGCACGCATCAACAAAGTGCTAAGGCTATGCGAAGCAAATCAAAGATGACAAAGCTTCATTGACTTCAGGCAACCCAGCTTTAATTGTATGAAGCATTTTCTTGTATGCCCTCCAGAAACTCTCAAGGGTTACTAGTGTTGCCTAACAGTAAAAGTAGTAAGCAGAGAAGGTATTTAAGGTGGGCAGGTACCTTTGTATGGACCAAGAGGGTAGATGGATGGTGAGACTAACTGGATGTTTGGGGGGCACATCTCACACATGCTGTTGGGTCTCTCTTGGGTTCCTGCTCGTGTTTTCCAAGCTCTTGCATGCCCTGTCTCTTCATGGATGTTGTGACCATTTTGTGGCATTACTGATTAATCACATCTCTATTTTAAACTCTCATTTTCTTTACAGAGAATGCACCCACGGAACACGGGAATAGGGCGAATTAATCAAATCATTGTCCTAGATACTAATAGGTTTATACATTTTAACTTGTTCTCCAAGTTGGTCTACTATACATTTATTCATATACTCCCTACCTGCTCTGACAGTGTGCTGGTCTTCCATATATATTGTGGTCTTTGCAGTTACAGGCCTGTTTCTCAAAATATGGGCTTATTATACTTTCATATGTTTTTTTATTTTCAGAGAACCTGAATAAGGTTACAGATAATGTGATAAAAAAAACTGAAGATGCAGATGAGGAATGTTATTTTTATGTGGGGTTGAAAACTTCTTTTCATGCAGTGAAGTATCCATTAAGGTTACTGAGAGAGTCATAATAATTATTTGCGAGGAGTAATTTTTGTGGACAGGAAGTAGTGATCCATGCGTGATTATTCTTCTCTCCTGCAGCGACGGAAGTCTGGCCACCAAGCAGATCGTTTTCCTCCAGAGGCCCGTCTTGCCACGCAAGAAGAAAGAATCCAAGGTAGCAACCCCCACATTCCTGCTCCTGTTTCTTCTGGCGCTCCTTCGAGCACTCACGCCAAAGAACAACACTCTGCTCTTCATCCCAATTCTCTCAACACAGCTTGTTATTGTTCGCATAAGACGCAAGAAGCACTGGTCAGAGTGAACCGTCTCTGAACTCCAGGAATCCAAAGGCATGGAGATAACAGACAGAGGCTTTTGGGGCCCTCTGACAGTCATGCATGAGAGACTCCCTATCGGCAAATCTGAAGTCAGGCACTGAATAATTTCCGCTGAGTTGTAATATTTCTTTGTCGTTCATCATTAATGTAGTTAATGCTTTTAGATCCTTTGGCGAGACTTATTGTTATTTTTTACATTTTCTTGTAGAGCTAGCATGCGTCCTCAGGGAAATCAGGCCTGCCTCTGAGGATTACTTCTTCATTTACACAGCGCGGCACAACTTAATCTCGTCACATGATGAGAACTGTTTCATTGTCATGCACAGCTGGTTGGATTTCAGAAGTATTTATAGATATTTAACACTTTGTCATCCCAAAGGTGTCTCTACTTGGCTGCCATCGAGACTGTAACTTATGCCATTTCTATTTCAGCTAAATCTATTTTTACTTTGTAACAAGTCACTTTATCATTCTCAGTTCTTTTATCATCCATTCTTATGAAACAGCTTGCTTGTCTTAAGGAACAGTCACTTTTTTTCCATTTAAACTTTGAAGAATAGAATAGCCCTACTTATACTTCCAATTTCTTTCTGCTTTACAGAAACTGAATTTCAAAACCAGGAACAAGTCGAATAAAAACTCTGTCAAAGATGCACCGAATGACAAAGCCAAGAAAAGTGAGTCCCTGGGAGTGGAGAAAGAGACAGAACCAAAGATGTCGGACGAAGGGGAGAATGTGTCAAAGGCAGAGATGGAAGACGTGGTGAGGAAGAATGATGAGAACAGGGAGAGTGAGGGATTACACCTGAAGAGAGACAAAGAAGAGAGAAAGGTTGAGCCAGCGGCTGAAGATAGGATTAGTGAGAGCGGGGAAAAGGTGAAGACTGAAGAAGATGAAGAAGGTGAAGGGATGGTGGAGACTGAAGTCGACCAAGAGGGTGAAGTAGAGAACCTAGAGGAGAAAAAGGATGGGACCCAGGCAAATAATGAAAACAAAAATATGGGAAGGAGAGAGGAGGCTGGAGAAGAAAGGGAATGTCTGGCTGAAGAGACAGAACATGGTGTGGGACAATTGGAACAGTCCAAAAGAGACTCCCAGGTTGAGATCCAGGTTTCGGTGGAGTCAGGGCTAACCCAGGAGCCCTTGGGTTTCCCCTCCTCTCCAGACCACTCTAGCAACCCTAGCCAGGACACTGGCAATCTTAAAATTGATAGTGACTAAGGCTACTTAGGAGGAGCCTTTCAATACTAAGGGGGCCTTTGGAGTAAATTTACCAACTGCCAATCATGATAACAGTTACATCTTGCTCCCTAATAGTCAGAGTGTAAATCAAATAAAATTTTAAAATAATAGAACTGAAGAAGGCTCAAGAGAGCTTCTGTATACGTGCAACTATATGATTCTGAAGGTAACCTGGTGAGGAGAATCCAGTCAAAACATAGTGAGACTGCAGATGGGGGATGCGGGGTCACTCCCAGCCGTGCGTAGAGCAACTCTGTCTGGGCCAAGACATCCAGAAACAAAGCCGAACTGCTTTGTGTCTTGTCAGCCTTGTTGAAATGCCGATGTCCCACCTTCTTCCCTCTCGTCGCTCTACTGTGATGCCTACTGGCAACTTACGGACCGTGGAGGAGCCTGGAGCTCATGAGGCACCGAGAAGCAGGTGGAGGATGTGTACACCTGCCCCCCCCCCCTTCCTGAATCAGGCATCTTGAGTTGAAAAGGAAAACTGTGGGGATCGCTTGCTGTTCCAAAACGTGTGAAAGACAGGGGAGAAATTTGGGAGGGAGGGGAGGGTTGCAACATACTGTACTTGTAAAAGAAGTTTGAAATCAAGTAGTGATGAAACAGTGCTGTATCATGCTGTAATACAAATTCTCAGGACAGACACATGACACGGCCTTCTGCTTCAGTTCATTGGTCCACCAGTCCTGTGCTGCACCAACAAACTCTGGCCTTGGTCCAAAGCCTCATTCTTCACACATCACCGCATTTCTGCCACCACTGTAACAGTGACATTGGGAGAATTTTTTAGTAGCATATTTGGGATAAAACAGATATTTTGAAATAAGAAGGCATTTCTGCCTGCGGTGAATTAAAGGCAAATCATTTTCTCGTTCAGCAAATGCTTAGAAGTGCAAAGTCTTGTATCTGTGCCCTGAGTTTTTATGTTTGTATTTTTGTTGTTAAGTTATATTTTGCTATTGTCTTGCTAATATTGCTGGGGTAAGAAGTAGGAAATAGAAAAAAACGTCCAATATGAAATAACAGTCTGCTGAATATAAAGAAATTCTGCTTTTGTATTACATAGGATGTTGCTTTGACCTGGGTGTGTAATGAGGAAATAGATAGTTGTTGACCTGGGAAGGGCTCTTTCCTCCCTCCCCCAAAGCTTTAATAAAGGCTTGATGATGGCCACAGTTTCAAAGCTGGAGCTAAGAGTTCATGCCAGTGTCCCAGTGTGCCCCAGGGTGGTCCGTTGCTTAGATGTTCCTGTGGTAGCCAAGTACATCCTCAAGCAAGATGACTGTCCAAAAAGCAGACATCTTCTCAAAGACAACAGAGATCAGCTAAATACCAGAGGTAATATGTAGACTTTTAAATCACTTTAATTAGCTTTAAAAGGCCTGCTGTCAAGGGTGTAGGATAGAGTCTGATACTGGGGGACACAACAATATAAATGCAAAGGTCTATATTTGGGGTGGGGACAGATGAAGCCAAATTAAATATTGGGAGGTACACTCCCCCCAGTTCCTCCGCCCCAGCCTACAGTAATAATTTTTAGCAAATAAAAATAAATTTTAATTCCAAAATTTATAAAATCCATGTTTTTATCATTTAATTCCTGATAAATTGAATATGAAATCCCCCAAAGAATATCAATTCCAAAACAAACAGGATATATGCCCTGCAATAATTCAAATTAAATTTATTTCTTATTGTGTATTTTCCACGTGTATAGCACCACAGGCAGTATAACATTATTACCTGCCTTTTAATCTTGCGAACAACAAAGTTTGACAATGTTTATGTCAAAGTAAGCTACGAAAACCAAAAGGTCAGACCAGCTCTGCTTAAATATACTGAAACCAACACATTTTTTTTCATTAACATACAGGCCTGTAGGTGTTGAATAAATGTTGCTGTATAATACGTTTGGCTAGCCTTGTTCAACAAGTTTGGCCCTCTACAGAGATGTGTAGCACTCTAAAAAGACAGTCATCAATCTTCTAGTGAAAACTGGAGGTTTATATTATATTTTGAGCTTAAAGATTGTGTGTGCAAAATATGGAATGTGACTTGTTAGTATATTGACAGTTTATGGCTGAAAATACGGTTGTTAATATTAGAATTTAGTTTGATGATAACGTATTTTTATGAAGTCCAGTGTTTTTTGGAAAAGATATTGTAATAACATTGTTGTCGGGAGCTTGTGGGCCCCGGAAATTCAAAAATCTTCTTCATGCTGCACCCGATGGAGCTCTTCTGTCCCAGCTTGGCTCCGGTTTTACGGGGTCCAACCTTCTGGACACTAGACAAGGTCAAAGGCTATGTTTGAACTACTTTGTTGCCTATCCGCTGCTCTTTACAGATGGAAATCATTCTGAGTGCGCGGTTGGTTGCCACAGTCGTATCACGTGACGCTTCTAAACATATATCAGGATGTTGTTTCCACCCAACTTCTATTTTAGAAAATCTCAGCTGTGGGTTTTGACTGATTATATTAAGAGTTCAATTTGTCTTCAATCTGCTATTTTGAATTGAGATAGACATTCCCTGAAATGCCATTGTTTGTGTTCATTCATATTCAAATGCAGTTGCTTTTTCAGTCAGTGTGTGATTTTAAAAAGTGTTTTGCTCATGCTGCTAAATCTATGTCTTAGAATCGTGTGATTCCATGTTTTCCTGCGGTTTTGTACGTTGTTTAATGATGTGTTCATGATGTATTGGAAAACAAAGTGGGGTTTTTCTGTGGGCTCTGAGACAAAGTTCAAGTGAACAATCCTATTGTGTAGCATTCACAGATTGCGGGGGAGATAGGGCTTTTGGCATAAGTGTCAGAAATGGTGGTAAATCTTATGCATTTTCTGCCTTTCCTGCCTCTCTCACATCCTCCTGGGGGGACAAGGGAAGGTGGTCAGACTATCAAACTATGCCTGCAGCTATCCTCTGGTGGCAAGCTAAAAAGCACCGACAGGGAGACAAGGAAGCAGACCAAAGCAAGACATGGAGCACACTCTGTAGGCTGGAGCTGAATGGCCGCCTTTGTGCCACCCTGACAAAGACGGGCAGCCTGACTGCAGCAACCCAGACGCGTTTTTTTCCCGAGGACTGTTAGCGTCCGCTAATCCTGTTCTGAAAGGGAGCCCCAGGTGCTGAACCCGCCACTCAGATGGTGCGTAGCTATAGCTCTTTGAATCCCTCTGCCCCCCACTGCTTGCTCATGGTCCTTAGCATACAGGATTGTCACTGTGTCGGTGTGCGAACCTCAGACTGACAGGCTGTCACCACTGCTGTCGTCTCAAGAGCAGCCCTCCAGTGCATACTGCTTAATTCTCTGTAAGACATTGCTCTTTGCTTTACTGTTTTGGAGAGCTCCATGTTTGTTCACGTTTGACGTCTGTATAATTTGTACATAATAAATCTGCTTTTGTGTTTTTTATAAATATATTTGCTTTATCATATATGACGTAAATTGTTTCTTTGTCCGGCCACCCAGGAGTGACATTCACATTCTTTTGTGGTAATGACACATTTCCCTGAATAACCTAAGTTCTTTCAGCTGACAGTTAAATGTCTGTTACAGTGTTTGTTCTTCCATTGAAGGACTCACTAGTCAGAGCAGGAACAGTTCTTAAAATTTTCATGTCCAAATTAAGTCCACATGAGCCTTCCAAAGTTGAGTCTTTTCCTTGAGCGCAAGGTAACGAGACAATTATTCTGCATAAGTGAGGTATACAAGGCCTCTCGAAGATGTGCAGGGCTCTAATCCAAGTTTGAATGTGTTGGTGACCCTCTCCTAGCATCTTTGAATTCATCACTGACATCTTATAGTGCTTTTAATTATCAGCACAACTGGGCCAACCTCCGTAAACACAAACAACACGGCTTATGGGTCGAGGTTCTGCTTAACTGTGTTTACACTTGAGCGTGTTTTTGTTTACGCCAAATGCAAATTTTATTTATTTGCAAATTATGGTCTTCATTGTATGGAAATTGAGGATGAATCAGGATTTGTAATCATTCTAAATAATGATATGCAAAAAATTCAACAGTTTCAGTAAAAAGTGCATCAAACCAGTAGTTCAGAAATAGAACAGAACTGAATGATACATTTCACGCAGGTTGGGGCAGGTTAGCATTTTAAATGTTTTTAATCTTAGATGAGTGACTCCCAACTTGTGACTGTGGAACAAACATTAGAAGTGTCTGAACATGTAGATAAATGAACAAGGCTTGTATGTACCTTATATTCTAAATATTCACACAATAATCATTCACTGGCATCATTTCTTTATAATATATAATAATTAAAAATAACAGTATCAAAGAGGATCAGCATTTAGGGATTTTATGCTACAAAACATCTTTATGTCCAAGACATTGATGAACGTTTTTCCATAGCCTTGCATATGAGCCATGAATGATAACATTCTGCTAAGAAATGCAAGGGTTCAGAAGCTGGAGTTGATGTCACACCTCTCCAGGGCTGGGGGCCAATTCCTGCCCCATGCCGTCACACATGCGGAGTTTGCATGTACCACTAATTCATTCAGCATTAAACTGGTCTGCCAGCCTGCGCAGAGCAGCTGTGCACACCCCTTGAATCAGGTTGTGGGTTGCCATGTTGTGGTGACAAAAAAGGGATAAAATTGTATGGTCTGTGTGGCTTGTGTGTCTAGTCTGTGTAGCAAACATACAAAATGTATTAATCCAAGTATGATGAATGGCCCTTAAAGTTTGAGGGCCAAGCAAATTATGGGAGTTTCCCAAGAGAAACAGCAAAACAGGAGGGTGCCAGGAGATGGCTTCGAAATACTGGAGAAACCCAGGAAAAACAGGCATGTTTGGAGGGTATGCTCTAAACCGTCTATAATGTGTGAAGATATAGATGCCCTGTAACAGGCTGGCATCCTGTCCAGGCTATTCAGTGTCCCCTGCTTCCTAATGTAGGGTTTACGCTCACCTTTACCTGTACTGGATAATTTGTATAGAAGATGGATTAACATTCAAAATATTGATATAAGAAATTTTGAAGCATCTTATTTAATACTGTGATAAGGGCTTATGGCTATAGAAATTATTTATAATATCTAACTGTGCCCCCATGACAAAGCAGTTATTTAAAACTGAACGCAGTAAATTGCAAGTAAATGAAAATATAAACGAATGGTCATATAAATATTTATCATCAAAACTGACCACATATTTGTTAGGTGGCGAACATTCTTTTTGCAGCTGAATAAGTATCAGAAGCAAAGGCGAATCACATTGTTAAATGGAGGGAAGAGAAAAACATTATGCCTGACCACAGCAGAGAGAGAGCGAGAGAGAGAGAGAGACTGGAGCTTAAAGGACTTTAAAGCAGGCAGTTTAGAGACGGTAGGAAGAGGAGGTTTTTACAGTCTTCTAGCATTCTTTAGCTGATTGGTGACGGTCTAAGAATGTTTTACAAGTGTAGGGTTGGCAGGCATGATAGTGGTGTGAATAACAATTTTTAAGTGAACTGTAGGCGTGCAAAAAACAGGTCTTCTATTTCTGTTTAGTAGGTCTCTGGGAAATGTATGCTTGCTTTTAATATATTTAATATTAATAAGTTATATGTCTGAGTGTATTATATATATCTTTATATGTGTGTGTGTGTGTGTTTGTGCTTATATATATATGTGTATGTGTGTGTGTGCATGTGTGTGTGTGTATATATATATATATATATATATATATATATATATAACCTATTATATTATATAAAAACATGGCAAGAATATGCAAACTCTACCTGCACAGAACCCTGAGTAGTACTACATAAGCTGTTGGAAGAGATTGTTGGATGGAGAGTATGTGAACCAGAAAATGTTCACCAGATATATCCCTGTACCATCTTCAGAATTAGTTAGTTAACATCATATATAAAATACGCTAACTGCCACCGTTGCTGGATCAGGTAAATTAGGTTGAAAAGCCACACTCTGCCTATTCTATTTATAATTATTAGCATATTTATTGCAGTTATAAAAGCAAGGTCACAACCTTGAGGGCATTTATATGCATATTTTATTTCCTTTGTTTTTTAAATCACAAGTTATTGCCACTGAATCCTTAACCGTTAGCTGATTTAATTTGACTGAACTTGCAAACACTTCTGTGTGAACTTCAGAGCGTGGTGACATGACTCCCTCTGCTGGTGCCTGTGAGAATGACAAATGACACCAAGATCAGAAAAAAAAGCTGGCACAAGACCATTGATTAAACCATTAATTAATTAATGGTTGATTAAAAGAGAATCCAGCCACTCTTAGCTGCATGTACTAGTGCACAATTTTTTGGATAATTATGTATATTTACATATATGAAAAAAACTATGAGCTGAAAATCAGGTGACGTATTTGATATATTTTGGTACAGAGTTTTCAGTGAGACTGAACACCCCATTAATCTTTTCTCCCACTTTTTGTAATTTTGACCTAATTTCAGAGGCTCTTACCATCACAACTCCCATGGCCCCACCCATCTCTAGGCACAGCAGTGGAAACGAACGTCATTAAGCGTGGAATCGTCCAGTCCGTACTGGTAATACTCCATCTTGATCTCAATGCCACAGATACCCCCGGTTGTGCACTCCTGGCTCCAAGCGCCGTACTCGCCCCAGTCCAAGCCTTGCGCCTCCAGTACGGGGTTGCTGGTGCAGCGGAACCTGATCTTGTTGGCCGAGGTGTCGTCCCCGAAAAGGCCTTGCTCTGGCTCAACCCGGAGCTGGAAGGACTTCAGAAAGCCAGACTCGGGGCACCATTGCGGGTCGGTCCATTCTCCGAAACTGGAATAAGACACATTTTTAAAAATTCCCTGTAGTGCCTTTTTCTCTTCTTTGGAGCTGGTTGCTTTGACCTAAACAGGTAACTTAAAACGCGATGCAGTGCATGGTGCCTGAGCTTACATTTGTTCCACTGTGATACCCTAACAGTTAACCCAGCTGGACTGTGTCAAAGAAGGCCGTCTTATACATACTATCCATCGTGAGACTCAATAGTGTACAAGTAGCTTCTGTCTGTGCCCTGGGAGCAGTACAGACGGATCCCATTGAGTGCGGTGTCATCAAGGCCATACTGATTGTATTCCACCTAATGTAAAAAACACATGAATATATGCAACATTTGTAATTATGCTATACATACAGAGAGGGGTGGTTGGCATGATGTTCACCAAATGGGTCATTTTCTCTACATTCACTTTCACTGTTCCATAGTGGCTAGTGTAATAAGTGCATTACATTAATATATAATTGATTATCTCAAGGAACTGAGACACATCTAAACCCAATTATTCCCTATGATGTTGCCACTAGTAATTTTGCCGAAGACAGAAGCATTGCAATGCTGTAGCCTTCAGAGTGATAAGCCATTCTTCCATTTCCCTAACACGACATGATGCTGCGGCAGCGTGTTTTTACCCGAACACTGAAGCCCGACGCATAGAATCCCTCGGGACACATCTCTTTCCAAGTCCACTCTCCGAATTTCCCTCCATTTGGCACCGTCAGGATGGAGCTGCTGGCCCTCTCATTGAAGTTCCTTCCGGCTCGTTCCACGAAAGGCTTCTCCTCCAGGTCACATGAGCCCAGAGCTACAATGGAGAGTACCGAGACGCACAGCACAAGTAGGGATGCCATGTCAGCACAACAGACAGACCGAGCATGGAGCAAACTGAGCCAAATTTATATATAAGCACATCCTGATATCTATGTTAATAAGTCACTCTTCTGAAAATAGTCATGGGAAAACACAGGTGTTAAGACATGACATGACATGAGAGAAGTCAGAAGTACTGGGGTCTATCACTAGTGTACGTGTCAGAGATAACTGCTGAAGGCTCTCCTTTGCACTCTATTTTCCATTGTGCCTGCAGCCAGTGAACGTGCAGCTTCCTCACTGTGCTGTTGCAGTTCCTGCAACCAGATTAAAATGCCACAAAGCTCTGATAAGTATTAAAACACATATACATCCATGAAGGTTGACACACCTGAATTTATGTTTTTAATAATCTAGAAGATGCTTCAAACTAAATGCATATGGTTTGACAATCAAAATTTGGTTCTAAGTTAAGTATAAACAGTGCCTACATAATATACTATAAACAGTAAATATAAAAAGACAAAGACACTGCAAATGCCCATGCCTATACTGATGCCTATGTTAAAGCAAACATTTCATTTTTTTTGTGGAAGTCCCCCCCTCTCCCCCCCAAAAAAGTAGCTTTCATGTAGAATTTTTGTGAAATTTGCAGTTGGAAAATCACCATTATTGTAGCACCCTAATTAATAGATGTTCCTGTTAATGTGAAGTTTATCTGTGGAATGCCTTTGCTCATTAATGCTTTTGAGCTAATCCGAGGTGCTGTGCCAGGATTGGGTGGGTATAAATTAACCCTATTGGATAGACCTGGATGTAGTAATGTGTAATATGAAGAGCATAACGGAGCAAAAAGCATTCTGAGAAATTCAAGCGTAATAAAGCCATTGTAAAACTGGATCTCGTGAGGATGGTGACTGGAGATGGGGGCTCAGAGTTAATTCTGCCGCAGAGGATGACTTTATTGGAATCACCAACCTCAGGAATCTTTTTAAATAGCAAACATTAATTGCACCTAAGATTACAGCCTATATAATCACTTCAAAGAGTTAAAGCAGCAGACTCATCTCAACATCAACTGCGTTAATCAGGCCTCCATAGTACAACTACTGAATGGGACAAGTAAGATGAGAACTGAGGAAAGCATCACAAGGATTGGATGTCAGACCAGGGTAGATCTGTCCTTTGGTCTCATGAGTCCATATCTGAGAATCTTGCCTACTTGATAATTTTGGTCCCAAGCGGTATGTCATTATGAGTCACACAGAAGGTGAACAAATGATGTCTGCATGTGTTGGCCCTTCCATACAGCCTGAGGGTGGAGGCATGATGTCATGGTTTTGCTTTGCTCATGGCCTACTTGGCAATTTAATAAGAAGTGAAGCCCCACTTAACCATCATGGCTACCACAGTAATTTGCAGCGACACGCCACCCCATCTGGTTCATGCTCAGTTGAGCCATCATTTGTTTTCCAATAGGACAGTGACTCAAGACACACCACTAGGCTGTGTAAGAGCTTTCTGGCAAAGGAGAGTGATGGAGTGCTACAGAAGGAGACCTGGCCTCCACAGTCACCTAACCTAAACCCTGCAGCAATGATTGGGGGTGACTTTGATCAAAGAGGAAAGGAAAAACAGCCAACAGGTATCCAGCATGTGTGGGAACCAGGGCTGGAAATTAAGCTTACCCACTCACCTGAGGCGAGTAATTCAGATGAAGGGCATGTTCAGAAAACTGAACAGTAGTTCACTGACTAGTAAAAAAAATGTTGCATATCAGACCACAACAAAAAAAACAGATTACACTGCATTTTCATTGCTCAACACAGGTATGGAGACTGCTGTTTAGGATGATAATGCATGCAGGGTCTTCTTGGCCAGTACCACTTTCAGACTTGTTCCAGTAAGCCAATCAGCTTGAAGGGCCTGATTAACCGGTATTCTCAAGACACACCAAGATTTTCCATTTTCTTGAGCAAAGAAGCGAGATCAAAAAGAAATTGAAAAAACTAACTAGATTTAATGAATTGTTTTTTCCCCCCAACCACTTCTTTAAGTCTTGGCTATTTTTTTACTCTTTGTGCTTACAATTTACATTCTAGGCTACTGAAAATTTATCTGGGCTAGTATATATATATTTTTTTTTTACTAAACTAGCCCAGTTGGGTAGAAGCAAAAATTCCCTGGTGGGAAATTATTCAAGATTGTTGTAATGCCAGATACTACCTCAGGAGGCTAGTTAAGTGAGTGTGCTGTCATCAAGGCAAAGAGTGGCTACATTGAAGAATATAAAATATAGATTTTAATTATAATTCAATTTTTATTTTGTCATCGCATAATTCCATCTGTTATTTTATTGTTCTGATGCCGATATTATCATATTGTTTTATTTAGAAGATGCTGTTATCTAAGGCGACATACATATTTTTGAGAGAGCTAGGTCAGACATTCCCTGGAACAACTGGGCAATAAGAGCCTTGCTCAAGAGCCCAGTGATTAACGCCCTCCGTGAGGGGATTTGAACCAGCAACCTTCCAAATCACAGGTACAGCAGCCTGACCAGCTGTTAGATCATGCTACAATAAAATAGTAAAAATAAAAACTCTATGACTACTGTATACATATACTCAGTAGCCGGTTCACAAGATTGACCTGCTTACTAATCCAAATATCCGGTTCCTTCACGCAGAGAATCGTACAGCTGCAAAAGAATACAGACAGCATGCAAACAGGAGCATGAGATTTGTTAAAGCTATCAGGAAAGCCATGTATTCATGTAATGACAAAAATATCAATGTTACTATAATGAAAACCTAGCAAAAAATTGTTGCGAACAGTTTTATAAAATTTTAACTATATAAGTGAGAAAATGAGTTTTGACAAGGCTAATGTTAATCGTGATTACCCATTCGTAAAATATAAACAGATGAGTTTAAAAAAAAAGCATAATAATAATCTGACTGATACACATTTCACGCTGCATAATGTACTACAGTTATCCCTCGCTTCGACATTTGCGGCTTCACTGTATTGCGGATTTTATAAGCTAGCATATCTAAATATATATCGCGGATTTTTCGCTGGTTCGCGGATTTCTGCGGACGATGGGTCTGTTGCATTTCTGGTACATGCTGCCTCAGTTGGAGATTTCATACACGGGTCGCTATTGGCGGATGGCTGAAAAGCTACCGAATCAGAGCACGCGGTTAAGTATCCTAGGTGCTGATTGGCTCAGCGAAGGAGAGCAGCATTTTATACCTTTCATTACATTTTTATAACAGTTATAAAAAGTAATACCATTTTATAACTGGCAACAATTGGCGGTGTTACCGGCCGAAATCAGCTGAGAATGTAAACATTACCAGAATGC
>JAAGVU020000129.1:18134922-18164809 GCA_011763525.2 Mormyrus iriodes
TTTTTTTTTTTACTAAAACCTACACCCCATGCTTGAAGCAGAGATACATATGTAGTGGTGTAGAAAGTGTGTAGAAGATTCCTAAAACTTTATTTCCACTGTTCTTTTTATGTTTTATCATTTACAGGAAGTCTGTATAAACGTATTGTTTCTTGCTACCTCTGACTCCTATGCCTTTCTGACACTCTGTGGCAGTATAAAGCCCACAAGACAGATGTTGATCCCCACGTCATAATCGAAGGCAAGGATGCAGAGGACTGGATGTGCATCGATTTCGGTGAGTCTATTTATCAGGATAGTCTGCTTTATCTAATGTACAGATCTTTTGCTTATATTTTGCTGAGACCTCTAACCAAATGGTTTTCTCCTCAGGACACACTGTGGTTCACTTCATGCTGCCTGAGACCAGAGAAGTTTATGAGCTGGAGAAGCTGTGGACGCTGCGATCATTTGACAAACAGCTGAGCCTTATCCCCCCTGAGATACTGCCCAAAGACTTCATCTATGAGGATGAGGCCACAGATTGGCGCTCCAGTTTTGGAGACGGTGGGGGACAAGAACGGTTGTAGGCAGGTTAAGTAAAATCAGCACTGGTATTCTTTTGATCTCAGTTGTGAATGGCCCTTTTGGTATTCTTAATTGATGGTCAGCTAAATGACCTGTAAAGGTCATTTTTACTGTAAAAGTAACAGTACTTATATGTACAGATGACCACAAATTGTGGCTCAAACTTCATATCCTTCGGTAGTTTTTTTGTCTTTTTTTAGAACTAAGGCCTAGCATCTACATTGATTTAAAATTTAATGTCATATACAGAATAGCATAATGCTTGCTATTTGAAAAGTTATGAATGTGGTCTTGACTGTTTGTATAATGTGCTTTCAATAAAGAGCTTTTGGGTGATGTTTGGTGAATTGTGCTATTTTATAAATATTCCATTGAATGTTTTTGCTGGCTGTCGGCTCTTGGGTATAAGCAGTCCACATGCAGCACCTACATTTTAATAATTCATTGCTTTGCACTTAGAACTAAATTCCGTTTTTGGGATGGGAAGCATCAGTTCCATAATTTAACAATTAGGCTAATATGAGAGCAGTATAACAGTAACATTAAGCTTGTGTTATATCAGATTCAACACATGACAACATTTTGTGTTTTTTTTTTAATCTTAACAGATGGCAGCAATACCTGTAGCTCTGCAACCAGCCCTGTATTTTTTTTCCTTTTCTGCAGACCACTGGAGTTTCACGAAATGTAGTGCAGCTGGGTTTTAGGATTAAACAAGCTTGTGCTAAGGAGAATCACTCGGTCATTAAAAGAAAATATCACTGGGAATGATGATGTAATTTAGTTTAGAAATTTTTTATGTTCTACTGACTGGTTTCACAAAAAGTAGCAAAATGTTTCCACACATTAAATGCATTTTTTGTTTCATCTAACCATCTTCCACCACTTATCCTGGATAGGGTGATGGGGGGACCTGAAGCCTATCCCAAGCAACTGAGGCCACAAGGCTGGGGTACAGGCTAGATAAGACACCAGTCCATCACCAAGCACATACATTGCAGGCAATTTTGAAGTGCCAGTTAAGTGTATTGCATGTTTTTGAAGGAAATTAGAGTCCCCTAAATAAACCCATGTGACACGGGGAAAACAGGCAAGCCCCGCACACACAGAGCAGAAGTAGAATTGATACCCCTAACTAGACGTATGAGGCAACAGCACAACCTGTGGAGCCAATTTTTGTTACTGTGTTCCTATTGTAAATCATACACATGTATCACGTATACATACATTATAATCAGCCTCTATGGATTAATTCTCATCAAATTAATGCTGTGTTGTAAGGATCAGTAGAGAGATGGAGTGCTGTGACAGATGACCTGACCTCCACAATCTCCCTACCTAAACCCTACAGAGCTGCTGTGGGATGAATTGTATTGAAGAGTAAGAAAAAAGGTAGCTAACTTGTGCCCAGAACTTGTGGAAACCCCTTCAGGACTTTTAGAGAAACATTCCAGGTGGCTGCATCTGGAAGCTGGTTGAAAGAATGCCAAGAGTTTGCAATGCTGTCACCGAAGCAAAAGGGGTCTGCTTTGAAGAGTCTAAAATTTGAGAAAATTTGGAGATATTGAACACTTCTCTGGGTCGTTGCATTATTTGATTTCACTTCATTGCCTTGAGGCCTTTTATTGAATATAAATGACGTAGCTAAAATGATTTAAAAAAAAAAACAAATGCACTAAAAGCAGGTATGTCCAGACTTTTGACTGGTGCTATCAGCATCGAGAAAGGCATCCATATGTGGAGAATTTACATCCAGGAATATATAATTAGCAAAAGTTGGAGTACATGACTTTTAGCATAGTTTTTATCTTCAATCTATATCCTTACTACAAACTTTCCTCACTAACAGTTAACATTTTTTACATTTAAGTGCTGTCTCTCAGTCACCAACTTTGGTCAGTTGGCTGGAGTGAGATTTTCAATTCGAGACAAGTCTGCATGCACATGCACAAGCATTTATATGTATGTAACAGTTTTATTACCTTGTAAATAGGGTTTGCGAACTAACCCCAACGTGTTTGATGTAGCTAATTTTAGGTTTATAATGCAATAATTTAGATTTAAGATTAATTAAGATTTCCTGTGTGAGTGTGAGAGTCTGAAAGCGTGTCACAGCAGATGCGTAAGAGTTGGCAACCTTGGTCTCCATGTCGGTACACCTTTCATCTCGGTATCAGGAGCTGTGTTATCTATGGGAGGGAAGTACTCACATCTATGGGCTGCTGCTACGGAAGCGGAGCGGATCTTAGCAATTGTCGACTCTAATACATAAGCCAACAACTATATTTACAGACTGCATTCTTAGTTACGTGAAATTGCAGTCAGTCCTCTGCAGAGGGCAAACTCTCGCAACGCGTGCAATAGATATCGCGATTCAGTATCTGCTCTGCACCGAGAAGTCCGCGCGACAGGTGGTCACGTGCTGCTTTGGGCTCGTGCTGTTGGTGAGTGGCGACGGTTGGTCGTATCTGAATTAAATAAACTAAAGTGTAATTTGTTTTTTTAAATTATTAGCTACAGTTTAATGCTTTGTAAGTGTGTAAAACATTGTTCTTGGTTTGTAGGTAGAGCATGGCACAGGCCTAACGAAGCATATGTAAGAAAAAAAGCGTTAAGTAGCTAGTCATTTGTACAGGCTAAAAGGGCCTTCTTGCATGCATTTAAACGGGGCTGTTAAAACTGTGATTTCTGTAATGAGAATAAGAGCCTAAGCCTTGCTAATGTATAACTGCAGTTTTGCGTTTTAGTAGCTAAAGTGGTTGAAAATTTTGTCTTAAGTTACGAATTGTCACGCTAAGAGCCTCATCCTACCGTACCACTGCGGTACATAGAAACCAGTGTTTTAAAAGTGACAAACTCTTATCTGTGGGTTAAAAAAAAACTCATACCGCCTACTAATTAAGTAATGTTGCTAAGTTAATGCAGTTGATGTGGTTTTCTCTTTTCTTTAGCATGAAAAGCATTAATGGATAAAACAGTGCCTGGGAAAAGTAAGTGACTATCTTGCAGCTTTGACAGAAGTGTCTGGCTTAGCTGGGTAATGAGACTGACTTGCCCTCTCCTTCTTCCAGTGGAGCTTGTGGGAGTTACACACGTGGTGGATGCCATAACATTTTGGGCTCAGGTTGGTAACCAAAGTGCACCCACCACAGCTGGGGGTACCAAATGCAAAGGTTTTGTTGTTGCTTTGCTTTAAAGCCACTGGAGAAGATCCGGTTGAGTCCTGTGATAAAATACACAACAGAGCGCTGATATTGCTAGTCATTTTCAGAATGTCAGCGATGATCCTGCTGTGGAGAGGATGACCAGCATTTTGTCGGAGAGATGTCCCACAGCCCGGAGGCTCACGGGGAATCCTAGTCCTCAGAAAGTAACCGGCCAATTAAATCACCAGCAAACTTAGACTTGCATTTTAATATGGCACACATTGGTAACCCAGTGCTTGTTTCAGGTATATGGGGCACTGTTTTCAGAAGACCGATGCTGGTACAGGTGTAAGGTACAGCACCATGATGATGACAAGGTGTGTTTATATTAGTAACTATTATTAAATTTAAATGGGTTTAATTATGCTGTATTTAGCTGGATGCTGCTTATGAATAATGCTAATCAGACAGTTACAAAGGCTGTAAAATGTTTCTTTGTTTAGTTTGCAGTATGCTACATCGATTACGGTAATACAGAGCTTATCAGCCGTTCATCCCTGGTGGAGCTTCCAGAAGATCTTCAAATGGGGTGTCTGGCTAAGAAGTACAAGTTTTGGGGTTTCCACTTGAACAGTAATGAAGACTCGCAGCACTTTGTACAGGTGACAATGGGTTTTGGGGAGGTAGGGGGGTCTTATTGTAGAGAATCTGTCTAACCCAATGACTGGCTCCCTCTTCTCGCCGAATGGGGACTTTGTATTAATGCCTGCACCGGTTCTGTTCCCAGGGAAAGATCTTCTTGCACAACCTGATTTATGGCAAGAAATTACGGATTCAGAAGAAGTCTATGTGCTTCGATGGCACCGTCCTTGTCCACGCGTTTCAGGGGGACCTGGACATTGGGGAGGAGGTCATGAAGATGAAGTTTGCCAAACTCAGTATCCCTGGGTGCCGAGAGGGCTCCAACCCCACCTGGCAGGACCCTCTGGGGTCGTGGGGCCCCCGGACCCCAGAACGTGCCTCTCAGGGAGATACTGTGCAGGCAGGCTCCCAAGTACTCATTCCCAAACCACGTCCAGCCTTTCCAGACCAAGTGCCTCAGACACTAAAGTAAGTGGAGCAACAGTTGCATCAGCCCAACTAAGAAGCCGTATAAACGGTTATCCGATTATGCACAAGATGGCCATTTCCAGCAGCCTACATGTGTTTTTTTTTTTTTTTGTTTTGTTTTGCTTAACTAACCGAATCTTTGATTACAGGGAGAAGAGCACAACCACGGCCCTGCAGCCCGCCAGCCTGCTGAAGAAGAAGCTGGACCAGGAGCTGGTGGAGGAGAATGAACGACTGAAGGAGGAGAAGAGCATGCAGCACCGTAGTGCCCTGCTTCTCGGGAAGGAGTTGACGGAGGCGCAGGCAGAGCTGCAGGTGAAGGGACAGCCGCACGGGATAGACGCCTTTCAAGATGCCTGGTTCAGAAACGTTCAGAGCTGTTGGGGTTAAGTCAGTGTAAAGTGATGGTTGGCAGTGAAGGGTAAGTAGTGAGTGAGAGGGAACTTATAATCACTGTATGAAGTGGGGTGTAGAGATTCTCTCCTCTCTGCTGGTCTGACTCTCCTGGCTGATAATCATCTGCCGGGAGATCCCATAGGTGTCGATACAGTGGGGTCTGTTTCAGACTGATCATTTCATGTATTTTGTGCAGAGGATGAAGGACGGCAGACTGAGGGATGCCATAGAGGTACAGAAGCTGAAGGAGGAGAACGGCGTTCTCCGGGAGAAGGCCGACGAGCTCAGGAAACAGCTGCGGGACGTCCAGCGAGAGCTGCAGGTGGGGGTCCCTCGAGGTGCAGGCATGATGGAAAGCGATCGCAGTCAGAATCAAGATCTTGGTTCCGTTGCATCTTGTGCATTATGTCATGTCCCTTCATCCATTTAGAACATCATTGTTCATGTGTTTTGGTTGGAGGTCATGCAGCCAGAATCTCACAATGTGATGTAAAGAAGTGCAAGGATGGAATTAATATTTAATCTGAAATTATCCTCTCAGTCTGTGTATCTTTCGATTCTTTTGTAATGAATTCTTACATTCCAAAGTTCATTCGGAAGTTCTTTTGGGACTGGTTTTATGTTTGGAACTTGTAGATCTCATTTATCGTTTTCCTGTTAATTAATGGAAACAGTGCAGCATGACACAGTGTCTCGGAGGCTAACTGTAACCTCATTGCTTCAGTGATGCAGGTTTGATTAATACTACTTCCATGTTCTCGCCGTGGCTGGATCACTTATAGTGTGTGCCCTGCACTGGGCTGGCACACTGTCCTAGATGTCCCCTGCCTCCCCTGTGCCCACTTTAAGCAATGAGCTGGGCGGCCCCATTTTGCTTGTTGATGCTCCCACCCTGATTGCACATACAGATGATGAAGCAGCAGGTCACTGACAGGGTGGAGGCAGCAGAGAAGCGTCTAGAGACCGCGGTGGGAGACAGGCTGGACCAGCTGGCACAAAAAGTGGAGTCCTTAAGGGGCGTGAGGTACAATTACTGGTCCTTTCCCCTTTGTGGTGCGCTCTATACCTTTTTAAATGGTAAGCTGTCTCTTTGCCTGTAATGTCTTTCTTCACCCCAGTTTTACAGTAAAAGCTCTCTTATCCAGAATTTAAGTAACTGACATAATTCTAAAATATCAGTACTGGTGCTCCTCGACTATAAAATAGTTACTGTAACTAAATGCCAGCAATCGAGAAATAAATTAATAAAACTTTATTTGGTTAAACACAGGAAAAAAAGACTGTATGATAGGCCTAAATTGTTAAACACTGTATGAGATGTTTATGCTCGCAAACACTACAGAGGCTGGGAACGTGGATGCTGCCATTGCCCAGCATCAGTAGAAAGTATCGTACAGCATATTGGTAGCCTGGGGACAGATCAAAAATTTTGATGACTACTGAGCTTCTATATTGCACCATTTTAAATTCAAAATATTTTGAGTTGAAGTAATCATTCAAAATTCATAAGTAATGACATTCTTCTATTGAAAGTCACACTAATAAAAAATAACAAAGAAAAGCATTTTGCAATACCTATTTCAATTCCTGCTCATGTACAGAGTGACACGCTTTAGTGTTCTGTTCGCTCATTCTGCCAGTATTTTGTGTTCTATCAAATATCTGCTGTTGTTTTGTGTTAAAATAACTGCAGTAATTATTAGTGTCTGTGTATAAAAGGATAACTGTAAGAAATGTTACAATTAAGTGTTTCAAGAGTAACATTCAACCAACCTGGAAAATTCAGCTATCCGCCAGCACTTTGGTCCCAACATTGCTGGACAGGAGAACATTTACTATATTATGTGTTTTACATCCTTTAAGAACCTTCTCAGTCATTCTTGTCCCCCAGAGAGGAATGTGCCCGCGGTACCTTCAGGGACAGCCTGCTGGAGGCCATCGACATCGTCACACACGACAGCATTTCCTCTCCTGCTTCTTTGGAAAAGCTGGAGGCTGTGTGGAAGAAGTATGACCTGGCACAGGATATGGTGAAGGCCTGTCACAAGGTGAGCCATTTAAACCCAACACTGGCTACTTGCTCATCGTCAAAGAATGGTCGTATGGTTGAAAAATCCATAAAGTATTAGTTTATGAGCTCTCAATTAACCGGCGTGGGGGGGCATTCCCGGAGTGAGGCCTGGGGGGATAAACCCGCCCCCAGGGTAATTTTCACAAACACCCAGCATGTTATGTGTATGGAGTCAGGTAGAGGGACAGGTGAATTGTTAAGAATGACATTATTACTGAATTTTAGAGCTTCTCTGAAGTGTTAAGTGCTGTAAAGTGACTGTTAAAAGCAGCTGGAATTGGACTGAGGTCTTTTTTTAGTACCCACTTATGATAGTCTTTTGTGCTGCATGATGTCAGTGTACAGTTTGGGGGGGGGGGTAGGTGAAACCGATGTTAATGGCCAGGAAGTAACTGCCGACTTTTAAATGTGGTTTGCCAGAGAGAGGACCTGGAAGACCTGATCGGGAAGAGGAATGGTGTGAGGACAACGTTGGCAGTGGCTGTGGATGACTTTATTCAGGAAGTGGACGGGCTGCCCATCAGCAAACGAATGGACACACTTGAGGTGCTGAGGGGGTGGGGTTTGTGCTATTAATGTCCAATCCCCTTTGACTTAGGACCACAACTTGTTAACCTGCATATTGTTTAGGGTTCTGAAACGTATCCCTAGTGTGCATTCTGTGTTTGCACGTATCTTGTAATCTTGTGTCTCCCTTGTAGGCGGTGGGCGCTTCTCTTACTGCAGTGTTTGGTTCCTTCTCGATGGAAGAAGTTGGAGATGAGGCCTTTGAACGGTTCAGGCAGTGGAACAGTCAGAAACAGCAAGAGATGCAGTCTGTGAAGGAGGGGACTGATGAAACACTGAAGTTTCTGTCTTCCTGGTTCGAGAAGGTGGCCAAGGTCTGTGAGAAACATGTCATTAGGGTGGTGAGGTCGCCGCTGTGCCATTATTAGTTTGTTTTAGAGGATGGTGATGAATTCAGCTTTAGACATAGCAAAAATAGGCATGTATGATTTGGATAAGTTATTGCAGCCATATTGTGTTTAATCAGAAGAGAATTTTCTAGACTGCAATACATGGAAAATAAGTTATAGATTGGTTATGTGTGTGTGTGTGTGCTGCTTTTTTTATTGTAAAAATGTACAGTTCCACATCGTGCAAATGTCATTTGCTTGGCTTTGTGGAATCTGCGTGTTCCAGAAGGTGACAAGATTGCTGATGTTTGTTTTTTTTCTTGGTTCCCTGTGTTCAGTTTTTTAATCTGTCAAGTGAGACATCCGTCCCCCTGAATGTCATCGCCGTGGGCGTGGATGACCTTCTACAGAGGGCAGAGGTGAACCTGTGCCAGGAGCTGGATGTCTCACTCGCTGTGAGTCGTGGGCTGGATCGCCTGCCACCACCGTCCCTCCCCCCACCCCCCTCCCACCCAGGCGGGAGAGAAACGCCACCTGTCCTCCCACAGGAGCAGAACAGTCGGGACGTAGAAATAGTGTCAAACGCCTTTCACAGAGTGATGCAGAGGATCGGGGAGGAGCAGAGCCTCCTGAGGGCCATACGGGAGAAATACCTGCATAACTCTCAGGTAAGGAACCGACAGGTCCAGGTGTGTGTCCGTGACGCTCTACGAGAGCGTCAAAGCACCATCTAATATCTCAGTGATCTGAGCAATGGTCCATCACTTACCAAGCCTGTAATAAGCATAGCCTTTTTATGTGCCGTCTGTCTTACCGGTAGGGTAGGGTAGGGTAGTTTTATTGTCATTGTACATGTACAACAAATTGTGTACTTCACACCAAAGCTATAAAATATAAAAATAAACACAAAAATGAAATGGAAAATAATGTAAACAATACAGATACTTTGCTGTCCATGAGACACACAGACACAGCTTGGGGGTCTCAGCACAGGGTCAGCCAGCCTTCAGCAGCCCTGGACCTGGGTGTTAAGGGTCAACACCACCCCCTCCATAATGTAATCCTATACTCTTCGGTTTAAGGGCACATCGGTCTACCACATCATTGTTCCATTAGGAGGCCTGTAATAAGTGCGGCCTGTTTCTTTAATGTGTTGTCTGTCTACCTGTTGGTTCCCATGCTGTTCAGTTTAAGGAGGAGGTCCTCCTGTGGCAGGATGACACTCCAAAGGCTGACGAGCTGTTCTCCATCAAGAAGCGTATCAAGAGCCTGAGGTCACAGCTGCGCTGGAGGCTGGTGGAGCAGGGCAGCCTGGAGGAGGTGAGGCCCCACCAGCGGTGGGGGCTATTGTGAATTTTTTGGCCGTGATAATTATGTAGTGAAAACCTGATGATATGACAGCCCGATGAGGCTGCCACCTGACGACATGTCCACCTGAAGTCTGATTCTCAAAGGGAAAATCCACAACCAAAACAGAGGTTTGAGTAAATTCACAGCTAAAAGCATTTTCTCTGGATGTAAGGGCCACCGCTTCCGCTCTGCTGTAGACCCCTGTGGGCAGTAGAGGCAGCTGGCCGGATCGAAGGAGGGTCCTGTTGACTGCCTCTTAATGGAGTGCTTTCCTTGGATGGCTTCAGGGAACAATATAGCTGAAAGAATGGGCAGTACAGGGTGCCGTGTGGGTGACTTTGAAGAAAAAACTAAGCTGCAGACCCAAGCTGTGCTGATTTTGTCCTAAAATAGTTGTTCTCTTCCCCCTGCCTGGACCTTGTTACAAGAATCTGGGCACACTTCAAAGCAAGGCTTATTAAAGGGTTTATCTTCACAAAGCTTAAGTGTATTTCCTGCCAGGAACAAATTCCCCTTTTTTCTGTAATCCACCGGTTTATACTTGAATGGCGCTGACCATGATTGACGGTGTGTGTCTTATAAACACCTGATATCTGGTTATCCGTCCAACTTCCGTAACTTGCTTATTTAGAGTTAACATGAGCCTGGAGTTTGTCACAGGGACAGCTGGGCCCAGGAGGGCAACCAGGCCAGTCCATTGCAGGGCATGTTTGCACATGTTATGGGCAATATGGAGACTCCACTCAGCCTAACAGCATGTTTGTGGACTGAGGGAGGAAACCCACACAAGGGAGAACATGCAAACTCCACACAGAGCTGGGGGCAGGAGTCAGACCTCCAGCCCTGGAGGTATGAGGCTGCGGTGCTGTCCGTTAAGCCCTCATACCCAGTCATGATATTTCTTAATGCCCCAGAGCAGGGGGGTCTGATATCCATGTGGTTGTTTTCACTCGATTTCATCTCAGGCAGAAGAGGTGGACCTCCCAGAGATTGAAAAGAAAAAAACGCAAATTGAGGAGACCAGGAATGCCCTTTTCCAGGAGATTGGCCTGGAAAAGGAGGAATATGTAAGAGTTTTGACCTGACTTTTTGAATAAGCGGTTTCTCACATTCTAGTCGTTGCTGGCCTTTCTGGATCTATATATACCAGTTAACCTGAACCAGTGATTCCTGGGTCACATCACAGATTTTTTAGTAAAATAAATGATTAAATGTTACTTCAGTACTTATAACTGTTTAAATGTTATCCCGTCTTTACAAAAGCCCTAGATTAATCCTTTTAGTTGATTTGGGTATCTGGCTGATCTTTGGAAGCTTTGGTCCTGTTTCATCCCGTGTTTTGTGAGATCTTGTGACTGTGTGGCTGGCTGCTGTTCCTGTGCAGAAAAAGCTAAGTGCCTTGGCCAAAGGGGGCTTCCCTGAGCTGCCGCTGCTCTATCATGATGCAGACCTCCTCAGTTTCATGGTAAGCAACCCCACGAGGAATAATAAGCCATAACGAAAGAAAAGAGCCTGTTGCCAATTGTTGGTGCACAAAATCCCACCCAACAGTTCTCTCCTACCCGTCCCATTACTAGTGATACCTTGTGGAGGAAGCACTCATGCTTAATAGGATTCTGACCTGGGTCGGCTATTGCAGAATTCTGAGGGGCTGGTGGTGAAGAGCCTTGATCGGGACCTTTTCGCTAGTGTGCCCCTGCGAGAGCTGAGTTCCAGGAGACCCCTCGTGTGCACAGAATTCCAAGGCCAGCCAGTTGTTCTTAAGGTGACAACCTCAGCGAAACCACCTCGTAACTTTTGCTATTCAGGGTTTGTAGTTTGGCCGGTGGCTTGGTTCAGTAGTTTAAGCAGGACAGAGAAATTTCAAAGCTTTGTTGATGAATCATAGGGTTACTCCGTTGATGCCCAGTCAGAGGCCAAAACGGTCGAGAGAGCCACCCAGTACTACCAAGCAAGTATGCTCGGTGAGAAGCACACAGGACTGCTCCCCCTGCTGGCACTCTTCTTTGGCAAGGTAAGAAGGTGCCTGTACATCTGTACATTCCTTCAGTCCATTCATTTCTTTTTCTCCTCTCATATGTCCCTTTTCCCCTCCAGAAATATATTGCAAGCTGATTGTAACATAATGAAGCTTGTTTGTCCTGGTAAAGCGATTCTAGCTAAAATATCAACGCTCTCTGTCTCCCTTTCAGTCTGACCCCATGGTGTATGTGATGGTGCCATACTTTACTTGTGGGACGTTGCAGCTTGTGCAAAAATCCAGCCGTCTTAATACTTCCGTGAGTCCTGAACCCCTCTCCCACCTGCCACTCACCCTCGTGTTATTTAGAGGGTTTCTTACATTTTGAAGTCCTGCTTCACCTGGCAGGAAATCGTGGCTGTCATGAGGGGCGTGGCTCTGGGGCTGCAGACGCTGCACGGGTCAGGCATCACTCACGGCTCGTTGCACCCCAACAACGTGTTCGTCCTCGAGCGGGAGTGTGGGCTGCTGGGAGACTTTGACTTCACCAAGGACCTGGTGAGTTGCCACCTTGCACCCCCGTCTCCCGTGCTGCTCAGGGTTTCACCTAAATACCACTCCCCTGAAGTTCTGGACTCAGCACCAGCAGTGTCTGGGATAGGTTACTCATAAAGGGAAATTGCTTGCACTTCCTTTTCTTTGGGTTTTTCATTCTGCTGTCTTCTTGCACTGTACTCCCCCCCCACCCCCCAAACTAGGACCAGCGTGTTACTGACCCCAGGATGCTGGCCGGGACTCTCAGCCTGGTCGCCCCAGAAGTCACTCAAGGGCAGCCCCCCTCCCCCGCCTGCGACATGTATGCCTTGGGCTGTCTACTGCTGTGGGTAAGGCTTCAGATAACCTGCTGGGCATGTCAATAATGGAGATGCACAAATCCCTCTTCCATTGCTTGCTCCTTCCCTGTCTAAGCAGGTACTTGACAGGTCATATTACACATAAAGTATGAAGAAATCAGTTAATTCGGTTCATGGAAGACAGAGATTGTTAAATGTTTTGTCCTTTCACAGCTGCACTTTCCAGAGGTCAACTTTGCAATGAAGCCTGATGGATACCTACCAGATATGAGTGAAATGAAATTGGTATGTGGGGGTATTTCATGGAATTGTGGCCAGCGTGCACACATTTATTATTAAAACAAAGGGGTGGCAGTGTCTCAGGCAGCACCCTGGCCTCACACCTTCAAGGTTGGGGTTCAGATCCCAGTTATTCTCCCTGTTCTTGCACAGATTTCATTCAGATACTCCAGGTTCCTCCCTATGGAAAAAAAACGCCAGTTAGGTGAAATCGTCTCTCAAAATTGCCCTTAGTGTGTCAGTGTGTGCTCTACATTGGGCTGGTCCCCTGCCTCTTGCCCTGTGCATCCTGGGATATTAGCTCCAATCTCACTCCGACTCAGACTGTGTGCCGGATGAGTGATTATGATGCAGATGGGTGGAAACATTCATATTTCTGTTGTGGTGCTTTTTAACCTCACAAACACTGCAACCTGTCCTTGTTTACAGGACCCGAGGCTCCGGATTCTGCTGTCCAAGCTATTGTGTTCTTCGGGAAGGTTAGCAGCGCCTGAAGTCCTGTCACATGGCTACTTCTCAGGGCATTGATGTATGCTAGTGATCCTTGAGTCATAAGATGATGGAAAGCTGTACATGAGCCTAAGAAGAGTTTAACAGTTGGAAATGCTCCAGTTCATTAGGAGGTTTTCCTTTTCGATTTCAAATTTTCTTGCAGATTGGAACAGTTTTGCCTGCCGTTTTTTTGAATTGTTAAAGAGAAATGCCTCAAGAATTTGTTCTGTTTATTGGTCTGTGTTTTGACAGCTGTTTAAAGCCAGTAAAGTGAGTTTTTCTCCTTAATCCAAGAATCTGTCCTGTATGTTGTTGCTCTGTCAACGTGAATAAACGCTAACAACAAAAGAATTTCTTAGCAGCTAATACAATATGGATCTAAAATTGATAGATTACGGCTCTTCTCCAAGTGAGAGTAATGGCAAGAATGAAGCTTCAGCCTGGTTTGTGGTTTTTTGCTTATTGCCAATTAACCTGTTTAGCTATTTTCTGACTGGCTACTTTATAATCTTGCCTTCAGTTAGTTGCCGTAGTAGCCTTGGAGTTTGAAGTCTCCTAGTATTATTATTTCAATATCAGAAGTTGACCACTTTAAGGAACAAAATCATGGAACTTGTTTTTTCACTTTGGATGGCAATAACTAATTTCATGCTAATTTTTTTGAGTTGCTTTGTTCAGCCTGTCTTCATGAGGCAAAAGTCTGTTCTGCCTTCCAACGACTAAATGATAATGGAACTGCCAATGGAAATTGCAGGCTTCCATCATTTGGAAATGTCTTAAATTCTCCCCTTTTAAGATGCTCTTCAGAAATACCTTTCTTTATCAGTTGAAAACCTCCCTGCCTCACTAAGTTTAGAATTATGACATTTGCTTCCAAGAGCTTTGCCTTTTTTATATTTAAAAAAAAAAAATCTGTGTATGTTTATTGGTTGATGGGCTTAGAAAAATTAAGATTTTGGATTTTTTGTTTTTTCAGCACTAAAAAATGCAGAGTGGTTTCAGTGCTTTTGAAAGGTACAGCTCTTTGGGTAAAAGCCTCTGCTACATATGTAAATGTCCTGTGGGTGTTTGCATTTGTTGACAAATTTACGGCCTCCTGAAATAACATTTCTTTGAAAAGTGATTGAAATTGATTGTGGTTTAAGGTTTTGACATTAAGGCAATTCATGCAAATAGTTTCTGTAATCAAACCCCAGGCATTTTGTTGTAGTTAAATCAATTTTATTTGGCCTCATTGGTCTATTCCTGTACTGTAATTTGGAAGGATTTCTAAAATCATGTGATGAAAAAATTAGGGAGGAAGATCCTTGTTGCCTGTGAAGGGTTTCCTGTAACATCTGAGTAGCATGACTGTTTTTTTTTTTTTCCAGTTGGAGGGCAGAGCTGGGCAATGTTGCTCATCAGGTTAGGAATCTGCTCATGTTCAAGAGGTTGTGGGTTCAAGACCCATGACTTGACAAAGTAATCATGTTACCAGTAGGCCTTTGACTAAGGCCTTTGCTCTAGGGATGCTGGACCTCACTCTTTAACACATTTCCTTACATGTAAGTCAATGTAAATGAAGGGAATCATTTAGTGTTGCCTACAGACGGAGGCACATTGTTTTAAATGAGAATGTGTTTATGGACAAAGATCTGAAACCACTACAGTATACCCATTCAGTTGCTGCATATCTGGGACTAATTTCCTATGTTTAAAACACTGGAAGTCCAAATATTTTCACAGGCACTCCAACAATTGCACTGAATTACGACTGATGAAAAGCAGAATGAGACTGACCTGAAGCAATGCGAAGAACACCTTAACAGAATAGAGCACTTTCAACTTTAGATAATTTATGGAACCAAAAAAGTGTGATGTTTTCACAGCTTTCCTGCATGAAAAACTCACTTTTGTTTTGAACTCCTGGCTGATTACAGATTGTGTATAAGTACCCTTGAATATACAATTCTTATTGCCTGTATGTGTAACTATATAAAATTAGCAGCACAATTTACTGTGAGGATACTCATAATTGTAGTATAACAAGCAATCAGATGGAACTGATGAAGTGGAAAAAAAAATTAATTGTTCTGGACAAAAGAGCTTTAAACCCCCCAAAGTGACACAAGATTTAGCTAAAATTAGATGCCGGATTGCAGTAAGAATGCATAAAAGAAAACAGTGAAGTGTGGGGGGTGGGGTGCCCAGATCAGAAAGCCACAAAAAAATAAATCTTATCTCTAGGCTTCCTCATTAAGTGTAAAGCTTTTCCAGTGTCAGGTTTTGTCAACTCCTTTTAGTTGGGGAGATCCAGAAGTAGCCTTCAAAGAATTAAAGCACTTTGATAATAGGGTGGGGTCTGCATCACTAGTGCAATAATATCACTCTGAGGCAGAGAGATGTAGATCTAACACACGCTGTATAAGGCTGAAAGCACCAATTGCCCAAAACGGATCCATATAGTGAGTGTGAAGATGTGTCATATCACAACATACAATAACACACAACCAATCTGTCAATATTAGTTCAAATACAAGAACTTGTGGCCATAGGTTGAAATTAGCGGGAGAACATTTTAAACTGGATTTGAGATAGCACTTGTTTACACAGCATGTAGTTATAGTAAGGAATAGTCTTCCTGTAGTGCAAGCTAAAACCGTGGGTTCCTTTAAATCAGAGCTAGATAAGATTTTAACAGTTTTAAGGTAGTAGTTGAATTCTCTGAGCGTGATGGGCCAAATAGCTTCCTCTCGTTTGACCAAAACAAAAAAACAAACACAAAGCCTTTAAAGTCCTCTACCGATGAGAACATAAAGCCTGTTTAATATCATATCTGCAATAGATGATTAACAGTTATTAAATGCTTCTTTTTGTTGGTGGGATTCTCAGGACATTAAAGTACATGACAGATTATGTCCATGCAGATGACTAAAGGTGTTGGGCTGTTAGTCATGGAGTTACAGTGACTCACTGAATCTTACTGATTTCCTGTTTTAATCCTCTTAACAATTTTACTTTTTTCAGCAGTGGGGGATTATGTATTCACCATTTTATAGACTTAATAAGAATGTATTATTCTACAGCAGCTCCAAACATTGTCATGAAAATCAAATTTGTAGCTAATCACTCGCACTGTACAGGACTTGGCCAACACACATTTGCTGATTTATTTTATTTTATTAGAACGGTATGTTTTGTTTCACTAATATGACATTTAGATTCACAAATTCAGGAATATACTTACATTTAACCCTTGTGTATTTTACTTCTTCCGTTCGAAATTCTAGATTCTATAGAATTTATCCTCATTTTGAAAATGGGCTGGGGTCACTTCAACCCCAAAAATAACACAGAGGTTGAGATGTAAATTCAAGAGCTTCTACATTCCATTACTAATGAGACCCATAAATCAAGATTAATCAGGTTCAATAATGGAATTACTTCTATAATATCAACTTATTTGGTAGTAATCTGTGTCACATCAACTCCTTCTAAATAGCTTTGTTTATCTTGTTGCCATAGGAAGGGTTCAATATAGAACTGCAAGAATAATTCCTGGTCTTAGAGAAATGTCTTATGAAGAGAAGTTAGCTGAGCTGAATCTGTTCAGCTTCGAGAAAAGGAGACTAAGAGGGGACATAATCCAGGTATATAAGATTAACAGGTCTGGATGCTGTTCAACCAAATAGTTACTTCAATATTAGTTCATATACAAGAACTCATGGCCATAGGTGAAAATTAGCAGGAGAACATTTTAAACTGGATTTGAGAAAGCACTCAGCATGTAGTGGGAGTATGGAATATAGTCTTCCTGTTAGTGTAGTGCAAGCTAAAATTTGGGTTCCATTAAATCAGAGCTAGATAAGATTTTAACAACTTTCAACTATTAGTTAAACTCTTCCCAAGGGAGCTTGAAGGACCAAATGGCCTCCTCTCGTTTGTAAATTTCTTACATTATATTCTTATATTATCTTCTGTAGTATCAAACACAACAAAAATTATTTGCCACGATATAGATATAAAACAATTTTATTTTTAATTATAATGTAAAACAAAATCCAATTGATATCAGAGGGCCAGGACAGTGATATAATGTATGTATATGTATGTATGTATAATGTATAATATTATCTCATAATTATCTCAGTACCATCCAAGTGCTCCAGCTCCTTGTACATCCTTATACCAGCTTGCCGTATTTTTCATCCTGAATCCCCAGGTGATTGAAGAGGCTTGTTCCAGGTATCACCAACACACTGAAGTCCCACTAGTCAGCAATATAACAACAGCTGATTATTTTACCTCCAAGGTGTCCTCTCTAGGATATACCCTGCCCTGTACTCCCTTTCTTTCTGGGATAGGGTCCAGATTGTGCCAACCCTAATTGGATAAGCAGTTACAGAAATGGATGTATAGATGATGATTCATATAGTAAGTAAGCCAAGAAACTATATCAGGAATTGAAAAGCCATTGATGCATTATTAAATATTTTTATGTACTATTTTAATAATAGTTAATATAGATGTCTTTATGTTCTGTTTGAAATGTTTAGGTTGTTTTTAAGCTTTTGTTTGTATGAGTATAAGAAACGTATTCACTTAATATAAAAAGGCAGCTAATACGGTATCTGTATGGGGAAACTGAGTCTTATTAGTAAAATCAACGTGGAAAATTTCCTAATTAGCATACGTGTGTGCACCGTCTCGTCAAAAACAAATTTCAAGGCACCCCTTGGGATAACAATGATGTGCGCAATGGCATCACGATCAGTGCATCCATCTTTCCATCTTTTTTTTTGTAAAATACAATGTAGGCCTATTTATTGTCCCATTAAAAATCTTCTTACCTACAGTGGAAACTGTTTTGATCGATGTTGTTGGAAATGCAAACATGTTTGGCGTTATCTCTCAAAACAGTCGAACAACTAACAAGTGGTTTTGCGGGAAGTCTTTGTGAGAGGTAAATTGCCTTCCGCTGAGCTTGATGGTGACACCCACCCCTTACCCCGGCGCGGCGCTGCGCGCTATATAATATGAGACAGCTGTCGAAGCGCAGGGGCGACTTTAGGACTCACAGGACGAGCTGCAAACTTGCTACAATAACGTCAATCCTCCGAACTGCATGTGAGTAAAATATTAACCTCTCCATCTTTATCAAGAGTATTAATTGTTATCTTTGTTGTTGTTGTTACATTATATTTTGTAGTTATTGAACAAAGGTATATGTCATACATTATATTACAATATTAGTTATAGAAGCAAATTCATGTATAGTTTAACCAGAATTGTATTATTAACGGAGCAGTGATTAAAATATTCACTGCTCTAGACTGGCCCCATTTTCAGCCTTTCAGGATTTAATCTTTTACATCTTAATTAATTCTATGAAAGAAAAGCGGTTGTATCGTCATTGCTAGTATGGATGCAGGAAATCCAAAGTTATGGAAACAATATCCAGTATCCATATTTTATGTCACCTCATATTGTAGGCTAATACGAGACACAGTAAGAATGATGTTTCAAAATCACATGCACAGATCATTAGGTCCAAACGCTCGCTGGATCAATTTATTGAAAGCCCGGAATATTTGTTCAGTTGGGCCTATATACATTGATTTAATTTTACATTTGTAAATAAAGACTCGAAAATATTTTGACAAAACATACTCGTTCTGTCGGAAATGCTAAGAAATTTTAACACGACCCAATACTTCAAAAGGTGGTGCTCTAAACAATGTGTTGCCTCCATGTGAAATGCAAATCAATAAATATACAAAAGGTGGAGTATGTGTGGGTATGTGAATGCGTATATGGCTCGATTTCATTGTAATAGCATTATTGTAATACTGTTGGGCCGTTTAAATTCACAACCATGTGTTATAATATGAACGCATTGTATTAGGAATATAGTGAGACTTACAGGGAGTTTTTCCAAATGGATGGTTACCTGGTTAGTCTGATTTGTAATGTTACATTTAAAATATCCAACCTATTACAAAAATGAGAGAACACAACGGGAGCACAGTCTGCTGGTACTCCAGTCGTCAGTTTTATGAAGTAGTGTTATTAATAAGCTTCAAGTGTGAGGTTCCTTTTATGGTGAATAGAATGTTCAGAACAAAGGAATAGCATAATCCATTCATAGTTTAAACAGTATAATTTTAATTTTAATTGCCATACTGCCTATTAAGTGCTAAATAATTAGCAAGCATGTAAAAATGAAATGATCAAATCTCCATATGACATATTAATAAATGTACAAACCAATGTCTTAGACCCTTAATAAACCTGGCATATATTTTTTTCTTCAAGATGCGTCTTCACATGGCCATGCGGCTGAGCCTCGTGGCTTTCTGCGCACTTTACTGCGTCTGCGTATTAGCTGACGCGTCCCCGTCCAAACCAGCGCGCCCTGCAGAACACGCGCTCCCCAAAGACCTAACCAAGTACTATTCCGCGCTAAGACACTATATCAACCTAATCACACGACAGAGGTGGGTTTCGGGAAATCGAACTAGGTACTAAAATTCAATATCGAAAAAATAGCTAGGTAAAAGCATACCTGCAAATACATTTCATATGTTACTGTAAAAGTCTAAATGTAGTTTATTTCATTTTTTAAGTATATGAGTGGATTGTATAAGGATTTCGTTATATATGTTGATTCACCCTTAATCTAACTCGAATTTACAGATATGGGAAAAGATCTAGATTAGACACTCTGCTCCCGGAAGTGCTGGTGAAAGACAGAATAGGAAATAGTCCAGAGTTAAGGTAAGGATTATGTGGGATTTGGTCATTTTTCAGAATTGTGAGTAGACTGAGGGAGGGGATTTGAAATGATCTCTTTAGGGAAATGACCACCAAAACTGAAATATTTTGTCAAATATATATTACCTGTAACACCCTGGCTACCTCATCAACATGTTTCCATGAAAATGATTCTTAAGTATGGTCTTCCTAAACGTTTTGAATATAATATGCCTTTTTTTAATCTCTTTAGATATGACGAACCATTGGCATGGTGACGTGACAGAAAAGATGTGTTGGCGTCACTTTAAAACTGAAGTCCCTATGCCACCACAATAGTTCTCAAGTTGGACAGTTCTTTTGCAAATACAAAATGTAACTACAGCCCTAATATCTACAGAAGCCATACCGGTATTAAAAAAGTTTTAATTATTTTGTGTATTGTAATGATAAATGCAAAAAAGTGTTATTTGTACAATGAGTTGTGTTATTAAACATCATTATTTAAAATCGATGTTAAAATAAAAGTATGGTCTGTTTTACTGGTTTATTTTGATTAGTCCTGAGGAATCTACCCAGTTTAGCAACTACACACATTTTTCATTTGAAACTTTGTATTAAAACATTGGCATGAAGCATAGTCTTTTGACAACAGATGTTCACCTGTCTCATCCAAATAATCAGCATCACCTAATTGACACACATTGACGCACATGATGGAGAGACCCAACATACTTCAACAAATTGCAACAGCTGAGCTCATTCTGCATCTGTCTGTGAAATACAGTACTGTCTCAAAGGTCACTGATCGAAATTTCAGGAAAAAAAATGTTCTGATTTAATATGCTTACTTGTCAATGGATGTATAATTTATATAGCAATAACAGTTTTATCAAAACACTGTATATGTCAAAGTGTGTATGGAAACAGGCACATACATATGAACATGCATATGTATACGAAAAGCTTTTATTATGGGAAGCCTGATAAAATTTTTCTTTGATTATTTCTCTGCTCTCAACCAGTCCAATTATTAGAGCCACCTGGGACTTTGCCTAGATATTATTCTGAGAGTACCATTAGACACTAGCATGCACAGCCACAACATTAAAAGGGGCTTGATAGCAGTGATATTACGGTCATATTACAAGCTTTGGCATTTCATGCTGAAGCAGGTGTTGCTGATACTCTCTCTTGATTTAAAAAATACAGACATAACTCAGGCCCGGGCCCAGATGAGAATTGACATTTTGGGTAGCAGAAATCGCACTGACTGAGGAGGGCTGATGTGGTATAGCACAAGGTTCTGCTTGAGGCATCAGATAGACAAGATTACCCAGCATCCCTTGCCACATGCTTGTTAACTGGAGTAAAAGGTAAGAAAAAACAAGGCAAGTGTCACATACAACCAACACCTTTTGACATGTAATTCAAAGATAAAAGCTGTCATAAAGATTTAAAACATTAAAAATTGTAACTGAAGTTTGTACTCTTCAAATATTGTACTTTGCCTAGACAGCAACAATGTACATTATCATTGGAAAATCTAACCATGTAATAGGTTGTTTTCTTATATGGATTTTAATGTGCATGTCAAAACAGAAATGAATAATTGCTTTTTAGGAAACAGAAGAATCTCACCTAAAATGCCGGAACACCCAGAACCAATCCAGCTTTATTCCATCTACTAACATAAGACAAATACATACAAATGAATGATTTTATTTTGTAAATTAATTTCACCTGAAAATAACACGTGCGTATTCAACAGGACTGACAATGCTGTGCAACAATCATTTTCTTCATTTGGTGGTTATGTGCAGGTCAAATTCTCAGTTCCACTACATCACGCTAATATAGTATGCCCTTAATAATGTACTGTAATTTGAAATGCCATAGATAAAACATAGCTTTCAGCACATACCCTGCAATACTCTGCTGAGCTATATTTGGATAATAGATATGCAGATTATTTATTTATCTTTTATTGTTTTTTTTAGCCTGACATTGTAGATAATAGGTCTTTTAATACCCTACACTCCGGTATGCCTTAACACTATTAATAACCATTCATTGCTGGGTAACTTTTTTGCAATATACCATTAATCTTTACATAAGTAGTATATAAAACGTTAAGCTTTTGATTGTCTTGATAAACCTTAACAATATCTTATATTTACAAAACAGATATGCAAAATAAAATATTCAAAAATGCTGGAAGCTTGTTGGGGCAAAAACTCATTGTCCCATGTTTCCAGGGCTGAACGGTTCATTCCAGACCCCATTCAGTATGTGTACTTGGTATTTCCACCTTCTCCACATGTAAGGGTTGTTTCCCACAGTCCAAAAACATACAGTTAGGTGAATTTGCCATTTCTAAATTGCCCATAATGTGTATGCGTTTCAATGTATGTACTGCAATGGACTAGTATCCTTTCCAGAATGTACCCCTGCCCTGTGTTCCCTGGGAGAGCCCCCCTCCAAATATATACTAGATAAGCTTAAGTGGAAGACTGATGGATATTGGTTTTTTTTTTAAGTTTTAAAAAGTCCGATACGCAAAACATACTAAAGTGTGTGTGAAATCTGGCACTGCTGTGCATAAATAAAACTTGGTATTTAGGGTCGGTTGTCTTGTAGATGAGATGTGCTACTGATGCATGCATATGATTAAATGTTCTGAATAATATACAGCCTAGTTGATCAACAGTAAAGTTACTTGTGAGCTTGCTAAACAAGTGAATGTACTTTCTTAAATATAATATTTAATATACATGAGAAATTTAATACTGTTGCAAAGATGTTCTGCCAAGTTCGAGCGTCCAGCAGCTGGTACTTTTGTATCTGTCTTTCACTGCGCTTTCAGTTTTCGGTGCTTCTCATGTCGTTTGTGTACATTAACAGCATAAATAAGAGAACACTTATGTAATACACTTTAAAGAGTTTAGACACGTACAGTGGGGAAAGCAGCGATCGTATCGGGGACACCGCTCAGTACACGCACGTCATTCGGGGGGGCTGGCTTGATAACTTGATTGACACGGAGTGCGGGGATAGTTACCTGCGCTTACCCGGCACTTGCGGGCTTTCAAGCATCGGACCGGGGTCGGGGGATACAACTCGCAAATTATCTAGGTAAGTCGGTCTGTTTTCGTATGTTGCAGGCGTGCGGCTTGTAACTGTTAGGATTATGTGTGTCGGATATACCTCCCTTTGTTAGACCGGCTAACTTGGACAGATGGCTAGGCAGCTAAGTAGGAGTGAGCTCTGCCCAGTCTCCATACGTGGCGATCCCGGGGGACGAGCCGTCCGATCTGTCAGTTACGGCAGGTTTGTGTGTCGCTCTATAATCCCCGGTTCTGACACAGCCTGCTGGATCTCCCTGCGATGGCCAGTGGGAGAGCGTCCACGCCGCGCTAAGTTAGCCACGCCGCTCCGCCGGATCGTCCCATGCGTGTGCGCCGCACGCCGGGGCGGGGGAGACAAAAATGGCCGCACGTGAGTTCATATGCGAAACGATCCCGTAGTTTATTTTAAAACCCCCAAATGTTCCCATGTTGTACTTAGATTAAAGCCGCCGTTGCGAGATATATGATCAAACCGCAAGTTAAGGGGTTCGGGGCTGCCTGTCCGCAGGAGCGCTCAACTTACCCAGTTCCCGAAGTTGGCTCATTGATTAGCCTCACGAGAACGGTGTAAAATTGGATAATAACCGTGTGTTTTATATATCAGATTGCTATAGGAAAGAGGCTGGTGAGTAAGTCGCTTTGCATATATTTTAAAAAGAAAAAATGGAAGTTAACGTGGTTCCTGCTGGAAGGCGCCGTCG
The DNA here is from genome assembly GCA_011763525.2 of Mormyrus iriodes. Lineage (NCBI taxonomy): Eukaryota > Metazoa > Chordata > Actinopteri > Osteoglossiformes > Mormyridae > Mormyrus > Mormyrus iriodes. The sequence continues at coordinate 18,158,605 of JAAGVU020000129.1, forward strand.
CCCGTCTCGGTAAGTGTGGGGGTTTCAATGAAGCCATGTGGGGACAGGCATTAAAAATGTCTCCCAACGCAAAATCTTACTAGCCCAGGCTAACCGTGTAAAAAGAATAAACCCCTCGTACTTAAAAATTGCTACCTGTGAGGAGTTTTGCTATAAAGCATGGGCTGTATAACGGAGCACGCTTTACGGGAAGACATGGCTGCGACGTCGGTGCGCTTTACTCCTCTAGCAGCTGCGCCCGGATCAGTTAAAGCTTTAATCCCACAGTGGTTAAAGTTAGAGTCGGGGATCAGTAAACTGATTCCCGGTCCATAGTTACGGTGCATGGCGGGGGAGGGGGGTGGGGGTGGTAGCGGTGATCAGTAACGTTTTGTGCCTGGAAAGTTGTGTAAAATGGCCAGCGTGCCGTGTGTTAAATATAGCGCGGCATGAACACACCGCGGCGGGTCTTTCCTTTCTGCCCCTGATGGGCACAGTCTATAGGGAAGTAACTCCTCTAGGAACCGCAGAAAGGTGAAGTGGCTCCCGATCGCGGTTCCTTTGTCGCAGGGCATGTTTTATGGGATAGTTAGATCTCCTTTTAGCCGTAATCAGTGGGGGGTCCGGGATAAGTGGCGTCAGAGTATTCCGAAAGTTTACAGAGAGGTGGGGTATAAAATGGGGATCTACCCACCATTATGTTTCGTTTGTGCCGTATAATCTTAATATGTTAGATTCCAATGTAAAAAAATTCTCCCTATGTGTAACCTAAATCCCTGTCTAACCCTGCTACATTTGTATGTCACTGTTGTGTTTTATGTCACCGAGTGTTGTAAAATGACATTTCACTGCAAGTCATACGGTGTATGATTGGTAGATGATAAATAAAATATGAATTTAATCCATTTTATGTATTCAGTTCCAATACTCATACGTGTTAAAAATGTATTTTTGCCGCTTTAGTGAACAATGTGAATTCATTTCACGTCTGATTTATCATTAGGGTAAATGGCGTACTTCAACACGGCTTACCAAATCGCCACAAAAAAGCAGCCGAAAGCCGGGGTGGGCGGTATAGCGGCAAGAAGTGAGTGTGTGCTTTTGTACATTAGTAGAATCTCTCCCGATGTGTGTGTGACAAGCACAGCAGCTAACTGGGCCCCTGACCGCTTCTGTTCGAGATGAGGGTGTTGCCCACCTGCTGTTTGTTTTAGGCCGAACAGCCCCTTAATCTTCGCCGCCTCCTGGCCGGCCCACATCATAATCTACTGTAAAAATGAGATTATTCAAATCCTCATTAGGAGAGCAGTAATCCCCGCCGATTCCCCCACTACCCGCCTCCCCTCCGCCGATCAGGAGGGTTGGGCATATGCTGTCCTGCCACCCTGTGCAATGAGATCCATTAAAAATTTATAATCATGTCTTAAAGGTTTGGTCATGCCATATTTTCCCCAGTCCTGTATGAAAAGGTTGTGAGTAAATTTTGTAAACTGCAGTCTTAGAGGTCTGAGGGGGCCTAATTCTCATTCGCATGTCCTATTACCTCTGATCAAATGGTATATTTTAACAGGCTGTTGACATTGTATATCAGTATGGTGACTTGAACATTGAGGTTTGATTGTTTATTCATGGTTAATAGTATAATTGTATCATTAAATATTGTAATGGATGCATTCTAATTATTCTTAGCACCATTTCTATTTACTGTAGTCTTTAATCAGTTGGGTTATCTTCAGTCTTTAATTTGTTGTGCCTACTCTGTATTGGTTTGTGTACGGAGGTGGGTTTGGGAAGTGGAATTTACTTGAGTCTGATGGCAAGACAAAGTTAGTCAAGGTGAGGTACCACATATACTGTTTATGTGGTATAGTAAATGCCCAGACCCATCTAGAGATTAATTGTAGACTCTTGGTTCTGTGAGTTCCCTAGCACTGCACGTCCTGTGGCCCTTTAATGTTCACGCATCGAGAACATGCCATAACCACCCTTCCGTTCTTTCGAAATGTTCACTAAATGACCCCTAACAGAGCTACGATGCGCTTGCTCACATTTTCGTTGCCCATTGCTTGTGGCCTGTGCTTCCTCCTCTGCGAGGGACATGGGACAGCGGGGAGACAGGGTGCTTGTGTAGTATTGTTGGTATTAAATGATCCTTTCTCATTGTTGGGGCCTCTGCAGTGACTGGAGTCCTTCTTTAAAGGGAAGGTTTCATGATAAATTATAGAAGTCGAGGCCACGGTGATATAACAGGCCCATTGGCAGTAAATTTAAGGCCAGGCTATACAGGGAAATGACACTCTTGTCCTCATTTCTCATGAACTGGATTTTTGTTTGTAGGGAAGAAGGCTCTCATTGATCATTATATTATTAGTGTTAACTGTCAGTTACATTTTCATTGATGTAGAACTGTTTGGCTAACTTTATGTCCAACATATCTTCTGAAGCTTGTATTGTGAGATGGGTGAATTTTACAGGTAAGGTGTAAAGTCAGCTATCAGCATCAAAAATTAGCTGGAGCACAGGGCAAAAATGCAAAAAGAAACCTTGGAATGTCCCTAAATGGAATTTACCAATATCCTAATCCTAACATTAAGCTATCATTTTCATTTTAATTCATTTCATTTTCATTTCCATCTGTAACACACTAACAGCGCTGCTATTCAGACTACGTACGTACATAACTTTTTGTAACTGTATCTACATGCTACTATGCAACTCTGTTACGATATCTGGCAGAGGCCAGTTTTATTTTTTAATAATGACGTTCATCCAAAAACAAGTTTATCTCTGATAGGGCCGTGGCTACAGATTGTCCACTTACTCATGGCTCTGTCACCTGCCTATCAACAATTTACGGTCACCTAGGGCTGGACAGTATATCAAATTTTCATAGCATATTGATCTATTTTTAAAACAAGATGACACAATCCCACTTATTTCAATATACTGGTAACACTTTACTTAAGGCCATGTTTTTAGTAATCTATAATGTACTATTGATACCTTCATAAGGCATTATAATGCTCAGTATAAGGATGCTTGTACTGCCTTTTAAAGGTAGCTGTAGTGCATTGTAGATGAGTGGCTTGCAGGTTAAAAATAATGTAATTTGCAATTTTTTTGTTGTTGAAGGGACTGGTTTGTATTTACATTTGGAAAACACGCCTTTCATGTTCCCAAATATTTTAATAGAACTTAGTTTTTAAAGAAGACCTTTAAAAATGTGATAGTTTTCACTTTACCAAAAATCTAACGTGTTACACATATTTACAAAGGCTGTTAAGTGCTAAATGAAAGCCTAAATTGTTATAACTGTCTCCTGCTTTCACATACAGATGGTACACTCTGTGGAACAGCAATACAATGCTTATTTATTCCTGTTGGCACAAGGTGGTGATAACTATGAGCATTTTAATCTGCACACTTTTCACATTAAAAACAGAAATTTTATGCATTAATTACTATTTTTTCTTTCCAAAGTACACCCAAAATTTTCTAAATGTCCCCAGTGTTAGACAGTGGGGGCAATAGTTACCCCCAAATATTTTTCAAATTTGCGACACTGGTTGCTATAGTAATACTTTGCATTGAAATTTGACGGATGTTAATCATTTGTTCTTCGGGGATAAGTGCCTAATGCTGCATTCCATTAACCTCCAAGGTTAGAAGTTAGAGATGGGAAGGCATTAACTGCAGTTTAATACAAGTTGGAAAGACATTTAGCAATACCAGAGCTTTGAAAAGCAGGATTTCTTGCTTAGCTGGACTTCTTGTCAGATTTAAGGTAACTGAGTTTAAATAACCTTGTCCTTCATTTTCTTCCATTTAGCCCAGACTACCTTAAATCCAACAAGTTATTCACCTAAGCAAGAAATCCTGTTTTCTGAAACAGGCTCCAGTTCTTGCCAGTTTCATTGTTCACCATTGTTAGTGATATCACTTGATTACGCAAAATGCCATGTAATGTGTTTACACACACCATAGCAACATGTCCACAGATAGAGGACAGTACTGTGTGTACGACCTATTTAATGAAACACAAATAAGACATAAGTGCTAATAAACTGCAGCTCTCGCTTTTGTTGATAAAGGGCACAGCCGTCAAATTCTGAGGTTGGGGTTGCAGAGGTTCCTTTGAGTTGGAATTCTTGACTCGGAACTTGGAATTTCCAGCTTAAGAGTTCAAATCGAATGTGACATATCAGATTGTGATGCAGGCTAGGGCGGCACAGTGGTTCGATGGGTAGCCCTGTAGACTCTTGCCTCCGGTTAGCACGTTCTCATTAGCATGGGTTTCGTCCAGTCGGTCTCTCTAAATTGCACTTATTGTGTGAACGTGCGAGTCTTTCATTGACTGGCATCCCACCCAGGGTGTCCCCCGTCTTGTGCCCGGTGTTGGTTGGAAAAAACTGCAGGCTCCCCGTGACCCAGCAGTAGATGCATGACACTCTCTGCTTCCCACTGTTGTTTTTTTTTTCCCTTTTTCTTGGCGGACTGCAGTTATTTTGTTGGTTAGTAAGGACCTAATTAGGAGTTCCTGTCTATGGAGATCCAGCTGTCTAAACAGATGCAGTTTGAAATGCAGTGTACTGAAGTTTACTTTGAACTGAAACATTCGCTGAACAAATAAATAGTGATGCAACTGGCTTACAGGGAGAGATCCGGATTTGCGCACCTGTGGGCTTGGAGAACTGGGTGACATGGCAGACTCACCCCAGGGGAGGTCACTTCGGAGAAGACGGCGGCTGGGGGGGTCACGCTGGGCTCGACCTCTACGGCACTGATGGCGTGGGATTCGTCAATCGTTATCCGCCGTCGGCAAATAAAGTGGATCTCAAGCCGCTTGGTCACACACAAGCATATGCGGTGTTGTGTAAGAGCGTAATTGCTACTTTTGTGTCGGTCGGCAAGCTGTAATTTTCTGCACAGTAGCGCCGGATGGCAAACGTAAATGGATGAAGCAGAGGATTCACGTGAGTAGGAGGGAGAGCCCGGGAGACTTGTTGATTTCGGTTTTTAATTGGAGACTGGTAAAGCAGTGGTTATACAAGTCAAGGCCATAGTTGTACAAGGCTTTAGTGCTGCATGTACGGAGCTACATCGGCAGCTTAAAATTTCCGAGCTTTCCTCCGAGCAGCAGCTTTCCTTTGTTGGCTTGCATTAGGTGCTGCGTTTTCTGCTGGGGTTGGGTTCGTTGATGTGGATCCTGTCTCAATGTCACCTTTGCCAGCTTTGGATTTGGCCTGATGGGAGTTTGGATGCCCTTGTTTCCAGTGGAGCTGAATCTGATGCCTGGGAAGTATTTATTTATAGGTGTGAGCTGTGCTTGTACTCGTGTTTGGGGATTCTTTGTTTGTTTGTTTTGTTTTTGTGGAAATTATTGTTGTTGTTGTTAATTTTCAGCCTATGTGTTTGAGTTGGTCTGCAGAAAATGTGAGTGGTTCTCTTTACTCAAAAGCAGTTTTTTGTTTTTCCACTTTGTAAATTCTTATTGTGTTGGTAAGAACATGGAGATCAGCAATGATTACGGTTTTGATATTGTCAGGATTTTTATTTTATTTTTTTTAAATAGCCATCTGCCGAAGACCTGAATGTGACAGAACTGTAACGTCTGTCGAGCTTCTGCCGCTGAGAGGATCATCCCCAATCAGTCTGGCAGAAACAGTCATGCTGTTTTTCTTCGCCCTTGTCTCTGAAGCGGCTGCCAGTCATTTGTGGTTTGACTGACCAGTCCTGTCTGGTCTGTCCAGCGTCTCATAGGGAATAAAACCTTCATCATTTTCGTCACCGGGTGTCAGCAGACGGGCTTAAGGTCAAAGCCGTCCGCTCGTCAGGTGATGTCACTGCGAGCGCAGCCCAATCCGTCAGTCCTGCTCTCCAGGGCGCTTCGTCCACCTCGGGTCAGCCCCTCTGGGAAGCGACTTCCTGCCTACACGCGAGTGCCAGGGGCCGCTCATCATCACGCTGCTGCCTAACGCTTTACACTAACACACTTAGCCTCCCTAGCTGAGAGGCTCTTTGTGCGGAAGGCTCACTCTGACCTTTTAATCTGTTTTCCCCATGCAGCCGATCAGAAGCCCCACTTTTCTTTTTAGAACATAGTGTGGTTACTGAGACTCCATTTCTCGGGGCAATTGCAGGGATGGGTCTTGTCCAGATCACGTAGGTTCCTTATTAGCAGAACGTGAACATTTGCAGACTCGGAATATATCGGAACGAACACACA
>JAAGVU020000129.1:18164909-18176206 GCA_011763525.2 Mormyrus iriodes
TTGTCCAGATCACGTAGGTTCCTTATTAGCAGAACGTGAACATTTGCAGACTCGGAATATATCGGAACGAACACACACACACACACACACGCCTAGCTCTGACCATTAATATTGACTAGCTAGAGTTGTAATATGGTCAGTGGTTGGTCTGATGACTATAGCATTCTTTGGATGTGGTTCAGTGATTGGCGTCTAGGGCCAGAGGTGCCATCAAGATGAACCTTCAACAATGTGTATGACACACCTCTGTCCTAGCTCTCGCCGGTTCCTGTTCCTCGTGCGTGTATATGTATGCGGTTTCTCTGTGGGCAGGCGGTTCAACCGGTTTGATTTTCCCCTTTGCAGGTTCGGCCGTGACACGGAGCATCAGATGCGAAGCACATAGGCTTCAGGGCACCGGAGCTGCCTCCTGGAATAGGATATAAATCCCAGGGGTAAGTTTCCTAGAGATTACAGGCCTCCCGGGTTACTAGTCGCCGGATGTTCCAGGATATGAGCTGCTGAATGTGATAAGCCACAAAAAAGGAAAAAACCAACAGTACGTGTGGGAAATGTTAAACTTCTGGTCGAAGGTGAGCCGTGTCTTTCACGTGATGGGAGGCAAGGGGAATGGGTTTCCGTGCTGGACCTTCTGTTTGGGAAATCTACGCATCTGCTGATGTGTTGTTTGGGATTAGCAAGCGTTCTAAGGGTTTTGTGGGGGATCAAGGAAGCAAAACTTTATTTCTTGTTTCTGCAAACTGGTTAGGATGCACTCTGGGAACGCCGTGATGTGGAGGATGGTGATGGAGCATTGTGGGTTCAGGCTGGGGGTGTTTCGGTGTGGGTTTGGAGCTGCCATTACCCGCTATTTGGTTTCAAGGCAGTGCCCCAAGGTATTATATCCATAAACATCTGTTTTCCCAAGAAAAAATGATTTATCAATGCGTGGTACGTTTCGTGCTTGTATGACAAGCTTTTCCATACACGTGCCTGCTTGCTTGTCGTAGCCTCCTTGTTTCAATGGTAAGCTTTATTTATTTTTTGATTTACTGGACTCATAACAAAGCTATTTGGTAATGCAAGGATACTGTATAATTTGGATGTTTTTAATCATGATTTAATTGCTTGATCAACTGGTTTAAGGTTCCTGTTGTTTTTGCATGTATTTAATAAGCTGCATAAAAGAGCTGCAGATTGCAGATAATTGTTGACCCGAATCTGTTTCCCCTATGATAACAGTATCGGCACCGTTGCTGAGCTAGCCAGCACCTTAATGACACCTCACTCACTGCTAGCGATGACTTGCTCCAAACTGCCTTCCCAGGAGGCACCAGTGACGCTTTTAAAGGGGACCTTTGACTTGTTGTTGGATATCAATTCTTAGAGCTAGCAAAAGAACACAAAAACACTTCCTAGAACCAAGACATTAAAACATTGAAATTATATTTTAAAAAAGGGACTGTTTATACTATTAGCCCAAGAAATAATGGTATAATACTTTTCGTTGTGTTTTAATAACGCTGTGTTTAATAACACTCTCATTTTTGTGTTATATATTTCTGTTAATTTTATTTGAGTTGGGGGTGGGTTGTGGCGTAATTCCCAGTATCGGCAGAGTAATGTCACCGCTGGGCCCTTCAGCCAGATGGTTATCCCCAGTTGTTTTCTCAAAAATGTACGTCACTTTGGATAAAGGTGTCTGCTAAATAAATGCATTTTTTTTGTCAGAAACAGCATCTGACAGTATTAATTTACTAGCCTTGTCATACAAGCATGAAATTTGTCATACACCTCCCAAAAATGGGTTATGTTTAATGAATGCTGGTTTTGAACCCTTAACCCCCCCTGCCCCCACCACCACCACTCAAATCGGGTGTGAAACTGTGGCTGGCTCCACCAAAATCAGGATCCTTTGTTTAGACATCTAAGCGTCTCTTTGGCGTGCCTGTCGTCTGCCTGGGCTCCTGTTCTGGCCCCCCAGGGACCTGTCACGTGGTTTGTGGGGGTCACCTGATGCATAGCTAATACCGTATTGCAGTTGTGTTACCCTGGAGTCCCTGCCAGTTCCTATGAGGTGCTATAAATTATAAATTATAATATGATTCAACAGGCAGTAATATTCGTGTGTATTATAAAAAGAAGAAACATTGCATAATTCATTACAAACTGAACCTAGTTTCTCTGTCCTTTATGGTAGAGGCCGAGAGTGTATTTATATAGCGTTAATTTTGTATACATGTGTGTAATACTCCACTGAGTCCTGAGATTATGAACTTGTACAGTTTTGTTTTCAGTTTCAGTGTATGAGGAGCAGTTTTGTTATTTTGTTGAAATCCCCCGAGGCACACAGTGCAGAGAAATACAGCAGCACGTAGCATGATGATGCTCATGCTTTAGAAAAACACAAACGGTGCTTCCATGAAACAAGGTGCGGTTTGGTCTGGCACCGAGGCCCCGCCTCCTCATTGATGTGGGGTCTCTACGTCCTCTAGCTCTGGCAGTGTGAGCGGAGACCGGCCCAGTCACCTCCTGGTCCCCTCTAAGCCGCTTGCCGCGACGTCATCCTCTGCCGTGGGAGACATGACGGTGGCCAACGCCAAGTCCACGTCGGGTAAGCTTCTCAGATGGAGAATCTGAATGCTTTGTTGATTTATCCTCGGTTTAGTGGAGATTGTCCACAAAGCATGTGCAAACAGGTGATCACTGATCACTGACGGTCCAGTAGAAAAGTCTGGGTGCGTTTTCCTTGGGACTGAATTCTAAAAGGTTGAAAGTGAGCAAGGCCTTAATCCTGATCTATGGAAGGAGCAGCTTTGTGGCAGAAAGGCTTTGGCTGGTTGGTGTAGGTCCCTGTATCTAGAGCCAAGACTGCGTGGTTACTTGTTATTGATTGAAAACTAGCAGCAGAAGAGGGACAGTGTGTGTTTGTGTGGGTTAGGTTTCTGTCCCTGTGATCGGAAGGTAACTGGTTCAAATCCCATAGTCGGCAGCGTGATTTCACCATTGGGTACTTGAACAAGTTCCTAATGCTCAAGGGACACTGACTGACCCTGTTCCCCGATTCTCACCTCAAAGATATCTTTGGATAAAAGAATCTGCTAAATACTGTAAGAGTTTCTTGCGGTAGGTGTCTAATGACCGTAAGCTCATGCATTGCACAGGGAGTTGCGCATGTCTAAAGTAGTCTGTTGTATATACAATGGTAACCAGTTGACTTTGTTGCTCTGATGTGGAACGAGAGGTTTATTTGTATGTGTATGTGGGCTGTGTACTAGATAAACTGGAACTCTGGCAGGTACCTTCCGACCCAGGATGTGAAAGGCCTCTAAAAATACAACACTTAGTTTGTTTCGCACCCTCGTGGCCAGACTGCCCTTTTGTGTGACCATGCCAGACCGATGGTTGGCCTCCTCTGGGGAGGGTTCCATGCTTCCTTGCCCCATGATGGTGAACTCAATAGGATTTGTGTCGACAGTGTATGGTGGCTGGCTGATTCCTGAGTTTTTCATAGGAGTGGTAGTGGGGGGGGGTGCTGCGTTGGCACATGGCTGTTGCTGTGTCATCTTAGGAGTAACCAGCTGTTACTGCAAAGCTCTCTGCAAGCCCCCCCCCCACACCTCATTGCAGCTTGAGGAGGGAGATGGAGCTTGCGATAGGGTGGGGTACCACGGACCATGCAGTACTCGGACCACAGTGTCATTGTATCTTTACTGCTGTCCAAAGATAATTTGACTTGTAAATGTTCTTCCTCAGCCTGGATGTCTCGCGGAGGCCACTGCTTTATGGAAACCCATGAACTTTCAGTGGCCAGCTGTCATCTCACGTTGTGATGTTGCTGTTATGTAACAGTGTTGACAAAACTGAAAAATGGGGCATTGGGTGGACGTGAAATCTTTCAAAGTTTGGCATATTCGCGTTTGTGTTTTCCAAAGTATTGTCTCCTCGCTGATGTGGTTGGATGGATGCGATTAAATGTATGATGATCCTTCATTGGGTTTGAATGGATGAGGGCCTGTGGAATGATTCAGCGGTCGTCTGCAAGTCTGCAGTGGCTTTCGGAGGTGAGATGCTGGTGTTGTTTGTTCCCCAGGCTAAGTGTCTCTGAAGGGAAGTGTCATTTTCGATTGCCCATTGCGTCAAACCTTTCATTAAATTATGGGGTTACCCGTCTCCCCCGGTCAGAGCCTGGATCATTTCTCCAACTAGGTCAATTTCCTAGTTTCTTGCTGTTCTGCAATCCTCCTGTGGACAATCTGCAATCCACCCTCACACCCGTGTTAGCTCAAATGGAATAATGAATGTCCTACAGGGTGACAGTCACCCCTCCAAAGTATGGGGAGTGTTTCTGTGTTTTTTTATGTAATTTTCTCTCTTGACTTATTTGTTCACACTTGATTTGGTTTGTGTTCTGTGATTCTACCATCATTCCTTGCACTTAACATAATTTGCATAACAAATCATAAATGTACGAATGCAGAATCTATTCGGGTCTCCACTTAATGCTTTGGGTCATCCGTAGTACGAAGTTACATAAAAACCTGTGAATTTTTAATAGGATTAGCAGTTGATGTGCTGTGCGTCTTAGTTTATGTAACTCTGTTAACTCTTTCCTTACTTCAGTCATCTGGCATTCACCCTTTCACTCAATCGCCTGCAGAAATTCTGCACATCCTGGCAGATATTCTCATGCTCCTTCTGTAGCCCTGGGAAAGACATTAATGTTTCCTCTGCATCTATGCCTGTCTGTCCTCCCCCTTGTATTTTAAGATAGCAGGAAAGCTCCTCTGGATGAATATCCCCTGACTTAACCTCCAGAATTGAATCACCCAGAGGTAACGGTTCAAATTCAGTGTGATTCACGGTGTCGTTTTCTGACTGTTTAATGTGCTCCTTGCAAGCTCTCTACATTTAATCTGATTGCAGTCATATTTAATCCGCCTCCTTTAGATGAGACACACAGCACTGTATAAAGGCATGAAATGGATATTTCCTACAGTCTTTGACTCAGACAGTCTTTGCATCTGCTTGCAATTTAGTGGCGTTTTTCCTTTAAAAAACAAAAAAAAAAATCATGACTCTAACTTGTGCTGTTAATGATATTGTGTTGCTGGGTGGGGGGGGACCTAAGCAATAAGCGCTATTAAATAACAAAAAATGTGTAATATTTTACCCTTTTGTGACCAGGAAGGTTTTAAAGGAACTTTTTAGCCAGGACTAGAAAAATTTATAAGCAGAAGGATAATCTACCCATCTTTTTAAGATAAGCAAGGATGCAGGGAGTCGCACACAGGAGGTGTAAGATAGTGAGGTGAGGAGCTGGGAAGCCTCTCTCTCTCTCTCACCCCCTTCCTCCCCCCAGCCCTGGATTGCGATGTGATGGCCACCCCTACTTCGCTGTCACAGCACTTAGAAACGATTAGTTTCTGCGAAAAGATAATCCCCCCCCCCCACCCCCACCCCAACGCCCTGCAAGTCTGTACAGTAGGAAGTCTCCCCATCAGAAAGCCAGCCACTGCCTCTGACTTTTTGTCCATTTAACATTTATTGTCTTTTTCTTTCTTTCCTGTGCCTTAGATGTATCATGAGGCCATACTCAACACAGGCAAATAGTGATCTGGGTTAAACTCTGTGCCGCCGTTAACTCACCCTTTAAATGGCGCGTGTCCGTACCGCCTGGCTCACTGTCATGGAGGTGGGTTTGCTTTCCTGGACTAGCATGGCTTGTGTTCTCGGCCCAGCTATGTTCGCATGGCTCCGACTCAAGTTACTACGGAAGCCAGGGGCCGCTGTGTCTCAGGGCGGCCTACTGATTTCATGGATCCCGCCATTTTCGGATTGTCGGCTGCGAGGAAGGCCGAGGGTCTGTGGGCTTACTGATTGATGGCGCCACATGTGAAGGGTGTATGACAGGTAGCAGCCCCTAGGGGGCAGCAGATTAGCACACCTTTGAGTTAGCTTAACCCACAATTGTTCCAGGGACTGGCTGACCCTGTTTCCAGTTGTATGTCACTTTTATCCAAAGTGTCTGATAAATAAATAAAAATGTAAATGTAATTGTCCTGTGGGCATAAATCTGGCACACCCCAATATAAGAGGGTGCAACAAGTGCTATGACCTGTGTTTGATCGTGCTCTGGCCTGGGATGCAATATGGCTGCCCTGGTAAGGGGCCTTGGGTTTTTTTTTTTTCTGGGGGGGTGACATAGTTCTGCCACTCCAGCCTGCCAGAGACCTGGACTGTGTAAGTAGGTCAGTGCGCAAGTCTTTTGCTCAGCAGGGCAGCGCTTTGCCATCGTATGTGTGTCAGCGGAAAGTCTAATGACATCTCGACGGTTCCTCCCCCCCTGGCCCCGCTGTTGCTGCAGCCATGCAGCAGGTCCTGGACAACCTCGGCGACCTGCCCAGCTCCACGGGGGCCAAGGACATCGACCTCATCTTCCTGAAGGGCATCATGGAGAGCCCCATTGTCCGCTCGCTCGCCAAGGTAATCTCGTCCTCGGATAAAATTACGGGCAGGCGCTATCTTAACGAGAAGCATCAATCGGTCCTTGAGTGACCGCTGAAGACCGGGTCATTACTGTGAGCAGTTGACCGTGTGTCACTGAAGCTCAGATGCTTGGGCATCAAATTAATGATGAGTAGAAAATGGCAGAAGCTGAAGAGGCTTGTAGCATCAAGTGGTGTGAGAGGACAGATACCGTTCCAAATGTATGAACTGTGACACGTCCTGCTGAGGCCCTGGTCCACAGTGGAAACGTAAACAAATGATCTCCCCACTTGCGGCCCCATGACCACAAGGAATATTTACTTCAACCTCTTCTACGTCCAGCTAGTTGCTGTATTTTTGCAGCTGAATGAGTCCCATTAGTGACCTGTTTATCCGATTTTGTAGGTATGAAACCAGCTAGCCTAGTCAACAAACTCATAACAGTTTAAGCAAATATTTTTCAGTAAATATTTCCGTATGCAGGAAATTTGTCGTTCCCACCCCCAGAATTTTTTGTTTTTGTATGAAATTCAGTGAGGACACATATGATAGTAAAACTAACTATTGAAGTACAGTTTTGAAGCTGCCCTTCAGATGTGAGCACTTGGGGGAGGGGTAAAGAAAATGATCCCCTATAAATCACATTAACCCCCCCCCCCCACACACACACACACACACACACAGGCCCACGAGCGGCTAGAGGATGCGAAGCTGGAGGCGGTGCGGGACGACAATGTGGCGCTGGTGACGGAGATCCTGGACGACATCCGCGGCCTGAGCATCCAGGACCGCAGCGCCGCCGAGCTCTCGAGGATCCTGGAGGAGCCGCACTTCCAGGTGGTGATCCCGCTCCCGGCCCTTGTCCTCCCGGAAAACAATTTCAGTGAATACTCTGGCTAGCCGTCTCTGCTGAGGAATGAAGTACAATAACAGTCGAGGGTCAGCTGATACACTCTCTCTCAACTGAATAGCCAATTTACAAATCTCACCCAGTCCACGGGACATGTCTTTGAAAAAATTTGGACTGTGTTAATTTTGGATATATAATGTTCTTTGTTTGGTTCCCAAACTGTAACGCATGATGAGGAAGCCTGACTTTTTAGGTCCTTAGCGGTTTCATCTCAAAGACGCAATAAAATGGACCAAGTGTGTTGTGAATATCTGCTCTTCAGTTTTCCTTAGTGTGCCGTCACAGTTCTTAGTGTGTCCTTTGCCTTGTTCCCCTGTGGATTCTGGGATAGGATCTATGCTCATACTGGTCTGATAGATCGATTTCCTGACAGAATAATTCAATGCCATTAAAATATCAGTCTTAACATGATGTATCAAGTGAAGTACTAGTAAAGTCCTTTTGCAAATAGAGGTGCCCTGTACTGTTTCTGGTAGCTCAACCAGTAGAGCATTGCACTAACAATGCAGATGATGTGTGTTCAAATGCCAAAGAGCACGCACATTGTAACCCTTCCTTCAACTTTAACTTGCTTTTAAAAGTGTTAGATAAATGAGTCTTGAAATGTTTGTTCCTGTACAGTCGCTGTTGGAGGCTCATGACCAGGTGGCCTCAAAGTCCTATGACACCCTGCCGTCCGAAGTCTCTAAGGACATGCCGACGGGCAACTCTCTTCAGGCGGACGCCGTGAGGATGATCGGGATTCAGAAGAAGACCGGGGAACCGCTGGTGAGTGGTGTTCTCTGATTCCAATGGGTGCGGGACACTTTGGAGTCTGTTTAGAGACAGTTGCTCATGCCCTAAGACCCCGTAAGCACTCTGCCCACCTTTTCTGTCATTGGCAGGGCGTGACGTTCCGTGTGGAGAATGGCGAGCTTGTGATCGCCCGTATCCTGCACGGCAGCATGATCGACCGGCAGGGCCTGCTGCACGTGGGCGACGTCATCAAGGAGATCAACGGGCATGGGGTTGGCGGCGACCCCCGCCATCTGCAGGACATGCTGAAGGACTGCAGAGGCAGCCTCACTCTCAAGATCCTGCCCAGCTACCGCGAGCAGGCTGCCCCCTCACAGGTCCGATACGCCTCGCCTCCTGACCGTGCACCCCGAGGGGTGGGGGGTGCGCTGTCCTGTAACTGCCCTGTCAGCGGGTGACCGGCAGGAAATGCCACCCGCCTGAAGTGCTCTATTAATAGAGTGTGTGGCTCAGCGGGTTAGGAGACTGTGCCTGCGTTCAGGAGGGCGCCGGGTCGAATCCTAGTGACCGCAGAGTGATGTCACGCAGGGCCCTGGAGCGTAGCTCATAAGGCCCAGTTGTTCCAGGAATTGTCTGGGCCTGCCTGCTCAAGAATAAACAGCATCTGCAATATAAATGAGTAAACCTTCAAAGCAGTCTCTGGGGCCCATTAGAGGGGGCTCTTGAGCCTGTTCATGGAGCCATACTAGGGGGGTTCTTGTTTCTGTCTAGCCCACACAGCCACATTTTTTTAACGCTGTAGTGGCAGCTGTCTACTGAGGGAAACTAATGCCATGGCCTTTCTGCGGTAGGACAGTTTTCTAGAATGTTACCTGAGGTGTTAGGGAAAGTAACCACCCCACCCACCCTTCTCATAAGAAGGGAAAGAGCGCATCAAGGCGCAAACTCCTCCATCAAGGCAAATGGGAGGTCAGCCACCTGCTGACTGGCAGAGGAGACCGGAAGTGTGAGCCTGTTGGCTAGGAGTGCATAATTGGTTCACGTGACGCACTGTCGCCCGGGAGGAGGCCTCTTTGTACGTGCCTGCTGGATGGGCTCCCCACACCCCTCGAGAAGCATGCAGAAAACCACACGCTGACGGCAGGGCTGCCGTTGTTTACGTCATGGGTGCCACAGCTGTCCCCAGGCGCTCTTACACCACGCCTCTTCGCTACGACATCACAGCGCTAGCATGATGCTGGCATCTGGGGCCAGTGGCTCGGCCAAAGTTACTGTGGTGCTGCAGTGGGCCCTTCGGACAGTCGGTTTGCTGTTTAGTTTATTACACACCGAACTACATTTAATAATAATGTTCTCTTCCCACTTGCCTGAAGGCACTGCTTTTCATTTCCGTCAGGAAGTCCTTTTATAGAAATATTCTGAATATTGTGGGATGGGAAGAGCGTGTGAAATAGTGTCCACGATGGCTTGCTGTCAGACCACATCTGTGTTCCTCTCTCTGACGGCGGTTAGCTGGCTCGCTATCACATGCTTTTCATCTCCCTCATACAGGGGCCTTAGTTGTCTCCAGCAAACAGCTCTAGAATGTTTCTGTGCACATGAGTGTAGAGGCTCAGGGTATTAGCCCCATGGTTGAGAGCATCCCCTGCCTCTTCTGCGGGGAAATGTTTGTTTACATTATGGTGCCCTTCTTCTTTCGCCAAGGCTGTCCATGATGTGTAAACCAGCAGAGGTACTGATTGGAGCTAGGAGGGAGCAAAAATGTGGGGGTCCCAGAGGGCTCGGTGGAGAAACACTGATCTATATCAGCATGGCTGTGAAACTCTTCTCCAAATGGTCATACTATGTAGTATTCTCATTGCATTCTCTCAATTGTATTTTCTGAATGGTGTCCAAGGGAGAAAGATTACCAATACAAACTCTCACTTGTTAGGTTTACTTGAAGCCATATTTTGACTACAATCCAGTCAATGACAACCTGATCCCCTGCAAGGAGGCAGGACTTGCCTTCTCCAGAGGGAGTATCCTTCAGATTGTCAACAAGGAGGACCCCAACTGGTGGCAGGTGGGTGGAGCCTGTTTCAACCAATGGGTGAAATTCACATGGTGGGAGGATGTAGGTTGCCAGGTTAAATCAGTTTGATTTTTCTCTGATTCAAGCTGCTAGCTGAAAGTAGAAGCCTCCATGTTTAAGTCTAGATGGAGGTTTAGTTAGACAGATCTTGTAGATGTCTTTTTCTTTTCTTTAACTAGAGAAGATGTAGAAGAAGGGACTAGTAGATGACAGCAGTCTCTCCGCCTCTGAGATTTCCGCCCGTCCCTCAGGCGTGCCATGTTGTGGGTGGAGCCACAGGACTGATCCCCAGCCAGTTCTTGGAAGAGAAGAGGAAAGCTTTTGTCCGGAGAGACTGGGATGGGTCAGGTAGTCTCTGGGCGGTTCCAGCTTGTGGCATGGCCACCCCTCTCTCCCAATGTCATTTCCTAGCTTAGTGCAGCTGTGTTTCACCAGCCTAACCCAGAGTCTAGGACTTAATTGCCCTCAGGATGCCAAAATCTTATAGACTACTGTTAAATAGTAACTTAAAATATAACTGACAACAGTGTGACACTGTATGCAGCAAGCTATTAGCTTAAGTCTGCCCTCTGGTGGCCGCTAAAAGTACTGACGCTTTGTGCATTCTAGCAGGCATGCTCTGTGGGACGATCAGTGGGAAGAAGAAGAAGAGGATGATGTACCTGACTGCTAAGAATGCAGGTACACAAACAGCGGGCTGTCTGTTTTAGCTTTTGAATTTTGAACTCCGCAGCAAGTTTCTTCACATCAGTTTGGGCCAGTAGGGGTAAGAGCACCTTTGTGTTTTTAGAGTTTGACCGTCACGAGCTGCAGATATACGAGGAGGTGGCAAAAATGCCCCCATTCCAGAGGAAAACGCTGGTTCTGATCGGAGCGCAAGGGGTGGGGCGCCGGAGCCTGAAGAACAGGCTCATGATTCTCAACCCGAGCCAGTTCGGTACCACCGTCCCCTGTGAGTCCACTTGCCATGATGATGGGCTCTATTGCATACCCTTGGTCCCAGCTCACCCCCCCCCCCCCCCCCCCCCCGCGCCCCCCCCCCCCCCCCCCCCCCCCCCCCCCCCGCAGCGGGCGGGCGCGCGGCGCCCGCTTGTCGTTGCGGTGGCGGGC
>JAAGVU020000129.1:18176306-18187984 GCA_011763525.2 Mormyrus iriodes
CTTCACGTGCGGGTGGCTCTTTTGCCGCCCCGTGGCCCCCCCCCCCCCCCCCCCCCCCCCCCCCGGTGTGTCCCCAGTCACATCACGGCATCCCCGTGAGGATGAGAGGGATGGCCACTCGTATCGTTTCGTGATGCGGACGGAGATGGAGGCGGACATCAAAGCAGGTCGGTACCTGGAGCACGGCGAATACGACGGCAACCTCTATGGAACCAAGATAGACTCTATCCATGGGGTGGTGAGCGGCGGCCAGACCTGCATCCTGGACGTCAACCCTCAGGTCGGGGCGGCCTTGTCGGTTTCACCCTCACCTTAATCTGTAGCTGAAACCATGTGGCATGTCATGTGACCCAACAAACCCGCATCCACAGGCGCTGAAGGTGCTGAAGACGTCGGAGTTCATGCCGTTTGTCGTCTTCATAGCCGCCCCGGAGCTGGAGACGCTGCGGGCGATGCACAAAGCCGTCGTCGATGCGGGAATCACCACGAAGCTGCTCACGGTCCGTCCCATTTGCGATTTCCGGGGCCGCTGGGGGTTCAGTGGGTAGCTGCTGCCTCAAGTATGAGTGTGTGCCCGTTGATGGACTGCCATCTTGTTCAGAGTCTGCCCCAGCCGTGCTCCCCATGCTCTTTCCACGCTCCTCAGGATAAATGATTGGATGGATGGATGGATGGGTTTGTCGAGGCTTGCGGGATATTCTGAGCAGCCATCGTTGACTAAAAAGTGATCCATACAGTCATTTCCCAGATATGACCGTATTTTTCTGTCTCGCCAACAGGACAATGACCTAAAGAAGACTGTGGATGAAAGCGCGAGGATCCAGAGGGCCTACGATCACTACTTCGACCTCACAATTGTCAACAACAACCTGGACAAGGCGTTTGAGGAGCTTCAGGCGGCTGTTGACAAACTATGTTCAGAACCACAGTGGGTCCCAGTCAGCTGGGTCTACTGAGCTTTGTCGACCCAATCCCGAGCAAGGTGGAGAGTTACCCTCATGGACCTGGCTCACAAAGCCCCAGGTAACGTGAGGTCAGCCGGCACAGCTAATGGTACCAGAGACCGCTCTGTATGCTGACCCGTTTTCTACTACACAGACCAAAGGGAAGTGAACTTGTATTTATTTTTAATAACTTTTGCAGTACCTTTTCACTAACCTCGATTTGGAAATGGATGTTTCGCTTTTATTTAGCTTATCTGTACCATGGTTATCCCTGTCAGAAGCTAACATTTTGATTTACCAACCTCTTCTGAAGTTTTATTTATTAACTTGGGTGAGGAGACCTTTTTCAGTGACACATTACGACACCGTACCTCTTTGACCTTAAACATGTTTACAGTACATGCCTCATCACCATGGCGATCACACAACTGTCCTCTGTGAATTCCACCTTGTCTAAGGTAAACTTGCCATAATTTCTGCTTCTGGTTCCTCGTAGAAGTCTTTGTGTACCTGGCAACTTCAGACAGGAAAGCTGCAGAAGGTGCAAGCACACTTTTTGCAGAGAAACTTCTGTTTCATTGGAGAGTTTCGAATCTCCCGGCTTTGTGACATATTGGATAGTATTTATCCTTAAGCAGCACATGGGTTTTGCTTTAGATGTAGCTGTGGACCTCTGTGCTCTTAGATCCTGTCTTCAGTATGCACTGCAGAAAATGTTTTCTTTGTTCTATGCTCTGTCAATGAGTGCAAGTTTGTTTGTGCCTCTGAATGGACCCCCCCCCCCTTTTTTTTTTTTTGAGGGTAATTAGTCACAGAGAGAGAGACCAGACCGCTTTTTGTCATACTAATGTGTGAATTAAATTCTCCTTTTCATGTGACGGACATGCCCTACCGAATATTTTATAATGAAGAGACCTGTATTTTAAGAGAGATTCAGTACGTTTGATAAGTTTGCTTAATAAATTTCAGGCTGCGGACAATCGTTTTTCAGATTTTATCCTTTCTTTCTTTTTTAAAAATAGTTTCCCCCTAAAGTGGCTTGAAGAACCGCTAACTGGACAGGCTTGCCTGGATCCCTCAGACAAACCTCCCTGCCGCTGATTCATCCAGGGACTCCCTCTAGGCCCCGACTCATCAGTCCCCTTAGTTTGCCTGTTTGCCTTTGATCAAATTTAGTCCATCTCTATTTTTTATTTTTTTTTTTAACTTTCTCAAAGAGAATTTCTCGTCTGATCAATAAACTAGCAAACTTCCTTTTACAACAATGGATGTATTTTGGCAGTACAGAGAAAATGAAGGGAGGGGAGGAAGAAGACTGGAGGCATTTTCTGATAGGAAATGGAGGCTGTAACTAATAATTGGTGCCCTTTTTTTAATTGAACATTTAAACATTTGTTAATAATATGAAATATAATGCAGTGCTGCCACCTAGCTTCTAGCTTATTACTTGCGCTAATTCTGAATCTTTCCCTGTTATGCCTCGGCCGGAGCTCGGATGGCACTCGTCACGCGTGGCTGTTTCGCTCCAATACCCGATACGAGTATTCATACTTGCCTGGTGATGTGGGAATTCGAATAACAAGATAAAAGTGCTCCAAAATCTTCTGAGAAAAAGTAAACGTTAAACTTCATTTCCGACACGTCATACTCGGCCAGCCGCCTATCCAGCTACACTAGCTCACGCTGCAGACAGGCAGGCGAGCCCGTGGACCACGATGTACAGGATGAGGGGACCAAACCCGGGGCTTTGGCCCAAGTCCCCTCGCACAGTACCCGTCTCTCTGTGCAGGGTCACTCTGCAATGGTGACAGAGTCGCACTGCGCTCTCAAAGGCACCGTCGCCCAGCAGGGTGCAAAGGCCTTCGTCCTTCACACAGCCTTCCTCACCTCGCTCGAAACTTTGTACCTGTGGAGGCCGGAGAGAGCCCCATCAGCCAGAAACTTCTAGAAAAGTTCCCACAATGCATCCATGACAAGAATCCAGTGAACACTACCACAATGAGTGCCTCGTTTATCTAAATGAAAATCAGTATTGCTTAATGTCAATCATTAAAAAAAAAAAACAACATAATTTCCACTTACCAAATGCTGCAAAACCTGTAGGACAGATTGACTGCAACAGTCTCCAAGCGCAGCCAAAGCAGCGTCAGTCATTTCTGCAATTTAGCAGTGTGTGTGGAAAGGTAAATAACAGGTGCATTTTCGTCTGTTGAAGTGAAAGGATGCTGCGTTTCACAGCTGAAAAGGTCACCTTGACAGGCTGGTTTCAAACATAAACAGAGCCATTCGTTTTCAGAGCTCTGGTAACAGCCTGGGTACAGCGTGTGGTGACTAAATGTGTTTGTAATGAGCCGCCGCTCACCTTCCATAGCACTGACCAGCATGTGCACGGCCAGGAGGGGTGAGGAGCCAAGGGCTTCCCCAGCAATCTCCCTCTCACCCTTCAAAAGGTCTAGAACTGATTGGGCCGCCTGCTTCAGCGGAAGCCCTTCCTCCAGCTGCCCCCAGCCAATCATCTCTCCCCGGTAATGCCGATCCAGCTTGCGAAGGTATCAGAGGGAGAAGCCCAGTCAAAGGCAAATGTCTTGAAATACGACCAGACTTCCCAGGAACATAGTTAAAGCTATACCTGTGGATCTTTCCGGAAGGCATGTTTTTATCCATGCCAGGATGCAGTGTTACAGAGTATATCCTGTTGGCTCACATCTGGCAGGGCCCCGGATTTCCTGACTTACCATGTCCCCCAGCCAGGTGATTGTTCCTCTATCCAGCATGATCTCCTTCAAGAACTCGAACAGTCTGTATCTGATACGTGCTGGAATTGCAGCCAGCTGCTGGAAATGCACATTCAGCCCATTCAGATCTGGAACCAGGGCAAGTTCAGTTTAGTGATGTCAGAGAACTGCTCTGCTCTAGATGAGAACAAATTCCACACTGCAGAAAAATCTAATTAACTTATGAAATTTATGAACACCTGTTTTATGGTATCGTCGTCCTTTCAACTGCTTTAGGCAAAAAAAAACATTTTACAGACCCTTTAAAAGAGGTTTTTAAGGAAGTCAAGCCAAGGGCTTTTATTTTTATATTTACTTTATTATTAATCGAAAGCAAATCATAAGCATATTTTTTGGATTGTTTTAATTGTTTTTCTAAACAGCTATAAAATATTAGTTTTTACCTTGTGGGTTATTCAGACTGCTTTAAATTGATATATTCTCACCATGAATATAGCCCTAGTTCCTAGAATGGATATAGAATTAATAGAATTTAATTATTAAACAATATGTAATAAAATGTACATTAACGCAGAAATTTTATGGAACTGAAAGGTCTATTGGAGAGCTTCAGGCACCTGGTATTCTCACCTGGTTCCCCATCTGAGTTCAAGCCCATGGTGTATTGTTTCCAAGAACAGATTGTACCAAACATGCCAGCTACAGTACCTGGCTGTCTAGGGTAACTGACTTTTCTTTCCCTACATTTCCCACTTAAAAATCCACACTCAGTTTTAATGATTATTTTCTGAATCTTGTCTAACAGGTCTGGTTTATTTCAGGATACGTAACCACACACCCTCCAGCCCCCCACCCTGGCGGGTGATACCTTTCAGTAGAACCTCAAGTGCCACCCCCTTGGAACTTGGTGGGTCCTTTAATTCCTTCGCAGTCGGTCCCCCAGCCAAGACTCGGGCTCCTCTGCCGGAATCCACTTCAAATCCACCCTGTACCTCAGGCAGCAAGCACAGCTCTGTGTGTGCACAGGCAAACCAATTCAGACTCAGAGTAATGGACAGGAATGCATGATCTACACTAGAGGGAGCCTTCTGTGTGCTCATAGCTGACAGTACATTGCATGTTCCTACGCCTTAACTGCAGGACAGACAGGTACTGACCGTACTTCCCATCAGCTTTCACTTCAAGTTCAATGATACTGTATGCGAGGACGGTCAGAGGAGGAATCTCCATGGACACTTTGCTGTCCATGTATAGGCTTCCACTGTTTTTCACTGAAACCTGTGAAGTGTCAGGATTCATCTAGTCAGAGGTAATCTGCGGTGTGTTTATACCCTGTACATGAAGATAATGCTACAAAGTTAGAAATTTAAATCTGGCTGTCTAGGGTGTACCCCAGCCTAGTGCTCTATGTTGTCTCCCGGCCCCACTGAAAAGAAGGTGGATGGATTTTTCTGACTAAATTGATCTGGATCATCCATGCTCTTGTAGATCAATATTTTGTAAAGTACTAACAAACATATAAAAAAAAGAATATATTTTTAAAAACCCATCTGCATTATTCTACCTATCATGCTTCCCGAATATCACTACACTCTATCCAGAACCAAGTCATTTTCCTAGCACAGCTACAGTAACACTTGCCACTATGACAATGTGTCTACACACTCCGTTGTGCAGTAAAACCACCAATGTCATTCTGCAGCTAACCCTGATAGAGGATTACTGACACCTAAACAGTTAAACACAAATAGGATGGAGTTGCCTGTTAGGAGCCCATTTCCAAAGCAAGTGACCATTCCAGTAACTGCCTGCAAGATGGCCACTACGTGCCCTCACCTGTATCTTCTTGAGTTTACGGAATCCCAGGCCCGTAGCACAGTCTCCCTGCTCCTGGACCTGCTCGTAGATGGTGCACTGCTCAGTGGTCAAAATCCTCTCCTTCACCACTCCAAACGCTTCCTTTTGCTGTTCCCTGATCTGCTTAATCAAGCCGTGTTCCAAATTCATAATTCTGTTTGGGAAATGGCCATTGTTAGAAGCCTGAAATGGTCATCTCTTCCCAAATAACGGGCAGAGGTACCCTACCACACTAATTAAAGTTTACTTGGCCCACCTGTCTCTGGAGTCCCCCAGAAGCTTCTGAACATCCACCTCTTGTTTCTTCATTGTGCCAAAGGATGAGTGTAGCATGGAGGACATCTGTCCTTCCAAATTCAAGTTCACTGGACTCACTCCGGTGTCCAGCATTCCTATCTTGATATCGCCGTAAGTCCCCTCATATTTCAGGAATTCGGATTCCAGTACATCTGAAAATGATTCAAACAAATTTCTGTAAATTTTTGTATTTACAGTACCATTGTACCATGTATTTTAGTCTAAACGTGTACCCTTGGTGCATTAGGCACTGGACAGCAAGTAGGTGAATAATTTGTACTATATAAGGCTGAATGTATTAATCTATTGGGATAAATGCTTATATCAATGCTTCCCAATCCAGTCCTCATGGACCTATAGTCAGTCCATGTTTTAGCTCCCTCTGAGCTCCCCACCAGACAGTCCACATTTTTGCTCCCTCTAGAAGCTGAGAGGGACCAAAAACATGGACTGTGTGGATCCCCAAGGACTAGATTGGGAAACACTGGCTTATATAGTACATGCTCCTGAAGACCCTAACCCATCAGGTACAGGATACATGGCAGGGGTCTCCCTGGGTGGGATGCCAGCCCATCAGGGGACATACACACACACACAATATGGGCAACCACATGTTTTTGGACTGTGTTTGGAAACCTGCCATTATTCCTACATGCAAACTACACACATGCATAAAGCCAGGGACAGCAATCAAACCCACAACCCTGGAAGTGTGGGAACAATACTAAACAAACCACGGTGTGTGTAATAAGGATAGTGGCCGGTTCCTGTCCTGCCCCTTTTGCTATGTCAGTTCCCATAATGGCCAGAAGATATTGTGGGTCATCCCAGTGTCTTTAACTCCTAGGGTGTTTCTCTGCTTCTTGGGCTGTTGCGCGACGCTACGGGCTAATTGGTTAGCCACTGTTCTGAATTCCCTTTTATTGTCTTGGGTTCAATGTTATAATTAATCGCTTCTCATTTTCTTATGTTAGTTATTTGGTGTATTTCTGTGTGGCTCCTTGTTTTGCTCCCTGGCTGTATTATGTTCATTTGTCCCTGTTTTTATTTTCCCTTGGTGTATTTACCTTCTGTTTCTGTTAATTGACCTCACCTGTTCCTCATTGCCCCTAGTTCTTATAGCCCACACCTGCCCATTGTATGTCCTTGTTATCCGTGTATTTAAGTGCTTGCCTTTGTTCCATTCTTCAGTCAGTCATTGTAGTTGTCATTGTGTGTTTGTTGCTGTGCTTGGTTCCTGTGTTGCTTCACAGGCAGTTATCCTGAGTTAGCTTGTAGTTTCCTATGTTTCCTACCTACCCTTGGCTTCATTGTTCCTGGTGTTGATCCCTGCCATACTTTAGTTTTCATCTCTCGTGGTCCCCTTTATTTTCTGGTTCTCCCTTTGTGTTCTTTTGAGTTAATGAAGATTACTGTTCGTTGGAGCTACTCCGTGGATTGTTCCTCCTTCGTGATGCCCTGCTGCAGTAGGCAGGGGTGCCACTGGAGACCAGTCTAATTATTTTCTAAATTTTATTATTATTTTTATTTATTTACTTATTTATTTTATTTATTTTTTTTTTTTCATTCCACTGCTACTCACAGGACCCTGGGATCATCCTAACCCCCCCAATGACCCCTGGGTGTATGTTAGTCTGATAATCTGGATGTCATCTGATTGGGCATGAATCAGGTACTTTAGCTACTATTTTAATCCCGTATGTATCTTTTGACATACCTGGTTTAATTTCCTTGTCTCCCAGCAGCACATCACTCAGAGTGAAGTCCGAGAGTATATATTTTGTTGGCTTCCAGAACCAAACGGGCTTCGACTTCACAACTACTGACAGAAGAAGCAGCTTGTCAGAGTCATTGAGTCGGGACACTGGTATCAGACACCCATCTGGGTCGATCTCTCCGACGAATTTTCTGGTGGCCTTAGCGAACATCTGGAGTAATCCAAGAATACAGATGAGATGCAAACATATTGGCGTCAGCATATAAGCAAGAAAGTTGTTAAACCATACTATAACATTTTATAGCCCGTAAAAGTTGCATACCTAGTCTAACAGTAAAACATTAACCGAATGTCATCGCGATTAGATCCTTCTGCGTTGAAAGCTTCTTCCCTCCATATTTGGTCATCAATAACAGCGTAAGTAAAGATAAGTATTTTTCTGATAGATTGTTATGCTGTCTACTTTGTAAACAGTGACTTACTGTATGTCAGTGGAAGAATCAGCTGGGGGAGAAAAGGCGTTTTTACAGCACATTCCCGCTCTGATACACTCCTACGCAGTTAGGAAAACGAGTTTGATTGCATAATGCGTGAATGCTATCCAGAGGAAAACTATCAAACAAAATTACCAACATATGCCTTGGCTCAAAGTTTTCAGCACAGTCGCTTCAGCTCGACTAACTTTCTAAATCATCGCCTGTTTACTACGAATATTATGTGAAATGAAGTAACAAGCATCTTTACCTTCCAAGACTCCGGACCGTGAGCGATGATACGGCACGTTCCTTAAAGTAGGGGGTTTAGGTATACTTAAAGATGGGGGTGTGTGTGGGCGATCGTGAAAAACGGTAAGGCTGAAGCGTGAGGGAAGAGCGGCGACGGCGCGCCGCCCCGCTGGTGATGGCGTTCCGGGAACGGCAGACGCGATTTACTGCGCATTACTAAGCAGATGTGCGCGACAAAGGCGAAGGCTGCAACGAGAATGTGAAAATGAATCCTAACGCCAATATAGAAAATCTTAGACTACAAAGTGAAATTACTGAGTATGAGGACGCTAAGCAATGGATATAGTCAATTATCCCTAAAATAGATGAGACTCCATCCAACCATCCATCCATCCATTTTCTGTAACCGCTTGTACTGTTAAGTGTTGCAGGAGGTCTGGAGCCTATCCCAGAGGCTATGGGCACAAGGCAGGGATAGATGACTCTAAAAATTAATTGTATGACTCTGGTCTGGTTCTAAATTGAACAATAAAAATAAATGATTTCCTTTTTAAATGGTGCCCAAAAGTTGTTTCATTTTAAGCATTAACACAATAGTGTTTTCATCATTATAAAAATATTAAGTATACGACTAGAACTGTGCAGGCAAACTTTGAATTTAGCTAAATTTAACTGATGGCCAACTTAAGATTTTATATCTTCAGTTAAATGCCTTGTCCTCCAAGCTGGCATTTACAGGCATGTACACATTTGCTGTCTTCTGGAAGGATGACAGATGAACAATGGGCATCAACTGTCCAGTGAGTGTGTGTGAAATCTGATCTAAGTATCTCCAGGCCTGATAATCTCCTCTCAATACAGCCAAAAACTGGGCCTATTGTAAATCATGAAGTCTCATTGTTAAAGCATCAGGAGTAAAATATGACAGATTAAAAGGTTACATTTTCAGAAAACAGAGTATTAGGGTAATTTTCATATATTGTAAGCATTGTGGCTATAAGTGCAACTCAGTATGAAAGTAATCATGAGGTCTAATGGTCAAGGAAACCCTTGGCTGCCAGTTAGTTACACACTACCGCTATGAAACACGGGGGTGAGTCAAGACTGGACAGAGACTCAGTTATGGGCCGTGGCATTTGGGTAGCAGTTGCCTTTTCTTCAGGTCCACAGGAAGCAGAAGTGCAACAGCAGCTTCCAGTAAAATATATAGCGCACTCTGTATAATGCTTCCCCTTCCCTTTAGTGTAATTTAAATAACAGTAAGAATACCCTAGATCATCTTGACTAACAGCCCTCAGTCCCAGCACTCTGATCTCTGTGGATTTTTGGGCATTCCACTGTACTTGTAGTCCAATGTTTCAGATAGGGGGCAAGCAGCCACAATATTCCTCCCTGGGAGACATTTAAATATATGGATTATATTAAATTTAGGTAAACGGTGGAAGATGATGGTGATGCCGGCTATAGTTTTCTGTGTTATTTGATTAGCTAGAAGGAAATGTCAAACTGTCACTTTAAAGAAGTTCAGTTATGCGAATTGAAATCAATGCAATTCTTTTAAAAAACTATGTTTTGGTTCTAATCTTTTGAGCATTTTTTTGGAGTTTGTGTATGCTGCTGACAGTTGGCCCTCGGAAAGGATTGGGAAAACTGGGATTATAGGCCTACATGAATCAGACATGGAAAAAGAACATCCATTTAAATGATATTTTACAATGTTGTAGTAGAAATTGAAATTGTCCAGCTTATACAGTTATAAAACTATTTGCCCCATTTCTGAACATATGACCCACAGGAAAAAGTAATTGTCCCTACTAAAAAAACTTAACCAGTAGCACCACATTAAGCTGCAATTGTCGTGCCGGCAGGGATGACGGCGAGGCATGACGCAGGCACGAAAGGCAGCGTTCAGTGCAGGGAACACAGAGGAACAGCATATAACATCAATGACCTGACACTGAAGCACAGGACTGGGGAACTCTTATACAGATGCACATAAGGGAAGGAACGAGGGGAACCTGTGGCTGGTTAACAAAGGGGCAGGAACACAAGGTAATGACAACGAGCAACAGGTGTGGCTGATTAGCAGCCCTTCCTGCGGGAAACACAAGGAATACACTGGTAGGGCGGGGCTGGACGTGACAGCAATGACTGCAAACGGACGTTTCCTATAATTGTATTCCCAGACTTAAAGGCCTTGTTTAAACTTGGTTTCAAAATGTGTAGTGGGTGATCACAAGTAGACAGAATGACCACCAACCCGCATTGTGATCCGATCACTCAAACCTCTTGACACATTTGGCAACACATCTTTTGTAGTATAATCACTAATGCGTTCTGGATGTGTCCTTGACAAGGATTGTACTATAGCTGCGCACAGGGCAGTAATGGAATCTGAACACTTGTGATCAGCTGGGCACCTTTGAGATGCATGATAGATACAGGTGTAAACGTCAATGTCTGTCTCCAGTCACCCAAGATGCATTTTAAAACTAAGTGTAAACGGGGTCAAAAAGTATTTAATGGATCCATTTCAAACTTTGCAGACATACAAACCTACACTATAGAACTGTATTCACAGACAATGGTGTTTGGAAGTGTTCCTGAGCTCTTGCAGTGATTTTCAATATAGAATCGTGTCTGTTTTTAATGCAGTGCCGCCTGAGGACCCAAAGATCACAGCTATCCAATATTGGTTTCTGGCCTTGTCTCTTGCGTACAGAAATTTCTCCAGATTCTCTGAGTATTTTAATGTCATTATGTACCTTAGATGATGAAATCCCCAAATTCTTTGCAATATTGCATTGAGGAACATTATTCTTAAATTGTTGCACTATTTGCCCATGCAGTCTTTGTGGTTAACCTCTCCCCATCTTCCCTGCACAGAGACTCTGCCTCTCTGGGAGGCTCTTTTTATACCCAATCATCTTAGTTGTTTTAGCATTATACAACTTTTCCAGTGTCTTGTTGCCTTTGTCCCAACTGAATGTGTTGCTGGCATCAAACTCAAATTGAGCATATATTTGTCATAAAAGAATAAAATTTCTCAGTTTCAAGATTTGATATGTTGTCTTTGTTCTATTTTCAGTTAAATATGGGTTTATATGATCGGTAAAGTATTACATTCTGTTTTTATTTACATTTTACATAAAGTCCCAACTTTAATGGAAATGAGGATGTATTTTATAGGTGAAGTATTTTATGGACCACATTACAACTTAACCAAAACAATATCTGGATGGCAATCTATATGCGTTTTAATTTTGAACCAAATGGCATGAAAATTAAAGCAGTCTCTCTTAGTGATGACACTATGTAACACAAACTTTGTTCCTGGACAATACATGTTATTTCTTAATTGCTTATGTTGTAAAAGTATAGAAAATGGCCATTATTCCCTTTA
>JAAGVU020000129.1:18188084-18207677 GCA_011763525.2 Mormyrus iriodes
TTGTCACTCATCCATGTTTCAGTTATTCCTATAATATCGTAGGTGTCTGATGAAATTAAAGCCTCTAAATCATGAATACTGGGTTGTTCCCTGCCTTGCGCCCACATCCTCTGAGATAGGCTCCGGACCCCCCGTGACCCCAAATGGGGTAAGCGGTTACAGAAAATGGATGGAAGGTGGGGATAGTGTGTAGGTGGGGCAGGAGGTTACAAAGATGTGGGAGGAGTAGGGATTAGGTGGGGGGGTGGCATTGGGGGCCGTCTGGGAAATGCAATGTTGTTGTTCAGACAGCATCTATTTAGATTTTTTTTCGTATCGTTGTGGGGGAATTTTCTGCTTTAATAGAAACATATCGGTATGCTTTCAGGCCTGAGCTTCATTGCGTCAAAGTCTTTGTCTAGGCCACTCCAAAACGTAACTTCCGAGCTGGTTAGCTTGTGCAACTCCTAAAGCGGCTGGCAGGTACTGGCGGGCCAAATGGCTTTGCAGACTTCTCTTCCCCCCTGCCCCCCCACACTGGAACCACTCATTCATCCAGCCCTTGTCCCCCCCCCCCTCCTGTTCACTAACCCTCCCTTCACCTACACCACTCTCATCTCACTATCACCCAACTCACTCACAAACACTAAATCCCCACACTCATCACACCTCCCCACAGTCACACACACCCTGTGCCCTCTCCCCCAGCACACACACTCACATCGCCCTACTGACGGATGCACAGGAACCATCCTCACCTCTCTCTGACTGCCCCGCAGTTTGACCTCACCCTATTTATTCTATTTATATCTTCATATTTATAATTTGCTGTAATACTCTTGCACTTTACGTCATTGTGTCTTCCATGTAAACTGCTCTTTGTGCCTTTAATTGCCCCCCGGGGACAAAAAGTTTTTTGTATTTGAATTTGGTAGTTGTGGAAGTAAAAACTCTGCTGTGGGAGGACTTCGCTGAGGTCTTGGAAAAAATAGTTTTGGTTGGCCTCAAAAAGATTCTGGCAAACCATCAGGCAACTGAAGAAGTGGAAGCAGGGCTTTAACCATGCTGTTTATTGAAGGGATGGAGCACTGGTGGCCTCAAATGGGGATGTAGTCAGGCGGTGGAAAGGGTACTTTGGGGACCTCCTGAATCCCACTGACATGCCTTGGAAGAAGTAGAGTTGGAAGACTCAGAGGGAGACTTGCCTGTCTCTAGGACTGAGGTCACTGAAGTAGTCAAAAACTTTTCAGTGGTAAGGCTCAGGGGGGTGGATACAATTCACCCAGAGTTCCTGGATGATCTTGTTGTTAAGCTTCTTGGCTGACATGTCTCAACATTGCATGCGTTCACCGCCAGTGACTCTGAACAAGACAGCTGGGCTACTGAACGTGAAGTGCAACACAAATACTGAAATATATTACAAACATTTCAAGAAATTACAGTCAGAAAACCGCATATAAATCTGACTTAACCACGGTTTTGGTGTTAAGGTTTAAACTCAAACCCGCTTTCTGGATTATTTTAGTATAGATTTGCATATCCCCACATACATCATCAAGCAAGAATACCAGGGAGGTACAGCTGAAAGTGGGTTCGGGTTTAATCTGTAACTATGACACGGAGGTAAAGTTAACTTTGCATTGTGTTTTGGCTGTAATATCTTTCAACACAAGCAAGAAACACCCTTTGGCTTTCCCCATTTCTTTATGGGTGAATTTTAATATTTTGTTGTTTGTATGTAGACTTCACGTTCAATAGCCCAGCTGTCTTGTTTACAGTCAATGGCAGTGAATGGACACAGTGCAGTTACTAATAAATGCGTGTAAATATACATATAGAACTTACATGGTGTGCACTGTCCCCCATAGTTTAGTGCTTAAAGTACACTTAACTGGGCATGTCTGTATCGTTTTGATTTGTACTTATAGTCCATTAATTATATGTTTTGTACTTTAAATGGATACAGAACAGTTATTAGTAACACAAAAGTTTTGTGAGGGAACGTAAAACTATTCCAAAAGATATTTCCCCCCCCCCCCCCCCGACTTCTTTGGGCCTCTGCACAAATGTCACATTGTACAGACTTAATAAAATATTGAAAATAATGGATTCTGTGTCACGTTATATGTCTATAAGGAAATGTTGAAATGTTTTTTTTTATGCCTACATATAATTATGAATAACTAACTGTTTGATGTGTTTGTTCCTTAACTTAAAATGTGTTAAGTGCTTTCTCTGGTTTCCTTTGTAATATTACATTCTGTCTGAAGATCTAAAACCATTCAGTGTGACGAATATGTAATAATAGAGGAAATCACCTGTCCATCCTCTACCCGCTTTTCCTGGTCAGGGGCATAGGGTGCTACATGGGGCTGAAGGCTGGGAAACAGCCTGGGGGGGCTGTAGAGGAATGTCTGTGGCTCATAATAAAACAGAAATGAAAGGACTGATGGACAATTCTGGCAACATAATATTTTGTCCTTTCATCCTCTTTTTCTTCTTATAAAAGCGTTTTGGTTTGGGCTGCCACCAGGAAGGACATTTGGGTGTCTGGCCTAGGATACGGCTTCTTGAGATGTTTCATACATTAGCTGTGCTCTTTGGTGTTATTCGCTCCTACACTAGTCTGTCCCTCATCCTACAACATGCCTTAATTGCTTTTTGTATGACAGCCCAAGAATAACAAGATGAATGTATCAGCTTGTCTGTAGTCCTGATTGGCATCCTGTTGAGATGAAACTTTTAACCAAGCAGTCCCTGGGCAAACAGCATGTCAGTCTGCAACTGTCCAATTCTCCAAAGAGCTTCCACGTTAACATCTCAGTACTTCTAGCCAGTGTTTGAAGTGGGCTGGTACCCACCAGGACGCAGTACAGCACTTCTTTGTTTTTCTCTTCAGAGTATTGGGAATGCTTCTCATGTTCCCCCCGTGTCGTCATAGGGTTTCCTTTGGGTTCTCCAGTT
The DNA here is from genome assembly GCA_011763525.2 of Mormyrus iriodes. Lineage (NCBI taxonomy): Eukaryota > Metazoa > Chordata > Actinopteri > Osteoglossiformes > Mormyridae > Mormyrus > Mormyrus iriodes. Next base: position 18,191,028 of record JAAGVU020000129.1, read on the forward strand.
TTCCCCCACAGTCCAAATAACATGATGAGGTGAATTGGAGTCATCAAATTGTCCGTCCATGCGTGTGTGGGGGGGTCATGTATATATTATATCAAAATGTCCCCATAATGTGGTGATGTAGGGACCACTTTTTCGGTCCCCACAAGGGGAAACTAATTTTTTATAAAAATCTGTGACTGCAATCAAAGTGCCAAAAGTTTGGTATTTTGTATGGTTAAGGTTGCCATAGTTGGAACTAGGGCTTTGCCCATACAGATGAATGGATGTTCTCTACAAAGATGAATACAAATATGTGTGTGTGCACCCTGTGATGGGCCTTTCTGAAATAGGCTCCAAACCCCCATGACCCTGCAAGGACGAGTAGGTATAGAAAATGGATGGATAACTTCATCACGAGACCCTCTCAGAAGACATTCGCAATGCTCTGTATAAGCAGCATCATTTTAGATAGAAAGTAGTCGCATCCCTGTGGCTGGTATTATAACGCTTATTTTATTTGACCAGAGTATATACAGGTATAGTCCAAAAATTTAACGTATAGGAATAAACTCAAACAGGTCATGACACCCCAAGATATGTAAATTTAATAGCAGCCTAGTCCACCCCTTCACCACTGGTTTAGTCACATCCTGGTGACTTTTGGGGATAACAGACCAAGCAGGGAATGATCCAGACAGTCACTGACATTGTACCCAGCCATGTCATTTATGATTTCTATGTTGTACATCATATCTGCCAGCAGAGGTACTACAGAGTATAGGAAAGATTCATTTACAGAGTATACATCAAACGTGTGTATAACTCACACAGACTTACAGGCAAAAGACATAAATGTAGGACAATTGGGATATCGTTATTTGTGGAATGCAGATGCAGACTGATAAAAGACAGCATTGTTTCTCAAAATCTTGAAAAATGTTCCCTCCTACTGCCACATATCATTTGCACAAGTTCAAATATAACACATAATTTCAATGCTTTATCAGGTTAAGTGGGTAAGGCTTTAGGGAAGTGTTCAGTCTTTCCAAAACATTACAGCCACTTTCAAACATCAATGCCACATTTATGCCATTTCACATTGGAGGTAGAAAATCCTAAGGGTTAAGACAAGACCTTACAGTGTACATCTTTACTGGCAAAATAATCCAGGATGTGATCATAGAATTTTCACCCGAGTATTTTTTTTGCCATCTGTACCGATGTGTAACCACTAGAGGGTGCAAATGCCTCAGGTGATTCTCTGTGCAGCAGTCAGTGACATCAGGGACATCAATGACATCCCAGGTTGCATATTTTCGCTACATTCAGAACATGTGTTTTCATTTTAAAAAGGCTACACAGTTTTGGAAAGCACTCCATATTAAGGCATTAAACCAGTGAGGCAGCAGCAGCAAAGCACGACACAACGAACAGCAGACGAGTGGGAGGCGTCAAGTGCCAGGAGATGCGCCGGCCAGCTAACCGCATCACCAAAGCACTGGGCAGTCCAGACTGGCGAACCCGGGGTCTTTTCTTAGGTCCCAGTAAGTGTTGTTGCTCACCCAGGTGTCATCTTTCAATTTCCTGTAAACACAAGGGAGACGAAAAACAGCTAGTGGATAAACCGCAGATAGCTGAGGGAATCTTAAAAATAAACCATCAGCGGATGGAGGTGGGCAGTAGTGGGTCTGGCATGATGTCATTGGGGGGGGTGTCTCATACTTGAAGAAGCGGGGTTGGTGCGTCATATTGTTCTCCTCCAGAACCTTCCGCCTGTCCCTCTGAAGTTGCTCTATCCTCTGTTTCTGCTCTTCCGCCGCCTCCACGTTCCCGTCTTCCAGCAGCCTGACAAAAAACGAGGGAAGAATCACACCGGCTCGACCGAAATTGTTCTGGCTCACATCCTACCCCAGCGCCTCACGGACACCTGATCTGTCATCTGAGAATGACTATCTGACAGCTTCTCTTGGCAGTGGAGCACTCCCACTGGGGTCCATCACAAGGAACAACAAGTTTCGCCTGCGCCCACATCTGTACCAACATCTGCTACACGGGCAGTCTACTGGGACACGTGACGCAAAATAGACACCGAGTGTCTATGCGAGCATGTACAACTCCTGCCACGTTTGTTGAGACGCATATCCCTGCAGAGCTAATAACTCAAAAATCTAGGACCCTGGGAGGTCTTCAGAATACAAGTGTCTTAACATCATGATTTTTTTATCAGCTATTTTTATTTTCAGCTGTTCTTCAGTCTGTCTGGGTGAGTAGAAATCACTAAGTGTAGATTTCATTGCAAACTCCCCACAGATCCAGCAAAGCAAACATGAGGCATATGTTACTGAAACAAGGCTGTGTGATGGCTCAGACAGCACAGTGGGCAATGGTCAGAGGCAGCTGTTATGAATTCTGCATTTCCCCATCTCCTTGCTTTACCTTTGGTCAAGTCGCAGCCGGCTGTCGGTTGGGGGTAACAGTGTCTTTGTCTCGGGGTCCAGATCATTGAGTTCAATGGCAAACGTAGTGAAACCATAGTACTGCTCGTAGTCGGGAGGCATTTCATCTAATCACACAGTATAAAGAAGTTCAGCCTTGTTATTCTTGTCTGTGTGCAACAGAGTATACAAGGTAACAGTCTACCTATCAGCTACGTAAAAAAACAGGACAATATGGGCATGGAAATGCTCATTGTGTATGTGCCCCGTGACGGGCTGGCATCCCTGCAGGCTGTGTCCCATCCTGGCACTGGGATGGATTTCAGGAGGATGGCTGGATGGATGGAAGACCAGAGCCCCTTGGTTGTCACTCACTTGTTCTCCAGATGCAGGTGGCTGATGGTGGCTCACCGCAGTAGATGCTCTCGTGCCATTTTCCATAAAGCTTGCGGATGACATTGCCTTTGCTGTCGGTGACTGAACCTTCAATGTCATTCACACTTGAGTTCCAGTATTTTGCCTTTAGTCCGCATTCAAAGAAATTCAGATTAAATTCAGATCAAAGAGGTATTCTGGTCCTTACCAAAGTTCTTATCAATTGCTGTCCAATGCAAATAGTGTGTTGCAGTGCAAAATTATGGTGTCATTGCATTCTTCATACATTCTACATCGTCAACACAACAACTTATAGAAGACACATAGATTTTATCGGAGTACCCAACTGGTTGTGGGATGATTGGTTGAATGGATGGTCTGTCTGCTTCTTTACAAGACAAAAGCCTCATGCCTCACCTTGAGAAATGTGACCTTGCACTGACAAGCATCACTGCTGTGGTTCTTAATAGTTATCTCGCCATAGTGTTCGATCCACCTCTGGCCACTCATGATGTTATGGATGCATGAGGTGACTTTATCCCACTCATAGTGATCACCAGACCTGGGGTGGAGCAGGAGGGAGTTATCAGTACTGATGGCGGTCAGTGTCTGTAATGAAAACAATCTGTAGAAGACTCACACTGGGAGAACCACATGTGTGACGCCGACCGGAACAATCTCCATGGACTTTCCCCAGAATTTGTTCTTCCATCGCATGTCTGAAATCGTCAAAGACCAGCAAACATAAGACATGTCTCTTGCTGACGACCCAGAAAAACAGAATGTGGCCTAGGCCCCGAAGCCTCGAGTAAGCGGCGGTGAGCTTTGGCACGGCACTGTCGTGACGCCACGTGCTACACGTTACCGCTATGTTCAGATTCACTCACCTTGCCAGAAGGTAAAGTTTTTGGAATCGGCGTGACATGCTGATATCGGGGGATGGTGGCTGACCTGAGAAGATAAAGAGGTACAGATGCTGTTTTAACTATAAAAATATGTCCATACACCTATCGATTTCTTCACCCATTCATCTTCCAACCACTTATCCTGGTCAGGATCACGGTGGTCCTGGAGCCAATCTGAGGTAGCACAAGTCATGAGGGTTAACAGGCATTTGGGCTATATTACACCGGTTTTCAACCTTTTTTACACTGAGAGCTACTTTTACAAAGAAAGTAATCCAGGGAGCTACCAAGTCATGATAGGGGGGGGGGGGTCACCTGATAGATTGAAGCTTGATAGTCATGATCAACCAGGAATATCTTTAAGATCAACCGGTTTGCGACCATTGCTAAAACAAGACTTTTGTATGAGACTTGTTGAATGTCTTAGCCACCAGAGTCCTGTGCAATAAATCTCAGTCTGTTACATTTCCCCCAGTAACCATAGATTTGGGCTTTGTTCAGACTGACTGCTATGCTAAGAGTCTATTTTGTTGTAAGAACTCACACAGGCATTTTCATTTTTGTCTTTTTGAATCATTTTATTTTTTCAAATTAAAAAAATCATGTAAAATATCTTGCTGCTAAATGTATTCGATAGTGTAAGGTGTAAGCCCTAGAAGATACAAGAATTTGGGGTGAGACCGGTAGAGTGGGTATCAGCACCAGAGCTGAGGGACAGCTCCTCTCAACTTGATCCAAAGTCAGACTCTGCTTGTTAGGGCTCGGGGTCATCGCTGCAACAGGCAGCCATCCTGCGTCTTTCACTAGCCTTTCTTGTTCTCGTTTCCTTTACGTGTTGCCTTTCTAGTGTTGACGTAAACCTACTTGCCTCCTTCGATCTTTACAAGTTTGCATACCATTCCATACGGTCCAAAGAGGACGCCATAACCTTGGCCCTGCACACCTCCCTGACACACCAGGACTCTTATGTAAGGGTGCTGTTTGGTAATTTCAGCTCACCATTCTACACAGTATTACGTCAACCTCTTATCTACAAGCTTCCCCCGCTTGGCCTGAAAGCATCATTATGCAATTGGATCCCAGACTTTCTGACAGAGAGACCGCAGTCTGTTGAGGTAGGGGACATTACCTCTGCTGAAATCAGACTGAGCACAGGAACCCCCCAAGGTTGCTACCTGACTCCTGATGTCAGACTGCTCTGGCAGGACCATCAAATTACATCATACAGTGTGTAGATGACACCTCCATGATCTGCCTTATAAGTGGAGGAGACAATCTGCATTCAGACAGGAGGTGAGCGAGCGCCTAAACGTTGACAAGACGAAGGAAATAATCGTGGACTTCATAAGAAACTAGGGGGACCATAACCTTCTGTACATCAGTGGTTCCTCAGTCAGCAAAGCTGAGAGCATCAAATTTCTGGGTGTGCACCTTAGTGAGGATTTCCCCTGGACCCAACACAGGACACTTCCTGTCCTGTCCACCTTTTTCAGAGGCTCCATAGAGAGCATCCTTACAAACTGTATCACAGCTTGATTCGGGTCCTGTAACGTTTCAGACCATCAGTCCCTCCAACGGGTCATTAAAATAGCAGAGAAAATTACCAGGCCCACTCTGCCTTCTCTACTGGACATTCACAATGGCTGCTGCCTCCCGAGAACCACTGGAATCATCAGGGACACATCGCAAATCTCAGATAATTCGACTGCTGAACAGTCTGACTCCTCCCAGCTTAAGTCTTGGTCTGTTAAAAGGACTGGTAGCTCTGGACTCACAATTCTGAATCTAAATCTATTTATTTATTAAACATTCTGCTTCAATGCGAAATTTTTGCACTGTCAAAAAAAAATACCAACGTGTACCTTTGAGGGTACAATCTTGTCATTGGCGCTGTACCTTCAAGGGTCTGATAATAGAACCCTAGCTGCAGGTAAATGTACCTTTTTAGGTACAGAAATGGACTCTGAGGAACATTTTTGTACCATTGGTGGTACATTAATGTTGTCTGTACCTTAAGTAACAAAACTGTCCCAGGAGTATACCAATTTGGATAACTTTTCCCATCAGTTAGGTGGTTAACTGTCTTTCCTGTCTTAATGTTATGTCTGAAAATATCATGTATATATGTTTACTATTATTATTATTATTATTATTATTATTACTAAGTAATTCAAATCTAGTTATTACTTACTATTTTCCATTTACACTACGACCAACGTAAATGCCAGTTCAGCTCAGTGTACTGTATATCTGCAGCTGACAATCAAAGATACTTCGACTAGCAGATACAAAAAATAGGGGCGCCAGAGCTGTAACACTGACATGGGAGGGTGGCCGGTTTCAGTAGAATTAAGAAGATCCATTGTCTTTTTAAGATGATAGTCACCGATGGCCTAAACCAAGGGGTCACCTGAGACAGAGCGTTGGATGCTTTGCTAATTAGCAGAGTTGTTTCTAAGCTTTCTGGAAAAATATACTGTTTGCCTGTAATGCTGATAATTTGCAGCATGAAGACAAAGATGGGTTGATAAAGGATCATTGTGCTGGACCATTACTCATTAATCACTGGCTCCTGTCATCTGAACCCCCCCCACCTTTGGTCCCACAGATCCAAGCTGTACACATTTTTTATTTACACAGGTGATAACAGTAACTTACTACAGCTTGGGGTTCCTAGATTTTACAAACTAGGTGGCAACAAATTAGAATGAAAAAAATGCTGTTGAATCCATTCACAATGCAGATCCATCTGTTATTTTTCTGGTGTTTTGCTTTCATATTTTTTTTGCAAAAGATCCAGGAGATGCATACAGGAACAGACTGTCCTGAAGCCCGTTTAGGTATTGAAAAGGTAGTTTTTTAATAATTCATCAACAACGGCCCATGAAGGCAACTTTGTACGTGACCTTTCTCAGTAATGTTCTGAGGGCAGTAAGCAAACAGTGGAAGGATGGGCTTTCTCCCAGTAGAAGGCCTGACTTGCCGACGAGGGGCAGGATGTCATCCAGGCACAGTGCACTTCACGCCCTTGTGGGGGCACAGCCTCACATTGCACACTCACCACGCAACTCTCAACACACCCCAGAGACTTACAGTGTTTTGTCAGCGATGGAAAGAGCGGCAGGATGGAGGATTCATCATCTCTAAGTGCACTTAATGGATGGCGGACTTCGGGGTACAATACGCCGATTCAGGCTGCTAAGTCTTGTGTTGTATTAAGGGATGGGCACCATGCACTACGTGGCTTGTTTAAAATTCAGGGAGTGGAGGGGGGGGGCATACCTGCTCAGCAATGAAGCGGAATCCCTTGTCCGGCCGGTCACACTCATACGTCTCCCCTAGCACAGGGTTGAACGGCTTCCCAGCAGCCCTGTAGTAACTTGCAGCGTAACCTGAGATAGCGAATGTGGCCATGTACACCTGCGGGCACAAAATTTCGTCACGCCTGCGGTTCCCACTGACCGGGCAGCTGATAAACGTAAAAAAATAAACAACTGCCAAAAAAAACACTGTGACCAGCCAAACTAATGGGAGCTGATTAAGCTTAGCGGAAAGGAGATACCGAGACAGCGGCGGTTCTGGAAAGCCCAGCGACAATGCCGAGTTTCCCTGTATCTTCATGACGCCCCACTTGTAAGCCAACCGCTAATGAGCCAGCTGGGAGTGCGGAGTAACTGGGTTATAGGGAGAAACACACATCCCTACACTGGCTCCCAGTCAGCCAGCGTAATAGCGCAATAGTGCATTACAGCCCCACTAATGGCTGGATGTTAGTGTCTCGGCGCAGATTATTACTTCCTGAGTGGAAATTCCTCTCGCTGAAAACTGATGCTGGTTTGGGTGGGGGGGGGGGGGCAGCTTAGGGCACTAAGCTCTAGTTTATCCTGCACTGAAAAACCCACAGATGCATTTTCAATGCCGGCATTAGAGCTGCATCACCAAACAGGGGCCCTGGCAACAGAGCGACTTCCTGCATCACGGTGAGAGGATGGATCTCTGTGTGGGGCGGCCAACCACCTGCAGCCAGGGAGGACCATGGGTAAAAGCCTGAGGATGGCTGGAGAGCTTTGAAAAACGATCCACCACAATGCTGACTCTTCAAATGTCACACCGCGCTGAGTGGAGCCTAACCTACAGCTGGCCTGTACGCTATCGAGGAAGCACGCATCGGGGACCAAGACAACGGGAGGGGGCTATGGCTGGCACAGGAGGGCACTGTTGTCGCAAGTTCCTACGAATACACTTGTGAGCATGCTAGCACGGCTCTCACCATGCGGTCGAATGGGTCTGCCGTGTCGGCGGCCCGGTCCAGCAGCTCACTGTACTCAAGCTCCTCGCACACCCGCTGCAGCGTGTTCAGCGGCTCGTTCAGTGCCACCGGCATGGCCACCTTGGACAGGTCCTTGCCGATGTTGTTCTTCAGGATGTTCCAAAGGCTGATGTTGCTGGTGTTGGGGCTAGGGGCGGGTAGGCGCGACCTGCGCTGCCTGTGGAGGGCTCCATTTTCCATGCAGGCTGGGGGCACGGAGCACACATCGGCCTCATCCTTACGGAAGGCGGCATCACGAATCTCACGTGCGCCACCAGAGTCGCTTAAAATGCTTTCAGATGTGGCTGCCCTCGATCTTCGCCCGGAGCTGTGGGGTAACCCTGAAATATGAGTGTGGCTTTAAAATAATAACGTTTGTCACTATGACTAATCTTAGGGCTGCTTTGCAGGCGGTGATTCAGTCTCTACTGAACGTTTTCCGTCCGTCTCTGCTCGCCTGCCCGAATGTCGGAGAGAGGACGGGGCCTCCTTGTGGAGTCTTGTGGAGTAAACCGGCATTCACTCCCAAGGCCAAAAGCTCTTCAGTGAAACTCAAGATAGTCTAAATGGCTCTGCTGTTGGCACCCAGCATGTTTCACTTTTCACGTCGTGCACATGTCAAGGGATGCCAATATGCCTTACCGTAAATATGTGTACGGCGCTGAAAATACTTCCCGCGTCACGCCAGTGTGCGTTGTACCTGGGTCGGATCTCTCGCCCTCCGGCCCGTTGCTGAGGTTCTCGACAGAGAGGTTGTCACTGACATCGCTGATGTATGAGTCACCATCGGAGCCCTGGAACATGCCGGTTAATTATTACCGAGCTTCGGCCATACGCTGACAGGTAAAACACACTTTACAGCATTGCTCCACATGGGGCTGTTCGCAGCAGTTAACGGATCAGCTGACTGCCGATAAAGAAGGCATCTTGGGAGTGGGGGGGGGGGGGGGACGAGGGGGGGTTTCCAGAGGAACCCGTATCTCCTTGGACCTCTGTATCGGTGATAACAGGTTTTATGACTCAGCTTCCTGGTGAAGTATTTTCGGAGCAGAGCAATTAACTTCAGAAGCCTTTTTTTTATTGAAGTTGCGTAGATGAAGACAGTGCAGACATTTCATTTTTGGAAGTGCTTTGAAAGCTTAGAGCAGCCTTTTATCATAATGAGAAGATCATGTCATGCTTGTGTTTTCTCATCTGCTTTGATCATAAGGTCTCCTGTTCATCAGGAAATGTATTATACATTAAGAAAGCATAAAAACTACAGGAGCGGAGTTATGGTAACCAAAATATACCACAGAAACACTGACATGCAAACAAGGGGTGGTATTACCGGCTTGGGTACAGTGTGCTGCTGGGAAGCCATGTGACGACTCCACCCGGCTCCTTTACCTCATTCTCAGAAGAGCTGGCAGACAGCAGAACTTCCCGAGCGTCAAAAAACTCCGACAGTGACTCTGAGATGGACGCCCTGCTCTCATTGGACACTTGGTGGACAAGAGGATGGGACTCATCTGTCAAATCCTGCTTCTGGTAAACAAAAAAAAGGATCTTTATACAGAGAGCAACAACACTGCTGCAAAAAAATGCATTTAATATGACAGCTAAGAGCTATTAATGAAGATTTCAGTTTATGCAGACAATTTACAGTTTACGGGGTGAATCACACCAAAAAGTAACAAAAATGTGCTTAAAATGATAGAACCCAATGATATGCAGAAAAGCAGATGAATCATGAATCAGTTTCATGCTTAAAAACGGCATTTACTGTCTTATTGGAATGTATTATGGCAAAACAGTGAATGAGTATAAATAATAATGCCAGAGCTTCAGTATTTTAATTAAAATCACAAATAACTACATCAATTAAAGCACAACACCAGTCTTTCTGATATAAATTACAGCAACTTATTTAAAATAGAATTTGTGATAGGGAAAGGCCACAAAACTTAATATAATATTCATTTACAATTTGTGTTTTGATATAGATTTTTTCAGCAAATTAAATGGACTAATAAATTATTACGTGAATAATAGATACTATATGAAAGACTCTAGCACGAGGGAGCTAAAAGTATTTTTATAGCAAACTGAATAAAGTCAATCATAAAATATGTTTATAAAACAACATTATGAACAAGTGAACTGGACCAGCTGTGTTTTGCCTACCTGACTCAATGGAGAATAACATGATTACAGGGTTCACATGCTTTAACTAACACCAGCAACAGCAAACCATCCTGTGAGCTTGACTAGAATAACTGGTTAGAAGATAGATGGATGGACGGATGTATGAGCAAAACATGTCCATTACAGAAAATGTTTTTCATGAGATGGATGATATTAACATGAAATTCACAGATGAACTTTCAAGGGAAACAGCCATAATGTTGCAATCTGCGCCGTTTCCATTGTACTGCCAACAGAAATGCACCAACTCAGCTCATACACACCACACCAAGCATGTAACTCGTGATCTGAAATCTCATGACTTTCACAGTGAGACTGATGAAGGTGACAGTAAAGGTATCATAAAAATGCAGTGCCCACACCAACCTGCAGGGGGCCAGTGTTGCTGGTAAAAAGGACAGTGGACTCTGTGAAGCGTGAATCTGCATGAATCTTGCTCAGTCGCTCTTTCAGTTCAGAATTTTGGGCTATGGCCTGAAAGACACATTGGGTGCAATTAAAATGGCTTGTCACTAAATACATTCAACTTCTATTTCAAAGAAAATACACAAAAAATATCAGGCGTAAATACAGCTGTATGTTTTAGTAAAATTAACTACACAGGTAGCTGTGACTAGTGATCTGTGATCAGGTGATCTGTGATCAGGTGATCTGCATCCATTGCAGAATTAAACATTTTAAAGATTTATGTAGAATTTCTATAATTATGAAGAAGCTGAATCCATAAGAAAACATCACAATAAATGTATTAAAAGACAAAGATGTTAAGATATCTTTGAGTTGTTACTATATGGTCATTTGTGCTACTTACCCTAGGAACAGAATGCTTGATTAACATTCTGTTACTTAAAGATCCTATTCTACAACACTCATAAATATCATGCCAAAGTGGTGGATTCAGAAGCTAACTGATGTAAACCTAATTCAGGTGATGGGAGAATTTGCAGTCCATTCACAAGGTTCTCTAAAACGGGAATACCATTTTGGCAGACGGACTTCCATTACATCGCTACAGGCAAGAGAGACACAGTGGCTGCTGACTTCAGTCAGAGTGCTATATCAGATCTAGAGTTTCAGTCCAAATCTAAAGACCTCCATCTTAAAACATAACACGTCTTTTGTTTTTCTGAAGCTCTATAGAACCAGAGAGAATTGAGAGAACGCAGGCCTGCATTATGCACGAACCCTCTGTCTACCCTCAGTCTGGTGACTAACACAGAAGCCAGGCAACAGAGATGAAACAGCTACACTCAGAGGCAAACCAGCTGCAACCAAACGCCAGCACTTCAAAACGTAGATGATGTCAGCATCGGAGCAGACCAGTAGTGGATCGGACCAAGACTACAGGCCTGGCACTCTGCCTGTTCTCAGCCATCTGCAAAGCTACCAGCATTTCAACAGAATGGGGTGTAATATTTAAGGTACTTGGCAAACAAAGAGATTATAGTTGCAATTCAAGAAGGGAATCGGTCAAATTCTGTTTCCTCAGGTAAATATGTTGATAAATACATAAAAATGTATGAAAATCATATACTACGTATGCTTGCTTCAAATAGAAATGTTGCCATGCAAGTGAATGATGCAACAAAATGGCTAAAAGGACCCAGCGATGATGGAAGGAGGGGAACATCTCAAGCTGTGATGCAACCTGGGGCATGGCGAAGGCAGCAGCCCCCAAGTCTCTTTCATCCAGCCGTGCTCAAGGCATTATGGAAACGAGAGGCTTACGGAAGCGAGGGTACTCTTCAGCCCCAGGACCTGGGTTGAGGGAGGCTCTTGGTCTAGCACTTGTTTTAGCTTCTCCCTCTCTGCAGACAAAGAGCTAAAGGCAGACTTCAAGGCTGCATGCACTGCAAAGGAAAGAAGGGAGACATAGATGTAAAGCAGCACTACAAAAGGAAGAAGACATCACCATGAAGCAATACTGCAATGGGAAGAAGACATCAATGTGAAGCAGCACTGCAGTGGGAAGAAGACATCAGTGTGAAGGAGCACTTCAACAAAAATGAAGAGACATCAATGTGAAGCAGCACTGCAACAGGAAGGGATATCGAAGTTAAGCTTCACTGCAAGGGGAAAGAAGGAGACACCCAGGATAATCCTCACTGCATGAAAAAAAGCAGACATCTTTTAAAGCCTCACTGCAAGGGGAAAGAGGGAGACACCTGTGTGAAACCTCACTGCAAGAAGAAAGAGGGGCACACCTGAGTTAATCCTCACTGCACAGCCTCAGCCTAAGAAAGAGCCGGAAACAGCCCCAGCGGCCAGACAATTAGTTTCAGAACATCTGCTTCACGCCCCGATACCCCCCTCTGTCCCTCAAATGGCTTGCCAAAACCGAACCTCTCATTAACTGCACACTCCAGAGAAAGATGCAGTGTGTTAAGTATACCCACAGGATTAGCTGGGTCTGCCAAAGGCTCATCTGAGGCTAATGAAGAATATCTCTTGATGTAGAGGTCAAGTGAAGACATCAGCCATTACTAGCTGTACCAGGGTTCAAAAGATTAATAAAACAACTAGGGCACAGAGAACAACATGAGCTAGGAATGGTTCATTACACACTGCCATAATAATGCCGGGCTAAGGAACTTTTAAGTACTGAAAATATGAGAGGCATAGAGAAGTTAGGAGAGTGAATGACAAGTGACAGAGAATTGAGATAGAGGGATTCCCTAACACCTTTCCAAAACTACATGAAACCAAAGCAGACCACAGCCTAAAAACCGTCAACAAAGACAGCTCTGCTCAGAAATCAATTAGGCAGTGTGGTCTTTAGAGTGTACGTTCAACTGAGGGGTTGCTCAGAAGACAAAAACAGATCAGATCCTTTCAAAATTGTAGACCTTATGTCCACGAAGGTTTGAAAAAAAGTTTTTTGTTGCATTTCATCCACCCCGAAATGCATAAGGTAAAATTGGCAGGAGTAATAGGGAAAATCCATCCATGACGCTTCCAACCGCTTATCCTGTCAGGGTCGCAGGGGTGGTCCACAGCCTATCCCAGAGAGTACAGGGCACAAGGCAGGGAACACCTTGGATGGGATGCCATTATAACAGAATTGAATAAAAATTAATTTAGGAGCACACAAATCTCTATAGTAAGTACTTAGCAAAAGACACAGAATCTATAACGCAACTAAACAGCATGAGCTTAAGCGGTAAATCAGTGAGGACACATGGGAGTCAAAGGTAACAATTAAGACGTCCACATTCAGAAATGGATACTACAAAAGTTAGATACAGGTCCAGTAAAAACACACAGCAATGATCATATGACATGAAGTGGAAATCAAAACAGAGGCATGCTGGCGAAACAGAGACTAAACATGCAAGTATTTTCAAATGGAGGCTGATGCCTCTAATTGTTAGTTATAACACTGCTTTCATGTTTGTTACAATGACTTATCTTGTCTTTTCATAACAGTCACATGTAACAGTACAACCTGAATTTCTTCAAAAGGATATTTTGTCTGTAATTCTCTCTGCAAAGCCCTTTTATTTCCAAGATAATGTGATGGATCAACAGGAGTTTGACAAACTAGATCTAGAAGAATGTATTTATTCATGTCAGGTGGGTCTGTTTCCAGACCTGGATTAAAGCATGCCCACACATTTCCAGAAGCAGAATGACCACTTCAGAGGGACCACATCCAAGTCACATTTTAAAACCAAGTGTAAACAGGGCCATAGTCATAGATCTTTGATTATTTCCAGATTTTTCTTACTGTTTATTCAGTATATACGCTGAGTATAAAGGCAGGTGAATCGGGTATGTGTATATGTGAATGAACACGGACACGTGAGCTTTCTAGGTAGGGGTGTGTCATTCTTACGCAGGACTCACGGGTGTCTGCGACCCGGCAGAAGTCCTCCTGCAGTTTGGCTGCATCGGGCGGTGAGTCCAGCGCTTCAGGGTCAGCCTTGTCAAGTCCCAATTCCACAGAAGACAGGTTCGGGTTTGAGGAGTGGAGTCGCATGGAGCTGGACGAAATGCAGCTCGGAACCTGATTTTGATAATGGGGGGGGACATGTGAAACTGACAGACTATACAGCCAAGGAGGCAGGCCAATGACAAGGTCTAGGATTCATAGGCAGAGACGAAAAAACCACGCTGACTGAATCAGAAATAGCTACTGACACCAAGAGTAACATAGAAACATACCAAACACCTGGGCACCTAAAGTATAATATGAACCGTCGTCACGGCAGCGCATGCCTAAACAGTGCCAAACAATAACAAACACTCACATGCTAAACGGCCGCCTGTTTCTGTCAAACCATACCTGTAGGGTTGTTTTTGTGTCTTTACCAAAATTCTTCGACCGCCATTTCCGGGATACCCTCTTTTCCTTTTTTGGACTGTCCAAAGTGGAGGCCTAGAAGTTGCACAAAGAAAAAAGAAGGGAAAGGGCACGACAGGCAAATCAATAAGCAGAAAGCTGAAAGGAGTCTCTCTGCCCTCTGTTTACAATATGAGTTGTACTTCGACATTTCTCTTTTTATTAAAGACCTCCTCTTTCCCAACAAACTAAATACTTGATATCATGAATAAATGCTCACAGCGTTTCTTAAATTTCACATGAAGTATGATAACATTCTATATAATGGAATGAGAAGTAGAATCTTTGTGGACCCCTGACCCCAGTCCTAGCAGGATCATTGGTCTCCCCCTGTGGTCCTCATGGCCAGGAGGCAATATACCTGCAAGGCGTTGATGGCTGGGGCAGAGTAGGTGCGGTGCAGCACCTCCATGCTCTTCAGCAGGTGGTGGAGCTCTAACAGGTAGGACTCACACAGTGAGAGCTCTGCCAAAACAGGTGGAGAGGTAAGAAGGGATGAATGGGACGGCTTAGCCTCACCGATGGGTCCAGGGTCAGCAGGGCTCACCTTTTGTACATCGATCCATATCTTCGGAGGACTGCAGCCAGGCTGTCACCTTGGCTTGGCTGCTGAAGACAACAGGGATATTTGCTTCATGGGGAATGGATGCCTGCCAATAGGAAGAGGCACAAAAATAACACAAAGGCATTGTGTCAGAAATGCCACATAATCTCATGCAGACATAAACACTGCTGGTCCCATAATAAATAATAAAATGACCTTAATAGATTCTGACCACTGCAAAAGCAACAGATACAAGCAGCAAGTAATCCATTCCACAAACTCTTACATAGGTCAAGTTTTAAGTAAGTTGAGTTTACTTTCCCATACCCCTGTATAACTTCTAGCAAAAAACACATAGGCCAAAAATATACTAGTAATACTTACCAAAGAACACATACACCAATCAGCCACAACATTAAAACCACCTGCCTAATATTGTGTGGGTTTCCCTTGCGCCACCAAAACAGCTCTGACCCCTTGAAGCACAGACTCCACAAGACCAAGAAGGTGTCCTGTAGTATCTGGCACCAAGGTGTTAGCAGCAGATCCTTTACGTCCTGTAAGTTGTCAGATGGGGCCTCCATGGATCGGACTTATTTGTTCA
The DNA here is from genome assembly GCA_011763525.2 of Mormyrus iriodes. Taxonomy (NCBI): domain Eukaryota; kingdom Metazoa; phylum Chordata; class Actinopteri; order Osteoglossiformes; family Mormyridae; genus Mormyrus; species Mormyrus iriodes. Next base: position 18,206,708 of record JAAGVU020000129.1, read on the forward strand.
GCACATCCCACAGTTGCTTGATCAAATTGAGATCTGGGGAATTTTCAGGCCAAGTGAACACCTTGAACTCTTTTTCATGTTCCTCAAACCATTTCTGAATAATTTCTGCAGTGTGGCAGGGCGCATGATCTTGTCAAAGAGGCCATTGCTATTGGGGACCATCCACATGAATGCCGGGACCCAAGGTTTCCCCGCAGAACATGGCCCAGAGCATGATAGTGCCTTCGCCCGCTGGCCTTCTTCCCAAAGCGCATCCTGGTGCCGTCTCTTCCCCGGGTAAATGCTGCATATGCACCATGGTTATCCACATGACGTAGCAGAAAACGTGACTCATCAGACCAGGCCAGCTTCTTCCATTGCTTCAAGGTCCGGTTCTGATGTTTATTTGCTCATTGTAGGTGCTTTCGGCAGTAGACAGGAGTCAGCACAGGCACTCTGAATGATCTGCAGCTACGTAGTCCCGTTTGCAGCAAGCTGCAATGCATTCTGTGTTCTGACACCTTTTTGTCTTAGCCAGCATTAACTTTTTCAGCAATTTCTGCTGCAGTAGCTCTTCTGTGGGATTGGACTAGACGAGCTACCCATCACTCCCCACACGCATCAATGAACCTTGGGCGCCCATGACCCAGTCACCAGGTCACAAGTTGGCTTTCCTATGTAGGTTGATCACTTTTGGTAGGTACTGATTATTGCATACCAGGAACAAGACCTCCACAAGACCTCCTTTTTGAAGATGCTCTGACCCAGTCATCTATCCATCACAATTTGGCCCTTGTCAAAGTCGCTCAGATCCTTACATTTGCCCATTTTTCTGCTTCAAACACATCACCTTCAAGAACTGATTGTTCGCTTGCCTATTATATAGTGGCACCCTTGACAGGTGCCATTGTAACAAGATAACACTATGTAACACAAATTTTGTTCCTGGACAATACATGTTATTTCTTAATTGCTTATGTTGTAAAAGTAT
>JAAGVU020000129.1:18210387-18249566 GCA_011763525.2 Mormyrus iriodes
AGCTCTTGAGCCGAATCATTTTTGGTGGAACAGGGAAAAAATTAAACTACGCAGGGCTCTGGCCCTCCAGGACTGGAGTTTGACACCCCTGCTCTACACGATGGATTACACATAAAGACCCGTTCCCTGTTTTTGCTACAACTAAAGCCTTCTAAAGGCACCTTTTTTCCTGATGTTTTTGATACTCGATTGACTTTGAAGGCATATTTTAATGGAAGAAGGTCTTGTTCTTTTTTTGAGGAATCTGGATGAGACTCTTTGTGCTGATATCATGGCTGCTTCTGGCACACTTTATTGCCTCTTGTTTGCATGTAGAGCAATTGGGGAGTTGCGTTCTTATGTGGCTACATTTTTCTATTTGACAAATGATTTTCCGTAAAGACGTGACATATGGCTCTCAGTTCTCGCATCCCTCATGCTCTTTCACTATATTCCCAAGTTCTCTGGAGAGAGTCGACTCGGGGCACCGGCAGACAGTCAGATCCGATCTCATCTCGTCTCTCACACACGGAATAAATTGTCATTGGCCTGTCCTTCCCACATCTCATCAAATTTCCTTCTGCCCTTTTTTTTTTGCATTTTGAGGAATGGAAGTTCTACTTCATATAATTAAAATTCCAATTCTGTAACCTCTAGTCTGAAAGTAGAACATATCCTATGTGTAACACCTAGTGTACTGGCTCTGTTTACAGTGACTAAAAGGCTTAATAAAACCGACAGGTGTAACCACCATAAACTGAATTATCACTAACAATGGAGGATGTATGTGACATGGTTATATCTACTATCTTTGACTCTGTCTCAAACACCCTCTGAGATCCTCGGTTTGGCCCATTTCTCAATGGGCACAAGTATGATTTTCTTTCTTGTTTCTGTTTCCCCTTGGTGAAACTGGGACAAAGAGCCTGACTGCCGGGGGATAGGAGTGTACCCAAAATAACTATCAGTACCTGGAGGGCATCTGAAATGAGAGACACAGACATACAGAGTGCTTTCTCAGCTCCGCCTGCATACCATGGGTAAATCACACATATGTGGAAAACTCTTCAATCTACGGATGACAGTGGGTGTACAAGGGTTAGGGACATCGCTCAAAGACCACACTTGTGACAATTATTACCAGAAGCTGACAATTATTTCCTTTATGCCATCACAATCCTGTCCCGAGAGCTGATACAGAATGTAGTATAGTATCCCATATAAAATTTTGATTCTGAAAGGAAATTAAAGGTTTTCTGACAAATCTGTTGGGGTGTACTCATTTATGCTGAGCACTGTACATTCAACCAGTCATCCAACTTCTGTCTTGTCACAGAGAAGTTAATCGACTAATACATCTGGGAAATACATCTATATATGATTTCTATACATTTATGTCTAATGCTAACTCTGACACTCAACGACATGCTGCATCTGAGATTGAGTGAATTTTGGTTTGTTTAATATCTGATTTGATTTCAGGCTTTAAACATCCAAGTTCCTGCTGTTTAAAGACACCCCATGGCAAAATATATGTAAAAATTTGTAGCGACATGCTGTTACAAATTCATTGGGATTAATGCAACATTTATGAGCCTATAATCTCTCGTGCCAACAGGCAGGCAGTGAAAAGAACCACAGATCATAAGGAGCTGTGTTGACACGTCTGTTTGTGCTGAGAGTCAGGATAGTGTATGGACCTGCGATCCACAGAAAATGTCAATCCAAACACTCGGTTTCACAAGGTGGCCACTCGTCTCCAGGCTATTCCAACATGGCAGTCCTGGCCTTATCTGGGGCCAGAAAACATTGTTATTTAAAATGTCCAACTCCATAGCCCTGTACAATTCAAACTGGCAGCAACAGACTCATGGACGCAGTTTCCTGACCTGGATCAATATTACACTAAGCAAGACGGCTATGTTTTTTAATGGAAACCGATAGCAGACTGTAAGCAATACCATTAAGCCACACTATGTATTTAAGCTGACACTTAATATAATAATTATTATGAGGTAGTGTGTTTGCTTCGTACCCCCAGGGTCCCAGGTTCATATGAGTTCTCTGTTCAATTCCACACATCTGTATGGGTTTCTGAAGGTATTAAAGTTACATCAACTACAGATGCCTTGGAGAGACCCTCTGAAAAATAAAAAGTTTCTTACTTTTGAAAAAAAAAAACTAAAACGATCTAAATAGTCAACATCCAACTGGATGTGCCCTTAACTGCAGCTCTAGCCATCATCTAACCACCCTCTATCTGTCTATCTATCTACCAACCACTTACCCAGTATACGGTCATTCTGCCATGGGCACTGGAAATAAATGATGCTCTTTTCCAGAGCAAAAGCCATCTCTCACTTTTAATGTCACATTGTGATGCCCATTTAAAGTGACAGTCAGACCTTTTACGTCTATTTAACATCACTGAAATGTTATTCAGTGTGTTGTTACCAATCTAAAATAAACCGAGGTGTTATAACACTAAGAGGACTAACTGGTATTTTGTCTTTTTAGGAATAGTTTTGAATGCCTGCCCTTTTAGGATTAAATCTTAAGTTTCAATGATTGTAGTAAAAGACTTTTATTTGGGTAGTATGGTGGCTTGGCTGTTTCCTCACGTGTCCCAAGTTTGCGGTTTGAATCCTGCCTTGGATCTGCGTTTGTGAAGTGTGCATGTTCTCCCCGAGTCATGTGTGGTTCCTCTGGGGTCTCTGGTTTCCTCCGACAGCCCAAAGACATGCAGTTAGGCCATTTGGCATCTCTAAATTGCTTGTAGTGTGGGACTGCATGTCTCCATATTGTCCTGCAATAGATTGGTGTCTCATCCAGCAACTAATAACAGGGACTCTGCCAGAGATTTTGCAGCCAATTAAAGCATGTCATATTGCCCCCCCCCCAACCCAGACCAATTTAATAATGTTCCAAATTTTTTAGGGCCCCTATCACTTGTGGGCCCTTGGAATCGTCCTATCTTTGCCCCCTTTACAGTGCCCCTGACTATTAATATATCAATAATACCATCAGTCTGATAGAATGGATCTGTGGGTTCTAATTCGATTGATTTGAATATGCTGAGAAGACAGCATTATGTGGTTTAATTTGGAGAAGATGGAGTTCAGGTGTAGCGTTTCAGTTACATCCTGAAAGCAGCAGGATGCATGAGCTCACCAGCCCACCGAAGAGCATTGCATCATGGGTCATCTTACCTGCCGGCTGTCATGCTTGGAGGAGCCACTGCTGTTGCTGCGAGATGGTGAGGACATCTTCTGGGCCATGAAGGAGGCCTTCTCCTCAGAGATCATCACACTTTAGAGTTGTAACTTCAACAGAGACTAGCCTCCCAGGGAACATCTCCCTGCTGGCGAACCACCGAAGGCCTCCTGCAGACATACACAAGGAGATATGTTAGGCCTTTCATAAACTGAGAAACACAGCAAAACACATATTTACATTACATATATTTATTTAGCAGACACTTTTGCTCAAAGTAACAAACAAGTGAGGGAATGGAATAATACAAACATACAGCAGTCAAAGAGTCACCTAGGCATAAGTGCAGCTGCGCAGAGCTTCCAGTAAATAGCCAGTAACAGGTGACAGTAGTGTTACAGAAAAGCAGGAGCTGCACAGTGAATTTCATCAGAGGACATACCTCACTGTCCTGTCTATAGTAAAATAAATGAAAGCAAAGTGAACTATTTCATTACAATATTGCAAGTAGCAGCCAATGAACTTTACCTAGTGCTCCACTGTCTAAATTATTGCGTGCCATTTATTTTACACCATTCTCCCCAGATTTGCAATAGCCAATTAATTCCATAATAGGTGTCAGCTTCAATGCATGGCACCCATGATACCCTTGGAGGAGTGAACATTAACATTTATAACCACCTTAAGCGCTACCTCTTCACCAGGCTGAGGTCTGGAAAGCACTTCTACTGTCTCTCAGTGGGAACTAAGAGACTCAGAAGGAACTTATACCCTGAAGCCATCAGCTTACTAAATACTTAATTGACAGTTATACTTTAACATCCACATCAATTTACGCACATCACATTTTATCTATGCGTTTTTTTTGGGGGGGGGGGCAACACAGTAGTTAGCACTGTTGCCTCACACCTCTGGGATCAGGGTTCACATCTCCGCCCGGGTTCCATGTGTGTGTAGTCTGCATGTTCTCCCTGTATCGTCGTGGGGTTTCCTCCAGGTACTCCGGTTTCCCCCCACAGTCCAAAAACATGCTGAGGCTGATTGGAGTTGCCAAATTGCCCGTAGGTGTGCATGTGTGTGAATGGTGTGTGAGTGTGCCCAGCGATGGGTTGGCGCCCCATCTTGGGTTGTTCCCTGCCTTGCACCCGCAGCCTCCAAGATAGGCTCCGGAACCCCCGTGACCCCAAATGGGATAAGTGGTTACAGAAGATGGATGGATGGATGGGGTTTTTTTTTGGTATAACTTTCTGTTCCTTATTTATTCAATATGTATTATATTGTCACAATCATGTCCTATTGCTTTCACTATTTTTATTATTTTTATTTTTACTATGAGGGAGTTGACCACCTTGCATTTCACTGCAGTTTTAGTCTGACTATAAATCCTGCATATAACAAATAAAACCCTTGAATCCTTGAAGAATTAGCACTTCCTCCAGTGTCAGCTTCATAAACTGCAGGCCTTATCAATCAACCAATCAATGCGTAGAAAGTTATACACTGGATTCCACAGAAAGACCTGGAGGTTCCCAGTCAACAGTACAAGCAACGAGAGGCTGTGGAAGGTGGCTTATCAGCCCAACCAACAGAGCAAAAAGGTTTGTGTCTTTTGGGTCAAATTACCACAGAAAACTAATGTTTTGGCTCTGTAGCTCACATTGATAACAAGAAGTTACATGAAGGAAGGAAAGATGTAAACCACACAAAAGGAAGAATATGACTCAAATGTGATGTTTGATAAGTATCTGACAAGTGTCATGATTCCCCCTCTTCTGATTATGTTACACACTCACACACACACACACACACACACACACACACACACACACACACACACAGTAGAAATATATACTTATCCATTTTCTACATCCACTTGTCCTACACAGATTCACGGGGGTCTAGAGCCTATCTGAGAATCTACAGGCACAAGGCAGGGAACAACCCAGGGGGGTCGCCAACCAAATGTGGGGAACACATACACAATTTTGCAACTCTAATTCACAATGGCATGATTTGGACTGTAGGGAGAAATTGAGGAACCTGAAGGAATCCCCACAACGACACAGGAGCATACAGAAACTCCACACATACGAAGCCAGGGGAGACATTCAAACCCTGGTCCCAGAGGGATGAAGCAACGACGCTAACCACTGTGCCGTCCCAAAATATATGTTTATATATTTCAATAATACACCCTTTATAATCAGTTATAAATTATTATTTATGGTTACTCTGTATTTGCAGGCACTGATAATCAAAATGACCAAAAATTAACATAACAGACAAAAGGCAGATTATTAAAGATTAATCAACTAGCTGAAATGGTTTGTATTCATACTGACTTAAATCAAGAAGTGCACTGCACCACAGTAAGAATGTGACACCCTGACAGCATGATGGATAGGTTACATGTTTCATGCCATGCTTGTGCAGTTGTGTGACTGTGTATGGCACAGTCAACTTATAATATTTATAACTCACTAATCCAACACCCCCAGGTATCTGGAACAGCACATTGCTCATTTGTGGGTCAGGGAAAGAGCCATTCTGCTCCGTCTTTTTTGGACCATTGTGCTTGCTGTAGCTTTAGCCAGCTAACACTGGCTATGAGTATTTGTGCAATTTTCCCCACCGCAGCATCTAGTGATAATTAAATCACACATGCATTGAGGGAGACAGAAGAGATTCCCAAGGTCAATCACATTTCTCAGGCTCTCCTACTCACTTTTGAAATTCCTGATCGGATTACAGATCGCTAAGGACTCTCCGAACTGAACTGCTGACTCATCTCGCACCTGGATTGCTGACTGCTGTCTTTCCCAGTTAGGCTGGTGATTGATTATGCTTCCTTCCGATTAGATCAAACCGTGAACAGGTTGAGTTAGCCCCTGGTCCTTGAGCTTTAGTTGCGGTTGGTGACCATCTGCCCTTTCACTGACAAAAAGCTGTTGTTGTTTATTTATTTATTTGGAAAAAGTAACTGCTTTGACCACAGATGTAATGTGCAGCTGTTATGATGCAAACACTCAGCGGTGTTCTAACCAATTGTGTTTTGTCATCCTTTCTAGTGTTTATGTCACACAAACGAAAGCTATTATAGTGCTCCAGCAAGCCGGTTTTAAATGTCACCTGCAGCTGATGCTGCGCCAAGGGGGTGAGAGAATACCTGTGAACCTGTGGAATCCCTCTGCTACCCCGATGCCTCTGTACTTACCCTGAATGTGCCCTTACCCTAATGTAGCACTTTTGATCACTTAATAGTCCTTTTTTTAATAACCATACATGTAGATGTATGTTATGTGGTGTTACGCATTGTTGTGAATGCTGCTGAAACTTGAAAATTTCCCTCTAAGGGAATAATGAAGTACCCTCTCCTCTCTCTTAGGTTCTTGCATTGTTGGAAAATGCTACATTGCTCTCGTTTCAATGCTGCTTATACTTGTAACTGGGCATTCACTGGAAGCTCAGCCTAGCTGCACTTATGCCTAAGTCGACTCCTCGATGGCACATATGTTTGTAATGTGCTGTTGGCCTCACTTGTACATTGCTTAGGACAAAAGCGTCTGCTGAATAAAAACAAATGTAATCACACGGAGACTCACAGGCTCTTATGAAAAAGAGGGACCTATCCAAATGCACCGCACTGCATTTCAGTGTTTGCAGAGAGTATAGCGCATCAGGAATAATGCTGCTGGGGTGTGTTGAGCTTTTCACTGTCAAAGAAAAATAAGGCTACACAAATGAAGAGTGGCTAGCAGAATGTGCTACAGTCTACAGTGATATGCATATAAATAAAACTTTTTAAAATTAGCCATAGTATAGTTTGTGTAAAGCTATGATATATGTCTCATTATTTTTAAGATTTTTTTGTAGCAGGGTGAACTGTTTTTATCTTATCTTGAAGGCCAGGAGCCAGAACACAGTTGTCATCTATCAGGATCTCAGTCGTCCGTCAGCTGTGATGTGCAGAGGTGCAGAACTGCAGCAAAAACCCTGCACTAATTTTTATCGAACATCAACACTGCAGTGAAGTGCTTTTAAGGTATAAATGACGATCAAAAAACAAAGCAGGCTCATTTGAGCTGTATTCTCTGGAGGAACGGAGGAATTCCATGAAAACATCAGCACAGTGATGGCCCCTTCTGCTCCACATGCAGAATCAGAGAGTGGAAACGTGAGAGAAATCAGTGAAAGGCACGTTATACCTAATAGGTGTGGACTGCATTTTAGCAAGCGGCGAGGGGATGGGCCGTCTGGCTTTTCGGCCGCAGGAGGCATTGTGTGCTCAAGCCCTCTGTAAGAGGCAACCCCAGTCGATCACAGTCACGTGCCCCTCTCGTAAATCCCCTATCCAGAATCCGACAATGAGCAGCTGTGGCCTCTCTGCCCGCCATCATTTATTCATCCCCTTTCCATCGATCAGTCTGCACTCCGCCTCCCTCCCTGCCTGCTCAGAGCAGAGCCTCAACTGCAATGCCCTTTCTGACCAGAGGGGCTGGCGAGTCACCTCTCCCTATCGCGTGCACGGGGCCTGAGCTGAGAATGTGTGACCGTGCCGACGCTGTAACTCGGTAATTGTCTGCAAAGGTCTCTGGTCATTTCCATAGGCACACACGCACATCCAGTAAGATCACACGCAAGCAGCGTACACACACATTACACACCCACGCCAGTATCCAATAATTCCTTCTGAATTACAGCTTGGCTTGAGCCATGCCCCCTCCGCACTCTGCCTGCCTGCTGTGCTGTGCTTTTGAAGGGCAGGAAATTATATTTTGGGAAGAGGGGAAGAAAAATTGAAGCATTTCTGCCTTGTGTGATGTTGGATCCATTTGGTCAGGTGGGAGGAAGGTCAGATGACTACCCTCTGTGCTGACAGGTGGCCAGAATGAAAAATTAATGGATACTCCAAGCAGAGTTTATTTTCCAGTGTCCCACCCTCTTCAGGCAGGAACTCTGTAAAGTGATATAAAAATAGCCACTTACCACTTTCACGGGCATACATGCTCTGAGAGGATGGGACTCAAACACACTCACAAATTCTTCCAGAATAGGGTTGAAAAGGTTGAACTGTTCTGCTTGTTCTGCTTTGTGGTAAAAAGAGTCAAAGCTTTCCTCACTGCTTAGCTCTGGGTAAGAGTTACACAATGCACACAACATGATATCTAGAGCTCTTATTCACTATATCACCATTTGTTGACTGCAATGAATTAGCATTCTGTCTGAAGTGTCCACTGTCTTACATCTTCTGGACTCTGGGCTCACTGCGACCCTGAACTGGAAAAACAACTATGGACATTCGATGGATGGATGGATGGATGGATGGATGAATGGATGGAGGGATCGATGGAAAACATAAGTTGACCAGGTACAGCTGACTAACAGCACATATTTTCAGGAAAAAGTTGTTAGCCCTGTTAACACTACAACGTGTATGACACTGTCCCTCAGTCAAAGGATTCAAAACACAAGTGAATTTTGTGTCAAATACAGAACCAATATAGATAACGGACTGCAGCCACTGCTAAGACATCCATGCAGCTAGGGGCGGATCCATGGCCACCCCTATTGCCATTCCATATCAAAATAATAAAATATGCATCATTTTATTTTCTAAGCAGAACTGTAGAAGAGACACAGTGGGGTGCAGCCACCCCTGTAAATATATCTGGCCCCAGATGGCCACCCCAATCCACATTTTCTGCTGATGTGACTGCATGCAGCATGGAATATTATCTGAACAGCATTAATTATAAGTAACGCATCTAAGGTTTGTTGCAAAGACAGACAATGGAGACAATGGAAATCTTATGCTTCCTCACAGATAAAGGAACTTGAGGAATTATTAAAGCTTCTGAATCTTCTGATTGTGATGAACAGTGCTTGAGATCATGGTGGCCTTCCTACTTTAAAGCTTACATTATTGATGAGGAATCAGGCTCGTGGCTTTGATATGGTGACATTTCCAGGCTTTTGTGATGAGCAGGAGCACCTGACCGCACACCGGCTGAATGATTGAATTATTAATTTAATTATCAAGGTGTTCCCACCCCCAGTGCAGGCTCGTCTGACAGCCAGCATTGACACACGTGCGATGTGACGCGCTATGGCTACCAACACAGACAGCTCGGGACTGATAAACATCCACACATCACGTGGCTTCCCTCAAGTGAACAGAATAAATAATGACCACTGATCAATCCTGCCTTTGCTCTTGGACAGTTCTTCTCACTGGTACCGCCAATTAGCTACCATCTGCGATACATGCCCACAGGCCTTTTCATGTTGTTTATAGATCCAACTGTCTGCGTCACTGCACCAACAGACACATAACTCATTAGCCAGATGAGAGCACATTAAATGGACTGACCTGACCAGAAACATCCACCTGAAATCATACCCATACTACTATGGTGGACTGTATCACAAGCATGGAAAGTACAGGACAGGAGGAACTGGCGCATGGAAGGTCCACTCATGAAGGACGTAAAAGCTGATTAAGAACCTTACAATAAGCCATCAGAAGGTTATAAACCAAAGAGGTTTCTACGTTCCTGAAAAAATGTAGACGCGCCTTCATCTTCACAAAAAAATGTCTTAGTTTTCAGTCCAGCCCCCTTTATCTTTCATTATCTTATGCTTTTGCACTTTTTAAAAATATTGGGAAAATACTGTAAAATTATTGCGAAATATTATCACTTGACGTCTGTATGTCGTGCCATAGTCCTAGTGGAACATTTTCTTATGCCACTGTATAGATGCATAGAGATGATATGACAATTAAGCTCACTTGACTTGACATGACTTGACCTGAAAATAACCCACGGTAGAGAAATTACAGAAAAAGAGCCAGCTTTCGGTGTTCTTTACACTAGCAGAAAACCCTGCTGGAATCTCCATTATCAGTGAGTTCATGTGCTTAGTTCCTCCTTCACACAGCACTAACAGCTAGTCTAGCTGAGAGTTGGCACCATAAAGAAAGCCATCATTCTCAGTTGGCTCCCCAGAGCCATCAACTCTCTCGCCGAGACATGTTTCATTTTCGGACACAACAGGATTTATCAGATTCTTTCTGGAAACAAAAACTGGCACTTCCATCTTAATGTGCTGTCTGCTGTTTCCACTTTGGACCATCAAAATTAAATAAAAATGAAACTGTATTTGCCATTTGGACAAGTATGTTTTCACATATCCCCCCCTGCTCCCCTTCAAGACACACATATAGAAGTAAAATTCACTCAGCACTCCTAGAGCATTTTTCAAGGGGATAAGGATTTTGCACAAGGACCCAACAGAGATATGGCCACTCTGCCAAGCAACAGGAATGCTTTATTTTCCATTTGCATAAGTACTTTGGAAGGCTTTTCTTTGCTAACCCAAACTTGCTCTCTGTAGTTTGGGGGTCACAGCACAGGGTCAGCCAACATGCAGTGCCCCTGTAGCTGGGGGTTAAGGGCCTTACTGAAGAGCCCACAGACATGTAACTGTTCTGCTGAAGCTGGGGCTCAAACCAACAATCTTCCAATCACAGGCACAGAGACTTAGGCGGCTGAGCCACTCACCATCCCCCGGGCCTGTAATTCTGAACCGGTGACCTTCCAATCACAGGCACAGAGGCCTAAAACGCTGAGCCACACATTGCCCCTCCCCCCCCAGTCCACAAGAGGTCCTTTAACACTTAACCCTGCAGAGAACTGGTTACTACATTCATATAATAATAATAATAATAATAATAATAGTAATATTCAATCCAGGGTTTGGGTAGGAATTTCATAAACATCCAAACAAAGACATATAAATTATCTGTTAACCAATCATTTGCTTCCTAGGGTTAGATTTCACAACTATCCCACCCACACCCTCACTTAGCTCCCGAAACACTACTGATAAGATTCGGTAAAACAGGCAACAAGTTACCATCTTCTGTTCTTTTTTTAATAGGAAATATAGTTATGAAAATGATACCACAAATAAAACCAGCCAAACTCTATCCTGCTTGGACGCTCGATGTACATCTCAGTTTCAGAGAATGATATTGTTTCCTTCGCTGGCTTCCTGTTTCACCGGAGCATAAAAATTTGGCAGCACACATGTCAATCCATTTGTCATTCGGCACCAACTGGAAAAGGAAACAAAAGAAATGAAACAATGGGTTGCTGACCTCATTCAACTTTTAAATTAAAATGAAAATGACCTTAAATACTTTTAAAGACCACTGGAACAGAACTCAGTTTGCACACCAGATGCCCTAAACACCTACACACATAGAAAAAAACTTTAATTAGAGCAAGCAAAGAATTTACTGAATGAAACGCTTTATTTGCCATTTGCAGAAGTACGTGGGAACACTTCTTCTTAAATATTTTCTCTCCTTGGAGACATAGACATACATGCAGTTGAGAGAAAAGCCTGGGGATCTGGGAGGGTTAAGGGCCCAGAAGACATGTGACTATTCTGCCAAGCCGGCAACCATCTTACCACACGCACCAAACCAGAAATGCTGCGCTACTCTCCCTATATGCAAACCAAACTCCAGTTTCTAATATGATGGGCAGGGACATGCACCACTTTACTATTAAGGAGAGCACTACAGTGACATGACTCTGCCAAATGTGGGATTTGAACCAGCAACCCTCAAAACATAGACAGAGCAGGCTAACCCACTGCACCACATGAGCTGCATAGTTGATTAGGGCAAAAATCATAATCATGATTATTTTGGTCAACATGGCGATGACAATGAAAACTGACTGACTTTGGAAATATCATGCATTTACTGAACTTAAAAAATGGTGTCTTTTTAACAGTGGATTTCCTTGAAATATTATTCAACTGAGAAACAAATAAAAAGGGGCTGGAAAGGGGTGCACAGGATTTATAACACAAGACAAAACTGGAACATCATTGCAAAACAAAATGCAGCACAATAATTGTTGTATCTCAATAATTTTGTTTTGATAATTGCTGGAACTCAAAATCATAATTAAAAATAAAATTCAATTAATTGCGCAGTCCTACATTGTACTGACTTCTTAGCTCAGTGTTTCTCAAACCATGAAATTCCCTGGGAGCTGGAAGGGAGCAATACCCCAAGCACTGGTTTAAGAAAAACTGTGTTAGCTGACCACAAGTTACATATTCTTAAAGGTCAGACTGGAAATGTATTGATGGAAAGCTCCTGTAGGGAGGCTGGGTACAAGATCCATCGCCATCCATTTACCAGCCTCAAAAACTACCAAACAATACTGAAAAATACTTATTGTTGATATGCATACCTCAGAATGCGTTATTTTTGTTGTTTCCACCAAATTATCAGGTAAAATGAATATATTCCACATTGGAAAATTTTAATGTAGCCAAGTACTTGTTTTACTTGTTTTTAGTTTTAGTTTTTAGTATTAGTTTTTGCTCTTCTTTAATGGCACCAATATGTTGTTGGTTTATAATGTCCAAATAGGTAATTGCTTTGAGGACAAAAGTCCCTAAACTGCCAGCTATGGCTGTCACATGGGATTCCAGGCAATAGAAAAGTGCTGAGCTGTCAAGGAAGACATTGTGTGATTTCTTTCCACTGGATCGCATTATTAGACTGCCAGTCAGCACAGGAGAAAAGGCAGCTTAGCTGCTCCTTCCTGTGCACGGCTGAAGGGTGAGCCTGTGCTCCCTAGGGTCACAGCTACGGAAACACGTGTAAAAATACAGAAATAGGAACAGTTTGCTGTTTCACCACAGCTCTGTTCTGAAAACAACTGGTGATATTGTACTGACACAATGGTGGCTGTTCTAATAACTGCTGCCTCAGGGCAGGACCTTTCTGTTTCGCACTGAAAGTGATCCCAGTCGAAGACGTGCTCGTGCACTCTCAGTAATCCCAGGATGGCTATTTCAGACTTGTTTGGCAAAAATCACCTGAAGCAGGACATGCTGCTATTTTCAGACTAAAAGAGCCCCAGCGCCGGATCTTAGCGGTTGTGATGTCATGCAGGCAGGTTGCACGAGATAGATGGAGCTCACGAGGACCAGATGATCACACGAGTGGACAAAGTTGACTTTCTCGGTTTTTCAGGGGGTATCTGTCTGCTCAGGCGGGTATGGTAATTAATCACCCCCTTGTCCGCTCTGTCCCCTTTCTCTGTCTCCTGCGCTCTCATCGAGGCTGAAATACAGGCCAATGCGGCAGAAAGCGAGACAGATGGCCGAAAAGTGGAGCGGGCCTAAAAACAAGCACCGCTGCTCTGTAACATACCAAGAACGACGGCAGCCATGATGGCCATGGCAGCAGAGTACTGTTGACCACTGCCTGGCCTAGATCATACGCATACGCCTCACCTTTATCACACACGGCCAGCTTTATAGTTGTTAGCTGTCCATTTGCGTATTTTATAACAGTGACAAGCAGATGATCTCAGGAAAATATCTACACAAGCAAAAAACCCACCCTTCCACAAAACAACTCATGCAGGCATTAAAAACATGTTTTAAACATCTACCAATTTTAACTTGATTTGTAAGATCTTCACAAAGTCAGTAAAACCTTATATTCAATAAGCTTCAATATTATATTCAATAATTTCTATTTTGGATTCAAATAATTTCCTCTAGGTCACATGACAAAGTCAGCCCCTCTGTCTCACTCTTTTTCTTCAGGCCTTAGCATAGGTTTCTCTCCAGACTGCATGATGACACTTTATTGATCCCTATGGGGAAATTCTCTTTTTGCCTATCCAATCTTGCTCTCCACGACACACATGTAGGTGAGAGCAAGCTTGGGAGCAAACGGCAGCCACCCGTAGTGGCGCCCATGGAGCTGGGGGTTAAGGGCCTTGCTCATAGGCCCACAGATGTGTGACTATTCTGCCAAGGACAGGCACGGAACCAGCGACCTTCTGATCACAGGCACAGAGGCTCAGCCCACTGAGAACATCCTTGGCTCCAGGGCTTTTGTTCTCATAAGCAGGTGGAGAGATGGGTCAATTTTATTTTTATCCTCTAAGTCAGACTTTGTGGGGTGCAACTTTACTCTGACAAGCACTGCCTAACATCAGTGATTTGAGAAAACGAAGCTTCAAAACCCAAACTCACTTTACAATGGTTACTTAGGTCTGAAAGACAATCCACCTTGTAGCGGGTTTGCCGAATCCACCTTGTAGCGGGTTTGCTACATGGTAAACAGAGGCTTCTAAAAGGTTTGATGTCACAGACTGTCATAGCAACCCAATAAGCTCTCTTAAAAAGGAGGGGGAGGAGTCGAAACACAGGACACCATGTGATTTCGACAAAAGTGACAAACGACACCGATTTGAGCCGGGGAAACAAGATGGGAATCAGGAAGCAACATGGCACCTTGAGGGATCAAAATCGAATCCGGCTGACACTGGGGCTGCAGGCTGTCGGGCCTCTTCTGTGAGTGCCCTCATTATAGCCACCCTCTACTGACTAGGCAGGCATGTCACATGCTCACAAGCTGCCACTCGCTCTATACAGAAGTCACCATTTGCCCATATGCCTCTGTCCATTAGACTGTCTTCACCTCAGACCACAGGTTATCACTGTGCTAACCCAGTTAAACTGGTGAGATTGCAGAGAGCCTAACCCCCTCTTGGCCCCGTAAACTGAGAAGTCACTGATAATCTTGTCCTTGTAAAAAGCTTCACCCTCTCTGATGGCCCAGGTGACGCACTGTTGGCCCACACTGCAGAGTCTGTCACCTTGTTGGCCTTTTAAGCTACATGCAAGCGTGCCTGGATACCGCTCAGTAAGCGAGGTGGTGCTTCTGAAGAAGGCTCATGGTTTACTGTAATCGTGCTGTTCCCTCAGGGCCTGCTTCTCTAAAAAGAGCTGTGTTCGCTTCTTCGTGTCACTCTCCCATTACATCACTACAGTCCTTGACCAAGGCTAACTCTATAGGCTTCTTATAGAAAACCAGAAAGTACTTGAGCTGTAGAAGAGCCTGGGTTGACCAATTATAAGGTTCATTCAGAAACCGAATAATAGTTGTTTTTCTCTCTGGAGTTCTTCATCTGCTGACAAAGCTATAGTCATCCAAATTACTGAGATAATACTTAATACTAAAATTGTCTTTTTTCTTGACAGTGTCTTAAAGTATTTTATGTTAACTATGAATAAGAAAAGCGGTATTTTCTATAAAAGAAAACCAAGTGCCCTTTGGAGTATAGCCAACGGCAAATTTTTATTGCATGGAAGCTAAAATAATTTCATTTTCTTTTAATAAAAACTACTGTAAAAAAAAGAAGTAGGAGCTTCCATGCCATGTCATGTGTGGGTGTCACCAAAGGTGAATTTCTCTTCCGCAAAGGGTACATTCGACTAGACTGCCACATGCCCCTGGCAAAGGGTTGATTTGAGTGAAAATTGGCCTTTGATGACTCGTTCCCTAAGGTACCGGGACAACACTTCAACATCTGGAATTCAGAAAAGCTTCCGGGCCGAGGCAGCGAGGGAGGGTGGCACGAATAAGGGTTTTGGGCTGCAGCCATGATTTACGTAGTGATCCGTTTAACTGGTTCCAAGCTAATTCACATAACATGCATTCACTTATTTTGGCAAGTAAACTCATCAAGTATGGAGGGCCAAATAAAATAAATGTAAGACAAACATTAATGAAGAAAAGGACTTTTCCTGCACATTTGGACATTCCCGTATGGAATGATGATAGTTTTTTATTCTGTGGGGAATGAAAGGTCGATATCCAGATTTAATAATGAATCATAAGAATGTCCTAGAGAATACCTCATCCTCCACTATCGAAGACAGCTGATCATCCATTGCAGTCATCTCCATTATTTAGTAGTTGTGTCTTCAGTTCTAGTGCAACTAACTTTGAATATTTATAAAGTTTATAAAATGGACAAGATTGACACACCAGACCAATGCCAATATCTTGATTTTTAAAGAATGTCGGCCGTTACGATATGATAACCAATATATCCTCCATCTTTAAGGCTAACATTACTTTTTACTTAGCTAGCTAGTTAGCTACCTCAGAGTATTTACCACTGCTACTGCAACTAGCATAAGGAACGACTTTGTATGCTACAATAGAAAAGTGTTTCCCAAAGGCGGCTAAGCACAGACAATCACCTCCCTACGATCCTACATTTCAGAAATTCGTGTGTCGGCGCTATTACTTTGCGTGCATCTGCAGCATGTGAACGCGAGAGCATACAACCCAGAAGTGGTACAGTAGCATCTGTATATTCAAGGAGGATTTTGCCCTCAAAAGTCGATTCTGACGTTACACATCGGTGCAGTGGAATCTCTACCTTAATAGGTTCATTACAAGTTTGCAATTTTAATAATTTCAAAACAAAATTCTGTTTTTCCTGCGGTACTGAAATTCTACCAAAGCATGAATTTTATGTACCGTAACATTCCTACTACCATATAAAATTGGCTTCTCTCTCTCTCTGCTGAGCCTAAGTGCATATGCCCAGACTGTCGTGACCAGCCCTGAACTGAAACAGCGATCTTTTGTGTTTGTTAATCCCCAATGGCAGGCATGTGTATGGGGGGGGGGGGGGGGGGGATGGGGGTTTCTGAATACCTGACTCTTTCTCATGAGCAAATGAAAGTGCCACCCTTGTTCCAAGTGCCGTTTATCGATAACTGATGATTACACAAAATCTCCTGAAGAAGAACCCCCCTCCGTCAACAGTGAAAATTAACCGATGGGGACGCCACTTCCCCGATCACGAAAATTTACCCCAGCTGACAAAATGTACTGGTTGGCCACGCCTCCCAATTTGAGGGACTACTACTCAAAATGTCTATGCACATCACAGTACCACAGTTTTGTGAAAAATATCTCTAGTCCAAATAACTTCCTCCCATTCCCAAGTGAGGTTCTCTTTACATGTGTTATTTATTTAGTAGATGCTTTTATCGAAAGTGACATACTTTTTTTATGAAAACAGGGTTGGACAATCCCTGGAGCTGCTGCAAGTTAAGGCCCTTGTTCACTTCACTGGCCATGGCATTTGAACTGGTGACCTTCCGATCAAACACCATATATTACTATACAAGTAAAAATAAAAAAAAACAGGGTAAGCATTTGACTTACCTTCTGAAATATTAAGAACTATCAAAAATACAATAAAGCTACAATAATCGTAATGAATGATAAGTCTGTAATCTTTTTATTCTTGGCAGTGGTTGGACTTAGCTATACACATGCAGTTGAATTATAGGTATAAGTCTTTCAACCTCAGGTGGAAACTATAAGGTCAAGGGTATGTCGTGTATGCAGATTGACTGCTACAATTCAGCATTTTTGTCTAGTGTGCTAAATTAAACTGTAAGCTTTCAGTTTCCAAGGATGTGCCGCTTGTCATCCTTTTTTTCAGGAAGCAGATGTGCTTTGAAGTTTTCTACTCTTGGTTCCCTGCTTCTGTTTTTTATTTTATTGTTGAGGCAATAAAACCTTCCAGACCATGGCCCTTTGAAAAAGCGTGATTTAAATTTTTTTAAAGACTGTCCTTGCTTGTCAATTGCCAGCTGAAGCGTGCCAGTCAATAAGCCTCCCTGAACCAAAGAGAGCAACCCCATTAAAGATAATGAGTCACTGAGGCTCTGTTTCACTGCTTTTCTGGGTTGAATGCACTGAACATTTTTTATTTCCTCAATAGAGCACATCCAATTACCTGGCTGAATGCACAATAAAACACAGAATGCAATACCAGGTGATTCCTCGGTATTGTCTAGTTAACCTGTCAAGAAAAACCATTGGAACCGGATCATGTCACAATAAACAGGCTGGATTTTGGCCACTGTGACAAACATAAAACGTTAGAGCAAAGCAAATAAATGAAAAAATGCATTTGTTATTTATATGAATGATTGCAATTCATAAGTTTATACAATTGTTACAAAAACTGACAAAACAAAAAATAAAATAGATCTTGTTTCCCCAGTCAAAATCTGCAGCCTTTACTTTCTTTATGATTTCATGCGAGCCCAAGCACATTTCTCCAAGCACGACTTCCAGGGGGTATCAAACAGGTCATCCTCCATTCCTGTCCAAAATACACTGGGCAGTGCCAAAACTGAAACGCGGACGAAAAACCTTCCCTGTGCTTTATGAAAACCTTTTTGCTAGCTTAGCGGAGAATGTTACAAGAAATAATCACAGAGGACCATTACCTAGCCTGTTTGTGTGCACCATGAAGCAGTTGCTTCTAAAACATTCTGTGATACATTACTGGGCAACATGACTACTGACATGTTAAAACGCTAACTCTATTAAGTAAACGTTACAGATCTGCAGTCTGAATAATGCTATTCTTGCCACAAGCAACGGAATGAATTTCTCAACCACTTTCACTATGTACTTTGTGGATGTAAGTAAATGAATAAAACCCCATACAGCAGAAACATTCAATAATTTTCAACAGTCCAGCCACGGTCACCAGCACCATCTGACTTATGACAACATAAATGACCCTAAGCCCTGTATAATAAATAAATCTCTATGTTTCTAGAGTTAGTGTAGGTTCATTAAATATTTCTATAATTTCTGTGATTCATCACCATCATTATTCGTCAAAAGAATTCCTCCCTGGGATCAATGAAGTTTATCATGTCTTATCTTATCAATATGTCTTTACTTATCTGAGTGTATGTTGGCATCACACCAGTGTCATACTCCTGTAAAGGCCTAAGGCTCCAAGATGAGGTCAACTGATTTTTTAAATAATTAGCGAGTAATAAATAACAAATAATAAAATAAATAATAAATAATAAAGCTAGTTTTTACAAATGTTCTAGTATCTAATAAATATTAATATACGGATAGATAATACACTGATTTTTCAACAGTTAAATAATCAAGATATAAGATGCATTTATATTGATAAGTTGCCCAAAGGTGGAAAAGTCACTCCTGAGACTAAGTTCCGTAGGTAATGTCTGCAAGTTATTGGTCTTGCTTAGTTCGTTAATGAGCAAGTGAGTTACTCCCTGCTCTTTTTACAATAACAACATAAAAGCAAATCAGACCAACAGGGTCAGACACAAAAAGGATTCAAGCCACTATATTATATCCTGTAGTAGTCTGACAAAAAGTTGATCTCCCTTTAAAGGAATGATCCATCTTAAAAACACATTTACCAAAATAACACATACAAGCCACAGTAGGAGTTTAATGAGACAGAGACATCAGTTCATCTAAGAGATCTGTACACACAGACAATGCTGCATTATTCACAATAACCTTTCCCATGCACAACACTCAACAATGATGGTCCTTTTCACAGTCAACTTCCTCCTCTGCACACCGCACCACCAGACAAGCAGCTGGTTTTGAACCAGATTTATAGGGCTGCATAGCATGATTGTGCGGCAAGCACTCAGCAATCTGTGCATATCAATGAGATTGTTTTGTCAGGTAATTAGAGGGTTTCCAGAAAACTGCCTGAGAACTATTATCATTATGCTTACAAACCATTATACTATTTGCTGCCCTTATGACGCTTCCTGTGTCCAGGTGGCTTATAACAAACGAAACGGCCCCCTCGACTCCAAAAATGCTACTTTAAAAAAATCCACTTGCCAAAACTTCTTACTACTGCTATAAAAAGAAAATACAATCAGAAAAAATGCTAACCATAACTCTTACTATGCATGTTGTCACAGTCTATGATGATATACTGAGTAACTGATGTTTCAGTGTTCGGTGTTAGGACACACAGCCAAACAGGGCAGAGAGTGTTAAAAGGAGAAGCTTACAAAACCATATGTATTTACAGAGTAACAAGTGACTAAATTTCTGACACATTAAGTGAAAAGAATCACTATCCCAAGGCTGATTATTTAACTAGTTTTGCTCCTCCAGTCTGTGTCCATGGAAACAGTAGTTGGAGAGAAACTTAGCCTCTCTCTGAGTCCTTGGTGTTAATTGGTGGCAATTTCTCAGCTTGTCATTGAAGTTCAGTGCAAGTCTGGAAAACCTGGACAGCCATGGTTCAATGGCAAGTACCAGCCGACATAAAATTAATATTAAGCATGGGCATAAATGGAAACAAACAGAGAAACTGAGGCACATTATACAATATAAGCAGTGTACTGTAACCACAAATATCCTAAGGGTGGGTTATTTAATATGTGGCGTGATTTTAAGTGGTAACTGACTTTTCATTGCCAACAACTGCTGTCCTAAGACAGTAAAAAGGCAATAATTTTTACAATTAAAGATTTCATATATTCTCTTCATACCTTAGATAAATCTTATATGAGGTACATTTTATATTTACAACTTATATGAAGTACAATGTAAAATCATCTTAAACTAATTAAGTACACTGACAGGAGTTTAATGAGACTCATCAGGAAGGAGCAAGTAGCGTCTTTTTAAGTGCCAAATGTTCTTACCCTGCTGATGTCTTTGCTGTGTCCAGGTAACCACTGTTTTGCTATAACATATCTTCCAGAGGTGGGGTATAATCTAAAATATCTAGCCTCAGTGTTCACCACACCATCTTGTAACAGTAACAAACAACAAATCTGTTTTCATGGATATCAGTTATGGCTATTCACAACACACCACGGATGATATTAATTATGTAAAATGAGAGAAGAATAAAAGCTTTCCCTGGTAACTCCTATTTCCATTAGTCAGCTTTTCAAGACAAATGTGTCTATGAAGACTGGCCTTACTAATCCACTGTAAATTTTGTGTGGGTAAACTGGGAAAATAACCAAATTTGTTCTTAAAATGGAACTTTAGAATGGCACTCTGCAGAAACACACACCTACTCTCAGAAAAACTGCAAAGAGATAACAGCCGGCCCACTGAATCAACACACCTGCCTATTCAGAAAATACACTTTGTTATTGCATAATGTATCACGGTACTTTGCATGTCTGTAGACAGAGTTTAAATAATTTTGAGACAACGCAAATCTGGAGCATTTGTTTAATATTGCTTATACTAAAAATCAAACTAATATAGGACAAATCCCAGTTCCACAATCAGTTACCATGGAGACAAGTAATGATGTAAATGGAAATATCTAGCCGGCTCTTGAATGTTACTATTTTTTATTTCCTATAAAATCTGGTATGGAATAAACACATCTTCCTTAGTTATGGTTTAGACTTACAACTAAGTTATATGAGGGAAATAATACTGTATTACTATCACGGGCTGGATGCATTTATTTCCTGCCCAAACCAAAATATTCCTAATTAGGAATGTTAACTGATCCATATAATTACTGTATCACCATGCACTCGCTGTATATTTATGCAGAAAAAAGAAAAAGGGAAGTATCTCTTTTGCAGCATCAGATACTTTAATCAGGATGTAATTAATTAGCTGCAAAGGGATCTGTTTCGAGGTTGCTGAGGTGCCGATTTACTTGCAAATGTACTACTCACAGCTGTACTACTTGGCTAGATAGACCGTTACAAAGTGATGACACCGAGCGGTATCATTAGAGAGCCGTGCCTCATACATTAATGTCAAAATCAAGTCGGCAGCACTGCAAAAGACTAACACGGAGTGGGCTGTCTGATTATAGGGGGCAACGATGTCGTATATCGTCAATGAACGTCACTGTACGGAGCTAGCTAGCTTAAGGTTTCGCGATACACCCGTATATTCAAAGCACTATTGGGTGCCTGTATTCTCCTAATCCATACTTTACAGCAACTTCTCCACCCTAATTTTAAAATGCAACCCCTTACCCCATCCAACGCTTCAACTATATTTTATACTTTTATACAGTTAAATATCTGCCAGTTAACACCAAGCATCTGATGAAAAACAAATTAAAAAAATATAGACTGACAATGTGAACAAGTTTGCCGGCCCCAGCTCAATGGTTATCACCTAAAGACTGTAAAAGACCGCTCGATGACTACGTTAAATCATGCAGTTTCAGCTAATCATTTAGCCATAATGGGTAAAACAGTACAAAGATAGGCTGTTTATTAATTATGTATTCATTAGTCAAAGTAGATATCGGCAGGTAGCTACCACAGTCGCGGAGATCCTCGCGAACGCCGTCCGAGAGCCACTGACAGTTGCTAAGTAACCGGCTGCTGCCCGCGCGGCCAGTTTGATGTAACTCCATTCAACGCCGATTAGGGAACAAACTTAGGATGTCAACATGCCAGCTGTCAAGCAGATATATAGCCAAAAGTTTAGTTACCTAGCCAGTAGGAGGCTACCTCTAACTGGGTATTTTTTCCGGAATGTCCGCTTCCGTCCTGTTCCCTGGAAGTGGCTGTCCCGTTAGAATAAAAACGCTTCTGTTCAATATAAAAGAGCTACTGTAATTCAGTTTACTGTGTATCTCGATACGATGAAAAGCACTGACTGGAAAATCCACTGGACAACTGCGAAAAATCAAATAATGCCCTTTTGGAAGACTTCTGAATGTTCAGCTTCTGTGCCTTGTCAATGTGTCATAAGTGCAGCGAACTGTATTTGGCGTCTTCGAGTTTCTTACTTTCTTAAGTTATAGCCCTCCACTTTACAAGAAATGTGCATGGAAGCCAACGGAACGGCATAAGAGCGCTTTCAGGGGGCGGGGAAAATTCTGATTGACGTCCCAAATGGCCAATCATTGCGGAATGTCGATTTGGACGTCGCATCTTCGGGTGTTACAGGCGGGGTAGAGTGGCGGTGGGGGAGGGGGGTGGTAAACAGTTTCTTTTCCGTGACGTGACTGTCACTTGGTACATCAACACCCGAAGTTGGCATTGGTACTATATTGTTTATTTTAAATATACATTATTATTAAAAATAATTATTGTACACATAGGCATGCATACATAGATTCCAGAAGACTAGGTATTAACCACTTGTGTGTTTTTCCATCCGTTCTCAAAATGCTACCCTAGAGAACGTGTGAAATTAAAGTTGTATAAAATCGTATTACTGGTGAGACCCAGATAAATTGATTTTGAAATTTTTTATAACCAGCCCTATACGCATCGGTCCCAAAAAGGATCAGAAACACGGCCGAACATTTTTCTTATGCTGAAGGAGTAGTTATGCGATGAGCCATTATAGTGAAATATGACTGTGTTAAAGGAGATTTTGTGAGCAGAAAATTGATTTAAGACTTCAGTTTTAGCCCTGACTGTTCTGGCATTCTTCCCAACAAAGTTGGAGCAGTGTCGCATGAAAATCGTGCCAATGGTGTGACAGAACAAATTATGCTTGGTTTGTAACACATAGCATTTATCCATCTATATGATTTCTGGTTCTTATACTGTCACGCCCATACCATGCCGTTGTAATTTTCTGTATCATTATTCATTATTATAATTGTTCAAATTGGGTAAATATAACAAATTTAATAAATAAACATTAATATAAAACTGAACGACTACAGGGCATTCTGTGAACATTGTGAGTTCAGAGAGAATCTTCAGCTGCCAGTATTCAGCAAATCATTTCAGCTCCCATGGGTTTTTAAATGCAGGACAAGAATGACCGAATTAAATCTCATGGTGAATAATGAATGCTTATGATGACGCACCAAGGCATGACACGCATCATTTTAAAACGGGTTGCCGTACGTAACTTGTTAAATTTGTCGTTCAGTATATGTATTCAGTACGTTGTAGTAAGAAATTAGTGCTGTGGTGGAGCAAGAAGAAGTTATAGTGATAAAGTATGTAGTGCGCTGCTTCTGTCAGGATCCCGAAAGACCACGATCACAAGGAGTTGAGCAATATACTGGGTATCCCCCTGCAGTCACCATGACAACACAACTCTAATGTAGATGCTCGCGAGCGTCCCTTTCGAATAATGTAAATGAAATACATAGGAACGATCTCAAAACGGCTCGGTAGCTTTCCCCAACGCAAAAAAGATGCAGCTACGCAGGTGCCAGGCTTGATTAGCAAACGGTGGAGATGCCAGACTGCACCCTATAATTTAATCCCTGGCCGAAGCGGGGGGTGCATACCACCCTCATAGCTAGTGAAACCATTGCCTGATTGTCTTTACCATTGTGAGGTCCGTGCTTTGTGATATGAAACCAGGTTCAGGACAAGATTAGCATTAGCGATGAAAGACCAGCTATGCATGGCATCTTGATCCACGTCCTTGGGGTCGGCTCTCTTTATCAAGGCATTTGGTTATCTTTTACAGCAAAGAATGGCTGCGTTTCCATTACAACTCATATGTGTTGAGCTGTTTGGAGAAATCCCCAGAGGGACACTGCTTATCACCGGGGAGTGAGCTGTAATGCACTTGAAGGAAAATGGAAGCTGAGTATAGGTCCTCCATATTGCTCGCTATGTTAGTTCATAAAGTTGCTGGTTGCCACTCTCGAAGGGGGTAAAAAAGTAAAGGCAATAACAAAATACGGTACAACCACCATATCCGTTAATCGGGGCTGTATTACAATAACATAATGTAATACATTGTACAATAGCTAACTATTCAAGATCATGAAGCCTTAATCCACTCGATTGTCACCTGTACCTAGTTCCGCTTCCCCACAATATTGGTCTCACCTGACTTTCATTTCACTAAATCAACGCAAACTATTCCTTGAGTTTCTTTATCTGTGTGTGTGTGTGTGTGTGTGTGTGTGTATATATATATATATATATATAAAAATCATATTTCATTGTGAGGACCAAATGCAGGGTTGCCAACTTTGGTCAGCTGGCTGGAGTGAGACTTTCAATTCGAGACAAGTCTGCATGCACATGCACACGCATTTACATTTATGTGACAGTTTTATTACCTTGTAAATAGTCTGTAGGGTTTGCAGACTACTACAACGCTTTTGATGTAGCTAATTTTGGGTTTATCATGGAATAATATAGATTTGCCGTAAGATTTCCTGCGTGTGCGTGAGAGTCACGTCAGATGCGTGAGAGTTGGCAACCTCTCAAATGTCCCCACACTGTGATTAAAGACCGGTTATTTTGACGTTGTTGGGAACATTTTTTCAGAAACTTAATTTTATAAAAATCTGTGACTGCAATCAAAAAACTGAAAATGCCAAAAGTCTTGTATTTTATTTGGTTACTTTGGGTTAAGGTTAGGGCTGGTTGGGGGTTAAGGTTGTCATTGTTGGGATTAGGGTTTTTCCCGTAGAAAAGTATGGACGGTCCCCACAAAGACAAATGCATACGTGTGTGTGTGTACTATATATATTTGTTTTCCTACCAGATTATTCTGTAAACCTTCAAGTGTTTCCATCCTTATCTCTACCTGAAAGTTCTCTGCTTTTGTGACAAGAATGTTTTTAAACTACATGATGAAAGGACTAGAAATATGGAGTGGGGTAGGGGGACACCTGTACCTGAGTAAATTCAGTGCTTTGCATAATGTGAAAATTCCTATTATCTTGCTGCCTTTCAGGTGAAGTGTTTGTAGGAGGAAGACAAAAATTCTTGGCTGGTGTGACCCTCTCATATCGACGATGTCACACACTGCCACCTGTCGTTAAGTGAAATATGAGTTGAAGTGAAAACCCAGACTGCCTGCAAAATTGTGCAGTTGTTCTGACTGCATCTATCCTCTATGTTTAAACAGCTTGAGTAACATTACAGTAGAGTGAAAAGGTTGGTAAAATTTTAGAATGTTGCTACATTGTAAAAAGTATGTCTTTTCAACACTCCTTTAAATGAGCCGTTGTGTGTCATTACAAAAGAACACGGATCGTGACGTACCTTTGCAGTGCATCTTACTCGCGTCTATTGGTGTTTTTCAGAACACCTGTTTAATGTGAAATGTTTTTAGACTGAAAATAATTACTATGAATCAGCCCACCCAGTGAACATGGATTCAGAGACATTGCTGGTCCTACTTCCTCTGGGCCCACTCATCCATAAGATAGTCATTTCTGGTGGTACAGTTATATCTCTGAGGGATGTAATAAGCAATTAAGGGGTGATTAGCAATGCTTGGGAACAAGAGGCAATAGGGAGACATGTCAGGATCAGTTGGCGTACAATGAACACAGCTGTGATGGTGCACAAGGGTGAAGTGCTTACTGGAACGAATTGGTCTGTGGTTTTCCTAGGACCCTCTCATCTCAGAGCTAAATTACTTTAAGTGGTCCTATCATTGGACAAGTAATGAACTCTTCAGACAGGAAGTTGTAATACTTCAGCAGGAGTCAAAATGAAATGTACATTTTTTCACTTGTCACAGGGGAATGGTTTAGGGATTTGCCACTTGTTCCTACCCTCACCTATACTCATGAGCTCTGGGTAGTAAAAAAAGAATTAGATTGCGGATTTAAGCAGTGGAAATGAGCTTTTTTTGCAGGGTGTTTGCAGTTTCAGCTTTAGAGATAGGGTAAGGAGCTTGGGCATTCGGGAGAAGCTCAAAGTAGAGCTGCTGCTCCTCCGCATTGAAAGGAGCCAGTTGAGGTGGTTCGGACATCTATCTAGGATGCCTCCTGGACTCCTCCCTGGGGAGGTGTTTTGGGCATGTCCAACCAGGAGGAGACACCGGGGCAGACCAAGGAAACAGTGGAGTATTATATTTCTCTGGTGGCCTGGGAATGATTCAGTATCAGATGCTGGAGGCGGCAGCTGGGGAGAGGGAGGTTTGAGCATCCTTGCTCAGACTGCTACCCCCAGACCTGGACCTGGATAAGTGGTGGAGGATGGATGGATGGATGTGTAATATAAACTAAATAAATCAAAAAGAATAAAAAGGTAACCATTTCTGAGCACACCTGGCACCTGTTCTCCATCACGTATTCTGTAGAATTCATTTTCATTTTTAGTATAGTATTAGACTCTATGTGTTATGAATCGAATAAAGCAAATCAGAGCAACTTGCTCAACTTAAAGGAATCATAACAGCATATTTTTGATAATTCGATTATTAATATAATCCACCTTTAATTTGCTGCACATACTTTTAACATTAAAGAAAAAAAGGGAATATATAAACTTAAAAGATACTGTTTGAATTTTAGTTTAAAGGCAACCGTTTAATGCAGATCTTTTCAACAATAAGTAAACAAATGCTTCAGTGAAACTGAAACACCAAATAAAGCCAATTAACGGTTTCAAGCTTTCAGATTATTATTTCAGTATCAGAAAGTATGATACTGTCGTTCAGTTGCAGAAGTAGTATGAGTTGAAACCATAGAAGCAATGTTGTCTCCCCTTGCGCACACTGTCTCGAAGGTCTAACGGACTACCGTGTAGGACCTGGTGGAAGCGATGATGTGCTTCTGTCTTGCTGAAGGAGTCCTGTAGGTCTAGGAGTACTGATTCGGAGTTGGGAAGACTGATCCTTAGTCTCCTACAGGGGGAAGAGCAGGGCTGATCATACGTCTCCTGGTTTGCGGCAGACCCAGACCTCTGCTCTGCCTTGGAAACCCTCGCCACAGTTGC
The DNA here is from genome assembly GCA_011763525.2 of Mormyrus iriodes. NCBI lineage: Eukaryota > Metazoa > Chordata > Actinopteri > Osteoglossiformes > Mormyridae > Mormyrus > Mormyrus iriodes. Next base: position 18,237,928 of record JAAGVU020000129.1, read on the forward strand.
AGTAGCAGAAGCTGGTTGGATCGGGCCAAATGAATCATTGTTCATTGCATAGGTCTGCTTTTTGCTATAAGGGGAATCCTTGTATCCCATCCTGCTGGAGACAGGTGTTATGTTCCTCATTTGTTCCTCTTTAGAACCAGTGGTCTGGGTGCTGTCTGTTCCTTTTGCTATGCCTCTTCTGCTAGAGTTTTGGTTCACCTGTATATCACCACGGAAACAACATACTACATGAGTTGCTACCATGAACACTAGGTGCCATTTCAGCCTGTCTAATGGTTAAAGTCTACTCAGTTATGAGGGCGGTGTCAAGGGGGACATAAACATTCCTTACGTCCGCTGAATGGGAGGCCATGAACTCAGGGATGGGACTACAGTCTCAAGCAGACTTATACCATTGTAGTTAAACATAATGATAATTTCAGCTAATGTTAATTCACTACCAAATCCATGGAGTATTTCCACATCACAGAACTCCTTTGTTCCCATGTCCATTAAAGCCCTAAATAGCAAGCCAGTCAAAGCCATGTGAACCATTTGTAATATTATTTTTAACAAGCAAATGCATCTTTTATTGATAACACTATACTTTAACTTGACTGGATACATTCTTAACCTAACACTATAATTATTGTATTTGTTTGTTTGTTTGTTCATTGCCTATTTTGGACTTACTTATTCTGAAGCAGATGGGTTCTATGAAGGGAATGTGAAAGGGTCTATGATAATCTGCGTACAGACACTCATCACTTAACGACCTACCTATTTCACGACTGCCTACACTTACGACCAGCTCTCCGATCAGTCGTTATTATGTGCAGTACAAGAACTTTGGTCGTGGAAATGGCAACGTAGCACCTCAGTGTCAAGCATCTCATCTTGCATCATTTATAAATATACTAAATGATATAAATGGTGCAAAGGTGACATTAAAACAATATCTAAAGATGGTTGACACAAACCCACTACCAGTACAATGTCCTTGAAATAACAGTAAGGAGCGGCTCCTCGCTTATCAACCGATATGCTTAACAACCTAGTTGTAGGAACGGAACGCTGTTATTAAGTGAGGAGTGTCTGTATATGGATTGCTGCATGTGTATACTGTATATGACAAATGTTCATGTTTTATGTGTTATGTTATCTATTGTTTGTTTTTATCTATAGCAATTGCAGTATGTGTCCAAAACAAATTCTTTTGGGACAATAAAAATTTATCTAATCTAATCTAATAACTAACTGTAGAAAACAATCAAAAAATTTTATTAATTAGAACTCCACTGCGTTGGGCAAAAGCCATCTGGTAACTTGGATATTGTAATTTTTTTTTACATCAAACATTTGTTCAATTAGGAAATAATTCAGCTAGAGTTGCATGTGACCTACCAGCTGCAGCGTGTACGGTGTCATCTCACCAGCGACTGTCCTCTCATGGAAGTCATCCAACTTCCTAGGGTTCATGGGTCCACCTCCTAAGCACAGCATCATACAAATGTACAGCCTTTGATGTTCTTCCTTTGGGTTGTCAGACCTATTTTTATACGAAATTTCAGCACACCTGCAATGGGACTGATCAGGCCACCCTACATGTTGATCCTTATTCTAAAGGGCAAAGAGGCATGACCGTGAGGTAATATGAGTAGAATGTATTATAAACTATTACGTAATCTTCCTAGTGTACTTCAGTCACATCTGTTGGTGTACCTGGGACTGCATTTGAAACGGGCCCCAGTTCTTATCTGCCTGTAAAAGGAATAGAATTGTGCTATCTGTAGTCTACATAAGGCAAGGGTTGTGCAAATACATGCATAGGACTGTTTGCTAGCGAGGTAAGCTAACTGCAGCTTTATGTGTTTCCATGGGAGAATGATTTTAGATTGCGTTCACTGATACATTGTTACATCTGTGACAGCAGTCCTATATTTTGTGTACATGGTTGCACTGGACATCTTTCATCTCTTTACAGGGAGAGGGTCAGCCCTGTCTTATCTGCTACAGGCATGACCAGAATTATAAAGCAGCTTCTTACAGGGGTGAGATCAGCCACAAGTGCAAGTGTGAGACGATTTTTACTCTAACTGCATACCTGTGAAGTCCCTCTGATAGGAGGTTACCCAGTGTGACCGCTCCAGGTTCTGAAGAATTTTGGCTGTCGTTTCAGATAATGTAAAATCCCCAGGGCACAGAGATTTGTTGGTGCACATTGCCTTTGGGGCTGTGGGGTAGAACTTCTGACCTTCATCTGGCTTCGACTTGGAATTATTCAAGACAAATACAATGTTGAAGATCACCATCAAACCATCAAACATCTACAAAAGCACCCTAACCATTGAATAAAGGGACACATGCGTAGTGGTGCATTGCTGAAATAAATTATACATGATCTTCTCACATGGTGGAAGCCCTGTTGTCCTGGACAAGTGAGGGATTTTGTCCTGTTGTCTGAGGGCCCCTCCAACACCTCATAGCGGTAAGGGGCACCTAAGTACAGCAGAAACATCCAACTTGATATTTGACTCAATTTTAATGTATGCGAGCAACTAAAATACTTTGATCTTAAATTATACTATTTCAGTTTCTCTTCTCCTTACCCTTGGTTTTGGTCAGAACAGTAATCTTTGGAATCCTCGCTGGGACGAGGGGGTTAAGGGGGGATCTTGCTGCAGCCTGGTCACCAGTGTCTGGATCATCTGGGAAGCGGAAGGTGGGGAACATTGCAAACTGGGAGATATGGGACTGGTATGGGTGTTGCCTCTGGGTCGGAACAGTTATCACCTTTTCACTGTGAGTGATATAGAGGGGGAGAAATGGGTAGAGTCAAAAGAAGACAATTGCTGTGAGATGACAAGGGGTCTGAGAGACTGTGAAAAAACAATGAACAAAAGAAGCACATCAATCTGGCATATATATAGTAATATGTCATCCAGCACTCTGCTGTATAAAGTAAACAAACCCCTGAGAGCTGGAGGTCACGACACAGTAGATGAGACAGCAAGGCACACTGACACTCAGTCAAGGAAGATCCCTGATGCCATAAGGAAAACGACAAACAATCCAATGATCTTTTCAACAGTCTGCCATATCCTAAGAGGAGGCATCAATACCACGGATCACAGAAGGTAAGGCAATTGGCTGAATTAATGAATGAAACTGACAGTCACACAACGACGTTACTCATCATATATTGATTTTAATGGGATCTGGGATTCTGAAAAAGAAACATCCAACATAAAACGCGCAGCACTAAAGTATTAGAATAGAATTAATCGTTTGTCACATTAAAGTAAAAAATGGTCAGACTGCTCCATCTAGTGTTTAGTATTATACGTTAGTGCAGATTTTGCTACAGTTTGTTGATATTCTTTATTCACATAAAAAACAAATATACAAACACAGTAGGGATTCAGCAGCTAACGAACAAAACGCTTACAGTCAGAGAGGCACACTCGAACATTTATTATATCTATTTTCCATTAAATGAAATAAAAAATATGTGCCAGTGACAAACAACTTACAGCTGGTCATTAACGCGAACGTTACTTTTCTTCTTGGAAGTCGGGTCGTAATACTGTGAAACGCTGACGTCCCTGGGAACATTTTTATAAGAATAAAGACACCCAGCGCTGAAATGAACAAAAAAGAATGGATTTCCCTGAACGGAGAAACAGTGCTGAATACTGATGACTTGGAATAAAGTGATGATTGTCACTAATGAATTTGTATTTTCAAGTTTTATTGTCACGTGTTCCGAGGTGAAATTCTTATTCTACAGTTGGATAAGACATAGTTTTATTAAGTACGTTATATAAACAAAGACCACGCGAGTTTTTAAACTGAACTTTCAATTGCTTCTCTTGCAACGCATCTTTACACATAAATTCTGTTCAGGATCGATGTAATACGTTTGAACACCGAGGAATGACGTTTCCGCCATAGTTGACGCGCCCATGACCCTTCACAACCGCTAGATGGTGCTGTAGGTGTTTCGTCCGACCAAAATGTTTTTATGTGGCTGTTGTGGCACGTCTGTCCTGATCACCCATTCCGTGGTACAGAGGCAGTTCCTATTTCATCACCATTAAAAGCATGAACTGGTCGGCTTAATCTCATTTAAAATGAGGAGCAACTGGCAGATGTTACTGTTGTCACAGTGATAAGTAGTATTGCAGTTTACAATGGTGCACTCACAAGAGGCAAAATGTCATGGAATTAATGGAAATATAATTTTGACAACTTTGTTTAAAAAATCAGCACTCGTTTGTCTTACCCTAGGGGTAAATACAAAAGTAGTATCGAGATTTCGATGCTCCTCCAACATACGATCCCTCAGTGACAAGCAAAACCCAAAACGTGCGCTCGACCCGCAAAATACACTCCCCACCATCCGTATAATTATATTCAATAGTTGTACTTTTTTTCATTCTTGGTTAGACTAAAATAAAAATCTTTAACACTGTGCGAAAGATTCGCATATATAGGATTTCTATTTGAAATAAATTATGGGCCATTGCGAAAGTTCCGGAATCCTACCTCAGGTGGGGGAGGGCTTTCAGGTCATGCGCACCGTTCCGAGGGTGCTGAAGAGAAGGTCTGACTTGATCCATTGTTGGCAGTCTGAAGAACGTGGGCCAGTCTTCCCAGTGTGCGTCTTTTCCAGTAGATAGTGGGCTTTGTGGGGGGGGGGGGGTGTTTGAGACAGGTTTGGTAGTCCTCCAAGGGCTGATGTGAGTATGCAGTCTCTTGTAGCAAAGGAGGATGCCCCTATGTGGCGAATACCAGTAGCAACGGCCTGAGGTCCTGCACTGGCCATTGGGATGAGCAATGTAAAACCACAGTCCAGTTTCTAGCCACAGTCTGGCCAGTGTCATGTTTCCCATTACGGAAACTCTATCCAAAGCAACACACCACAACCAGCATCACCTCTGTGTACTTGCAGCATTGTTTTCCTGTTATGTTTATGCCCCGCGATTTGCAAAAATTGAACATATGCAATTTAGCTATTAGAATGAGTAGCACTTAACAGAAACTCGGTTATTCTTATAGCTGCTACTGGGTTCACAATAGGCATTTTTCATTCCAGATAATTTCTAATTAAAACTAACCAAACATAATTTCTTGAATTCTGAATTATATTCTCACTGTGACTTGAAACAGCTCAACTTTTGTATGTCAGTGAGAAGTGTTGGAGGTGTAACTACTAACAAAAACAGATTAAAGTTATTGCTTTTTGTTCATTAAAAAATGTTCGCGTTCAAAATGCTAATAATGCGAAACTTAATCAAAGATAATTACATCTAATTAATTGATAAGTATTCTTACCTGTCAGACCATTTGCAGTTGCGGCGGCAAAAAGAAAATCAAACGCGATATGGTGATATTTTTATGTCTGCAATTTAGATGCCGTATATAAGTTATATGCCGTAAGTTTTAATGTATTATGCCCTAAATAAATTAATTACAACCAATGAATCATAACTTAAAACAGTAAGAGAAACGTAATCGATACGCTTTTGTACAATCTCTGCAAAGAATAAAGTCTCTGTCATTAAGTTTTCCGTATTGACGTGTGTCACTGGTACACCTCATTAGCTGATCTCAAAGGAGACTGCGAAGCCATACAAAGAACGAAACTTAAGCGGTTCTTTTGATACGCAGGTAGGGACACCAGAGACCCTCCTGCGCGAGAGCCCAGCTCCAGTTACACATGTTGTCACTGCTCTCACAGAGGCCTATTTCTTTCTAGGATTAATGATATGCATCTTCCACGTTATACTTGGAGACTAAGACACGCGTTTATATTGAATGTAAAGTATTATGCATATAAGATAGCATGCAGCTTATCTGATGTATGCACAGAACTGTATTTATTACTACTATATTGTATTCATTCAACGGCTATTCTAAAACACGCAAAGAAAATCACCACACATCTTCAGAAACACTGACAAATCTCGCCCTTCACTGTAATTAACTGACCCGAAGCCGGCGGTACAGTTAACTGTGACAATTTTAATAAACTACTACGTAAAACCTCCTATTTACCTTAAATCATTAGGCTTACTTTACAAGCGGAACTCATCTGACGCCATACCTGTGTCAATTTCCAAAACACTAAACCACAGTTAAGCTTCCTCCTGACCTTCTCGGGTTAAAACAAAACCGTGTGGCTCTTTCAACACATGGACACGAAACCCCGACCTGCTCATGTTATCCAATCAGAGAACACTCTTATTTGGAGCGTCCACTGGTGTTCTGCTGGCTATTACACAACGCGGGACTATTACAGAGTAAAGTATTGCTAGTTCATAGTCAACTATATATAATGTTTGTACGATTCTTTTTTTACTGTATATAGGAGCAATGTGATGATGGTTTAGCAACTCTGAGTTTCCTGTGAGCTTTATTTTTACCACGTGTGTTTAGACGATGAATCTATTTTATAATTACTTTTGCATGGAAAAGGAGGAGCGTATTCTGTGTTAAAGGGCATAATTTATTCATGTTAGGAAACTTTTTTTATGATTATTATTTTGCTCGAACTTCGTGGGATTGTATCCCCCACAGGTATCCGCTATAGTAGCATTTATCTCTGTAACATCATTACGTAAAACGCGTCCTTGACAATGCTAGATGCGTATAAGGCGTAATGCCTTTTTTGGCTAGTGGGAGGGGATGTTGACAATTGCTTTTATAGACCTTCCATAAAATGTTAACTAGTTTCATCAGCACTCAGAGCAATGCCGTCTCACTTTGGCGTCGAGTTAGACTTCATGGTAAGAGAAGACTGTGTATAGAGAACTTTAGTACCAACAGTTATAAAACTGTACTGAACATATCACCATTTCTATTTATCTTTATTATTTAAGAAATCATTACTTTATTTGACTGATATAAGTAAATGGATCAACAAATCAAGGGCTGCCAAGTCATTAGCGCATTATGCATCATTAATATTGGTGACAATACTGCTTGGTTTGATCAGTGTTTCCGACTTGCCCCTAGCACACGTGCCCCATGCGATGGATTAACCCCTTTGACCCTGCTGTGGATAAGTAGTTATGAAATAATTTTATAACCATTTTACTGGACATATCTTAACCTTACCCTTAATGTGATAATTAAAATTTCTGGACCAAAAACAGATAAAATTGAATAATGGCCCCCAAATGCCAAAAATGACACCTTGGGTGATTCTGTTAATGCATTTGAATTTAAGCCAGATTGTAATAAAAAGTCTTTATTTATGGTTGATTGAATGATATTTCCACATTCCAATAGTTTAGTATTTTGAAATTAGATCCTTCAAACTATTAAATCTTTTCAACAGCTGTTAAAGCTGTTTTATATGTTATGTTTAATGTTTGCAGGTATATATGCAGGCAATGTTGGTATTGGTGCCCAGTATGGAATGAATAAATTCAATTTTACAGGATACTACTCTGAGAATCTCCCAGAAGTTAATCAAAGTCAAGTTTTCTGTTAAGTGGAACTTTTCACGAGGTGTTTTCTAAGATCTTTGAATGTACTGGGAATTCTTACAGGCACTGTGAATACCGTGCACCCCAAGTAGTTCAATCTGCTTGTTAATATTCAGTGAAGATATATATGTGAAAATGAGCACTGATTACATCCATGAGTCTTTTGGAAGACTCCAAACCCAAGGATATATATTGCATTGGCACCAAACATAGTCTGAATCACAGTAGCATAAATTTGCCTGAAAGAAAAGTCAGATTAGTACGATCGAATTTTAGAACATGCTTTAGGTAAAATTGTAGATACACGATTACAATACAAAATTAGTTCACATCAATCAAGTAATGAAGTGTTTTTTGTAATCATTTACCTGCTGGTGTGAGCCATTCTGTTAAAATGGTGGCATTTCACTGCTGATGCCATTGATGCTCAAATCAAAATTCTTCTTGCAGATGGAGAATGCCATATTAAGGGGAGTTAAATGAAATGCTAGTTTAAAATGCACAGCATATTTGAGTCAATTCCTCAGAGATGATCCGCAGGCTTTCTTGTATGTACCAAAATACCATTCCGATGTCAGGCTCACATCTTAGCGGTTTGCAAAGTCATACATTTTTGCCCACAACACCAGTTCAATATTCAGTTCATGAAGTGAGACATTAAAGAAGAGGCACATATCAGATCTTTGGGTTTCCTACAAGTCATCAACATTGAACCAAAATATCCAGCAGGCAGAAGCTGATGAAGCACCTGAACACCAGAACCAAAGATCCACCTGACCACTCTCTACCCAGAACAGCAGCTTACATGTGCAGATATGCACTCGCCTGTGCCCTCAATCTGTGGCAAGAGCCTGAAAACTCTGAGCAGTTGAGCCTGTCCAGATTTACAGAGAACAAACTGAATATTTTAAACTACAATTTACACAGTACAGAGGGGGCTCGGGGAGCCTGAAGGAAAAGGAGAGACTCGCCTGGTAATCAAACAGCCTCCTCATCAGCATGAGGCTATCGAGGCTGCTCTCTGACAGAATCAGATATTATAACAGACTCTAAGGGACACACCAGCCGGATAAGGAGCTCTCAATCATCATGATGGTAACAGCAAAACAACGTTTGCCCATTAGGCACTCATGTAATAGCGGCACACAGACTAAACTTTATTAGCATTTAAAAAATGTCTCTAATAAAACATTGCTTTGTGAAACAGATTGATTGTGAAGGTGAATAATATTGATGAAGAGCAGCAATATTATGCCTACTTGTTAATGCTGCATATTTAACATTAGCAGCTGGGTAGCTACTCCACAAACTCATCAGTTGCTGGTCCCTACTGGAACACTTTAAACACTGATTTTGATTACACACTTCATCGATCGGGTTTTTATAAAGAGTATCATTCGCCAGGAGAATATCTATTGGTTTAGGACGAAAACAATAGTTTTGTAGTGCGACTGCTGTTCAAAACCCTTTGTTTCTGATCGAGTTCGTATGGTTTAAACGGAGACTTGTGGAGGTCATAATGAATGCATAAAAATATATAACCAGTGCTGTGTACACGAAATTCGCAAAAATACCGAGAGCAGTACGTTACCGACATGATCCGCGTCGCGTTAACACATTCTAGTAAATGCTATGTTTTGGTAACACTCATGCACTGATAGCCAAATCTCCGGATATCTCTCTGGATCCCACCTGACAGCCTGCCGAAATAAACTGCCGTGCTGTCCCAGGTCATTAACTTACCGTAGATGCTACAGATGCACAGGCATTTATTTATTTATTTATTTATTTATTTATTTATTTATTTATTTGCTGTCGTTCGGAACGAAATGTTTCAGCCTCCAGCAAGAGAGTGTAGGAGCAACAGAGACCTGCGCTGAGTATGTGTGTATGTGCTAATGAAGCAATCTGATTTGCCGCACTTCAATGGGATGCCGGTGGGCAAAAGAGTAGAAACTGACAGGTAGCCTAACTCAAGTGTGCCTTTTTTTTAATCATTTCTCCTTTTCTGCTTTACTACGATGACAGCGCTTGACTTCTCCGACGTGGAGGCGTTTTTGGATTGCCACCCGGAGCTTTTCGAGGAGTATTTAATCAGGAAGGGAAAATGCGAGATGGTGACCAGGTGGTTGAAGGAGCATCACCCGTCCAAAGTGTCGCTGGTTGAGGACAAACGCAGAGGGGCCAGGGACCCGTTGTGGCAGAAAAACCAGGATGGACTCCAGCGGCGCTGCTCTCACATGGAGCTGAGACGGAACTTTGCTCGGTCCAAAGCCATGACTGCGCACCGAACTTACGATGAGCATGTAAGCGCTCATGAGTCCCAGTCCAGTATGCGCCGCCGGGCGCTGCTCCGGAAAGCCAGCTCTCTCCCACCGACCACGGCTCACATCCTGAGCGCCCTGCTCGAGTCCAGGGTAAATATACCACAGTACGCCTCCAGCGCCATAGACTACAAATACAGACTTAAAGAGAACAACGAGAGGGAGTTTTTTCTGGAACTAGTAAAAGATATATCCAATGACTTGGATATGACAAGCCTTTGTTATAAGATCCTGATAAATGTGTGCATATTAGTGGACGCTGACAGGTGCTCGCTCTTTCTTGTGGAGGGACCCCCGCACAAAAAAACACTGGTGTCCAAGTTCTTTGATGTACATGCCGGAGCCACGGTCCGGGCCTCTTCCAGTACCCTAAACTCCAGCGAGGTGCAGGTCCCCTGGGGTAAAGGCATTGTTGGGTACGTGGCGGAGCACGGGGAGACCGTCAATATTCCCAACGCATATGAGGTAAGACAGAATCTGACGTCATTTTCTATGAGCAGTACGCATAATGTGCAATAATTTGTATATATATGATTTCACGGAAATGACAGGTCACCCATATTTGGATGTTTTTTTTCTTAAGGATAGTCATTATGTTTTAGTCTAGTTTTAGATTAGAAAAGGTAATAATAATAGCAATAATACAGTGTCAAAGCTAACAATGTAATTCTGGCCCTATAGTTTCAGCAGTTTTTTAATGCATTCTTTGTGTGTAAAGGGTGTAAACAGGTAAGGAGCCACTTTCAGTAGAACTATATTGGCCTATCAATTGTTCAAGTGATTTGTATTCGTAGCTAAAATGCTATTTGCCTTTCATACACTGTAAGTTACCGTACTGGTGGAATATATTAGTTGATCGGCGTAAAACTGTTTTAAAGTAGCAGTAGCTCAATGGATATGATCACTTAATTGTAATATTTAGAAAATATTTCTATTTTATGATATAGTAATACAAGATATTCAAACAAATGAACAAGCAGCTTTAGAAAGAACTCTTCTCAGGTATATTATTAATATTCCGTTCCTAGATCTGGGAATGAAATGGTGCAATAATGTAATTAAAAGCGTTCTGTAAGTTTCTATTATATCTCACATTCAGGTGCATCTTAACCCGTGTCCAAACAATATCGTTGATTCTCAGCACGTGCAAACTACAAACCAGCTGTGTTTGTTTTTTTTTTTTTCCCGTGCAGCACATATCAGAGGGTGAATGACTGCACTTATCTTTCAGGACCATCGTTTCAGTGATGAGATTGACAAGCTGACAGGGTATAAGACACGATCCATCCTGTGCATGACAATCTGCAACAGCGATGGAGACGTCATTGGAGTAGTGCAGGCCATCAACAAGAGCCCAGAGGGGACTGCCTTCTCAGACGACGATGAGAAGGTAAGAGTAGAATCATTTTCTTCACTGTCACAGACAAACAGGGGCCCTGCTGTGAACTAGAGTGAAAACCTCCATTAACCCATACATATTAGTCTGATACAATATACATACATACTGCCCATGCTCTGCCCATTCTCTGAATGTTGTGTAATATCAAATTAAATAGGTTTTTCGAAAGACATTAATGAGATCTAGTAGGACAGTAGCAGGGAAAATGAAACAAAAATGAATTCAATGTTTGTCCTTTTACATGCATCCCAGACATCAAGACTACATTTTTGGAAAATGTCTCCAGACGACACTGTCTGCACACACAATCTAATCAATGATCCATTATCAGTCATTGAAATACCTGTTTTATATAGAGCCCTGCGCGGGACTATTTTTTTAATCCCGCTCCGGCTGAATTTCTGACCATTACCGCCCGCTCCCGCTGCCCGTCTCTGTCAC
>JAAGVU020000129.1:18249666-18271760 GCA_011763525.2 Mormyrus iriodes
TAAAAACAAATTAAACAAAAACCTCTCAGCTTTGAATCGCAAATACACATGTAAACTGAGGCCAAAAACTATTAATGCGCCCACAGACAGTAAATGCCTCTCCGATGGCGCTCTGGACGCAGGTACTCAGAACGAACAAGCTTCGGCTGCGCAGGAAAGCGATTTAAAGCTTTTCCAGATATCCGATTTTCCACTCTTTTCTGTAGTTTCATTCTCTACAGCCTTAATTTTATTACCAAAATCAACTGCACTCTCCATCCTGCCAGCAATCTTGGGACCCGCTATCTATTTTCAGCCGCCCGCTCCCGCCCGCGGCAACCTTAAAACCGCCCGCTCCCGCGAGATTTGCGTTGGTCCCAATGCAGGGTTTTAGTTTAACAGATGCTTGTTTGCTTTTAATGGCAACATACTGTAGCTGATTTTTTAAAAGAAAACTAATGGAGGGCTTTAATGCAGTTATGATAATGGTGTTCTTAAGTTCTAAGTGTGGTCAAACAATAATTTGATGTTCAATGTTGTTAACCCATAGCTACAATTAAAAATAATGAAGTTGCCCTAAGGTCTTCTTCAAGATAACATGCCATGGGTGTCATAAAGTGTTTATATGAGTTTTTAAGCAATAAGCAGTTAAGAGCATGTAATTGTCAGTTGAAATTCCGAAGGGGTCTGTTACAGTAACCTTCAGGAAGGTACTTAACATTATCCAGGTGTATAAATGCATATAAAATATGCTTTGAATCGAAGCATTCATTAAGTAACTAAATGCTAGTTTCTGACTGTATTGCAGACCGGTGATGGTCACAGAAAGGGATGTATCAACATTCGGGCCTCCTTTAGTTCAGTTGGATTTCATAGGGCTCTGCAGAGCTGTTGTTTTCTATCATCAGAACTAGCACTTTTGCTACAGAGGTGTCAGGGACTGGATTAGATTCAGTCCTACCCTTACCCAGTTCCGGTTTTTACACAAAAGGGCTGAACTACTACAAAATGTGCCCTGGAAATTTCATACTTTTTGTCGGAGTGTACTTTTTACTTTCATCTGATTACTATTTTATTTATATCATAATGATTTGTGATTTTTATTATTATAAATATTAATTTCAAAGTACCTTTATTAGTATATGCTAATATCTCGCTCTAATTCTAGGCTTGAACTGTTTATTAACTAAGTTGTGCTTAATGACTATGTATAAATCTTACTGCAAGTGATAACTGTATACAAGTCTCTGTGCATCTTGTATAGTTAATGCTTTCTTAAAACTGTCCACAAGGGGGCAGAAATATGTCAAGAAGTAGAATAACATTTACTGTTAATGTTAAGATGATACTGCGATCTTTACCTCTCCATTTGTTCATTATGCATCAGTTGGGTCAGAGGTTACTATACATTTCACAGTATATTGGACTTAGAACGTATACTGATATAAATGTATAGGTGAATCGCTTGCTCTCATATTATACATAGATGTGCAGCCTAGTAATGTTACACGACATAAACACCAAGCCTGAGGGTTAAATTTGGATACGGGCTGCATTCCATGTAAATATCAGATTTTATGGCCTCTGTCTTGTTAGGCCTTAAGGAAACAGTACAGCCCTGTACTGTGGTTCCGGAGAGACCTTCTGCATTTCACAGGAAATGAACATGCATTGTGATTATTTGCCACTCAGTTCTTTGCAATTAAAGGCAGTCCAGTTAATTTGTCTCTTTACAATTGATCTATTACACAATCAATATTTAATTTCATTATTACTCATCCAAGCCATAGACTGTCCTTAATGGTTATGGAGCAACAGTGAGAGCAGAACCGGGTTTACAAGGGTGCCTAAGGGTGCATAGCACCCTCAAATTAGTGTTATTCCCCCTCAGGTGGAAGCCAATCACTCCATGACTATGCCATGGCTGCAGGGATTCTGGCCCTCACTAATTTCAGATGGACCCTTAATGATTTTATACTGTACCTGGCAGTGTCCTGAGGCAGCAGGAATCAGCTAGAGACTGTATTATCAATACAAAGAGTCGCTGGTTGTATAGCTGGCTGTTCTGTTCATCATCTGATTTCTCATTTGGTTGCTTGTTGTGAGGCCAGTCCGCTGGTCATCCTCAATTTTTGACTTTTGCAGATTAAATGGTATGGTGGGCTGCTCTGTTTCCTGTCTCCTTCTCAGGTACTGCAAATGTACCTGCCCTTCTGTGGAATCTCAATCTCCAACGCCAAGCTGTTCTCTGAGTCCCGCAAGGAGTACGAGAGGAGCCGGGTGAGAAGGAGCCTGCGGCAGATAAGCTCCGGACCGTAAACATGGAGCCCATCTCCAGCTGAACCGCCCGCAGCTAACAGTCGAATGGGACCAGATACACTTGGTTTATTTGTGCTTATATCTTTACGCACAAACTCTGCTGCACAGTGGGTTAAATGGTAACCAGATATTGCACAGAGGAGCCTGGGGGTTGGCCTATTACATCCCAAAGCAAATATAAATATGCATCATTAGAAACAAAATACCACAGTCTTAGCTGACATTTTCAATTTGGAATGGTTGTACTGGTGCCTGTATTATACATGACAGATTTTAAATTAAGTACTAGTAAAACTATAGTTAATATTACCGAAAGACTGCAGAATAAATACTAACAAAAATATACAAAATGATACATAGATAAAATCATCATTATTTTTGTACTTCTGCTCCTGGTGAGGGTTTAGATCCTTGATAAAATATTATGAAAAATTTCCACTCATTTTAAAGATGAACTTTGCTCTTTGGTTTCTCTAATGTTTTTTCCACCCTGTATGCAGGAAATAAAAGTCAAAATATGAGTTTGCTGTTATTCGTTTAAAAGAATGACATTATTATTGTGTTCCCTTAATTAATTCACAGTAGAACTCAGCCTTTTCGAGTGAGTTATGCTGAAACCAATGCTTCCACACACCGAAATACCTTACGATCTTTGCATCCAGGTTATATGGCTTGTATGTGTTTTGTTCAAGAAGGATGATCTGTCCCAGTACAGATTGACATTTGTGGTTGATGTTTTAAAGTGTCATCAAGTCATTCTTTCCAGACATTGTGCCTTTTTTCTGATTTGTAATGATTAACAACAAAATTATGGTGACAAAGTAGATCAGAAATATTTATTTTTAGTATGATATTATGTGTGATACTCACAGTCTGGAGGTGTTTCTTTGTATCATGTAATAAATAACTGGAAAGCTATTTGCTAGTATCATAAGACGTCATTTAGCCCCTGATGTTCGCTCATGGGAGTTTTACTTACACAGAAACGTTCTAAGAGCACAAAGAAAAAAGATTGGTTAAGAACAATAACCAATCACATTGTAGATGAGGTCGGTCCAAGCAACTAGATGAGGCAGGACCAACCAATTAGATATCTTGGTATCAGATATCAGATTTTTGCACTGTGACTGATGACCTATTGGCTGGTACCCTGTCAGGCCCTTCTTGAGGTGGTCAATGATCTGTTTGAGGAGCAGACAGATCTGGAGAAGATCGTGAGGAAGATAATGCAGCGGGCGTTGACTCTTCTGCAGTGTGAGCGCTGCTCAGTGCTGTTACTAGAGGACATCCAATCACCTGTGAGAGAACCCCCCTCCCCCAAGCACATCCACTCCTCTCTCCATACTGGCTACACCCTCAGTCTACGTCACTTTGTTTTATAATCCCCTCTTCTTTAAGATGTGCCCCATTTCTTTTGCAGGTGGTGAAGTTCTCCCAAACATTCGAGCTGATGTCTCCACTCTGCAGTTCTGACCATGAAATCAGGTGCGATCCTCACCATTTTCCTCAGTATTCATGTTACAGATGGAGAATGAGAGCCATAGAAGGCACAGATCTGTGATTATAGCATTGTTTCCCAACCCGTTCCTCAGGGACCCACAGACTGTCCACATTTTTGCTCCCTTCCAGGTTCCTATCGGAAAACATGGACTGTCTGTGGGTCCCTGAGGACCAGATTGAGAAACACTGGCCTATAGCAAATGCAGAACATTTGTAGCACTGGGAACCTTTTGTTCTGAAGGCCTCCTGACTTTTCTGTGTGTCTCTTTGACTAAGTCAGTATGGAGAAGCTCTCCAACTCTGACTGGCTGATCAATAACAGCATCGCTGAGCTGGTGGCATCCACTGGCTTGCCTGTCAACATTAGTGACGTGTGTCAGGACCCCCGCTTTGATGCTGAGGTATGTGATGTATGAATCTCCTTTTCCTCCTCAGAAGCCCTCGTACCTAAAATGAACGTACAGATATTCCTACGTATGAACACATTCACTGGCTACCCACCAGTCATACATTCATACGGTTAATATGCTTATACACAGACAATTCCAAGCACAAAAACTATTGGCATTCCCCCACTAATCCTGGTGTCTTTAGACAATAACATGTATCCTATGGGCAAGTGTAGGTGCACGCACATTTTAACTACCTCCCAACCTCAGGGATTAAATGATCAATCACACACATAACATGAGAGTAATTGAGCAGTAATCTCAAATATTTGTCTCAATTGTGCTGAGCACCTAGTGCCTTGTCACTAGTCACTCAACACAATTGTTAACCAGGTAACCAAACAATCATAAAAGTACAGATTGCCAATAGATGCTACGAGCATTTTAGCAAAGAAATACTAGTTGCTGCTGGAATGTTCATCTGGCTCCCCCTGCAATAACTCTGTCCATTCTGTTACTGGAAGCATGTAGGGATTCGTCTAAACATCTAAGTCCTAAAAACCTAATCTTACGTCAGCACTGCAACCTGGAAACCTATAAACAGTACTGATGGAAAAAGGAAGAAAGAGAATGAAAAGAAAAATGAAAAATACTGGCACATAACATGCTGGCACGTAACACTCTGTCTCTGATATCTGGACAATGTGATGTCTCCTCCAGGCAGACCAGGCCTCGGGGTTCCATATCCGTTCAGTTCTCTGTGTCCCCATTTGGAACCGCACCCACCAGATCATAGGTCAGTTCTGTCACCCATCCACTTCCGTCTCTCAACTCTGTACCTTCTTTGTTGGCGGCTAAAAGGGGTATCTCTCTTTCCAAGGGGTCGCACAGATCCTCAATCGTCTTGACAAGAAGACCTTCAATGATGCTGACCAGAGGCTTTTTGAGGTAAGCAATGCTTCTTCCGCACTAATGATGTTTTTTTGGGGTAAGTTAGTTGGAAGTCTTTTCTAGATGTTGCTGACTTCCTTCAGATTGCAGTACATTTGGCTTATCTTCTCACAGGCTTTTGTGATTTTCTGTGGCCTGGGAATCAACAACACCATGATGTACAACCAAGTGAAGAAGACATGGGCCAAGCAGTCTGTTGCTCTTGATGTAAGTATCTTCCATTGATGTCACGTAGAACTCTGTGTTTCCCTGGGTGAGAATCTGCAATTTCAGTCTGAGCTACTTATTCTCAGTCTTGTGGATCAGCTTGTTCTATCCAGCTGCCATAAATATTCAGCCTTGTTTCAGTTCTTTCTGGGAGATATGTCTCCAGTGCAGGGACCCCTTTCAGAACACACTACACCACTCGCACCCTGTGCTTCATCAGTGTCTGATAACAGAGGGGAAATGCAATCTGCCATTCCCAGAGAACAGAGGAATTTCAGCAAACTGATTTCACAAGCAAAAAATTGAGTGACCATCCTACAGACCAAAATGGTCTGTTCAGACAAAGTTTGGAAAACAGTTCAGTACCTATCTATAAGTCAGAGGCATACAAAGGGGCGGGGCTACAAGGGCACTGGCGACAGCTAAAAGCTGATTGCCCCTAAAGTGTCTATCCCCTGTCACTCATCAATTCAAAACATATCAGTAGCTAATGATAAGGATAGGGAAAATGTGAAATTTGACTGTTCTAACCTTGTCTATGTTTATTGGCCTAGATGCTGTCGTACCACGCCACATGCTCCAAGGTAGAGGTGGACAGACTAAAGGTAACTGGAAAAAACACAAATTATACAAACCGTAATTGTAAGACTATTATAAGAGGTGAAATGTAGAATATCACATTTAGATGTATTTGATAGTGTATGAAATGTTAAAACATCTTAAATAAGTAGTATTTTATTTTAAGCATAACATAGTATTCCCAGTTGTATTTCCTGTTCTCTTCCTGTGTTACCTGCTGTTTTTGTTGATTTTGAATGAAGCTGAAGAGTTTGGACATACCTTGAGGTTTGTGGTGTAACTTGGGCTGTGTGTAAGTGCGAAGGTTATCGAAATAAAGGGAGCCCGTCTCCAGGTGCTCGTGCGGCGTATGAGATGACTTATACAACACAGCCAATCAGAGGTCAGAGAGGCAGCCCCTAACAAAAGCATGAAAGTTCTATGTGTCTCACACAAGTTTACTATCTCTGTAGTTTTCCTCTATTTCACAACACTAGAAGGACTGTCACTGAGTGACTGTCGCTGCAACCAATAATATGTCAGAAAATCCTATTTGTTTGTGCTTGTGGGTGATATTTGTGACTCTCTTTCCAGGCAGCGAAGATCCCCCTGAGCAGCGAGCTGGGCATAGATGAGTTTCACTTCAATGACTTTTCTCTGGACAACGACGCCATGATCACCGCGTCTCTGCGGATGTTTTTGGAGCTGGGAGTTGGTCAAAAGTTTAAAATTGACTATGAGGTGTGTGAGCTGCCAATTTTAGATATATTTACACCTTTTCTTTATACACACACACACACACACGCACACACACACACACACCACACATAGAGCCATAAATGATACATTTAGGAAAATTCTAAATATTTGTTTTTTTGCGCCATTGTGATATATGGATGCGGCTTTTCAGGGGTGTAGATGGAGTAGGGCATTTCAGTAAGTGGGGTGTAGATGGAGTATGACTTTTCAGTAAATGGGGTGTAGATGGAGTACGGCTTTTCAGTAAGTGGGGTGTAGATGGAGTAGGGCTTTTCAGTAAATGGGGTGTAGATGGAGTAGGGCTTTTCAGTAAGTGGGGTATAGATGGAGTAGGGCTTTTCAGTAAATGGGGTGTACATGGAGTACGGCTTTTCAGTAAGTGGGCTGTTGTTTAACCTTTGCTCTCACTTAGGTCCTCTGCCGCTGGCTGCTTACTGTCAGGAAGAACTATCGCACGGTCGCCTACCATAACTGGCAGCACGCCTTTAATGTCTCCCAGTGCATGTTCGTCATGATCACGGTGAGTCTGATTCTCTGCAAACCACTTCATCAGCTGAATGTTGTTGTGACGATACTCAAGGTCCCGTTGGGTTTCTCTGGGAACGGATTGCTCTGCCAGTCAGGATCCCGTAGAGCAGTGTGTCACAACCCGTTCCTCGGGGATACACAGACGGTCTATATTTTGGCTCCCTCCCAGCTCCCTGCCAGTCAGTCCACACTGAGCTGGAGGGGAGCAAAAACGTGGACCGTCTGTGGGTCTCCGAGGACCAGATTGGCAAACATTGCCATAGAGACCCATTAACGGATAGTGTCGGCTCTTTGCAGACAGCTGGGTTCCAGGACACCTTGTCAGACACCGAAATACTGGCGCTGATGGTTGGTTGCTTGTGCCACGACCTGGACCACAGAGGCACCAACAATGCCTTCCAGGCCAAGTTAGTTGACCTCATTGCACCTTCAATCACCGACATTGGTTTCTCAACACCGTTCTCTCTGTCACAAAGTCCCAGCACTTTCCCTTGCCTCCTGCAGGTCCGGCTCAGCTTTGGCCCAGTTGTACGGTACTTCCGCCACCCTGGAGCATCACCACTTCAATCATGCTGTCATGATCCTTCAGAGCGAGGTGACCATGCTGACCAGATGTGCCTGATCTCAGCACACACACAACCAGCTGTCATCAATCACGAACCAAAGACGCAGAAACTAGAAGACATCTGGCAAAACTTATACCCATGTCTCAGTCTTCTGCAGCTGTCATTCATTTTCCTTAACATTAAGAAAAATCATTTACTGGTGAAAAAGATGCTCTAATTTGATATAACTCACGTAATATGTAATGAAGACTACAGTAAATGCAGTAAATTGCGTTAGTAAAACAGTGTTTTTTATATTATTAGGGTCACAACATTTTTTCCAGCCTCTGCTCCAATGAATACAGCAACATGATGCAGCTTCTGAAACAGGCCATTTTGGCCACGGACCTAACTTTGTATTTCCAGTGAGTACAGATGATGCAACAACAGTCAATGGTGACAGTGCTGGCGCCGATTTTTAATCCGTGTTTAGTTGCAACAAAATTTCTACTCTTAGTTCCTTATTGTGCATGCTAAGGTAAACCAAACTGAGCAAATGAATAATCTCGCACACTGATCCTGTCCCTCATCCTCCCTCTGGTTGGACACACTTTAAGGAGAAGAAACAAGTTCTTTGAGTGTGTCCAATCTGGGCAATTCAGCTTGACCAATGAGGAACACAGAGAGATGTTCAGGTGAAGATTCACTTTTTATGTTTTTGTTCTGTTGGTAATTGGATTCTCTTTTTGATTATAAAAATATTTTTATTTTGTTCTCTATGGTAATGGATGTGACTGGTTTTGGCCAAAACAGGTCGATGCTGATGACAGCGTGCGACCTGGGAGCTGTCACAAGACCTTGGGACATCTCCAGACAGGTCAGAAGTCACCCGTCAGCTGCTCCTGGGTGCAGCCTTGCACAATATAAAAGGGTCATTACTTTAGCAGTATTTTCTAGGTTGCGGAGCTGGTGACCAGTGAATTCTTTGAACAAGGTGACAGGGAGAGGTCTGAGCTGAAGCTGACACCATCTGTGAGTGCAGCATGAATTTTTTTGCACACATATAAGCCCAGACTTTAAATTGAGTATGAATAACTTATTTTATACTATACAGCTGGGAGTGTCAGTGGGGGATAGATACCCTGGCAGATTCGGTGGGCTCAACACTTCACAGGGGCCTTTTAATATATAACATCATATGTAAAATTGGGCATGGGGGCTCTGACATTCTGTCAGGCAGTCCATAATTTTTAGGTAGACCACTGTATACAGCCACAATGTACAGAGCTGAGATTAAAAACAAGTGATGGGATAGTAAGAATCCTGGAAATGTGATATTGACTCTTAATTTCAGGCCTTTTTATTTTAATGCAGGCGATCTTTGACCGCAATCGGAAAGATGAGCTACCCGCCCTGCAGCTGGAATGGATTGATGGGATCTGCAAGCCTCTTTACGATGTAAGGAAACCATCCCCACAGCTGGATGTGAACGCTTACAGCTGTAGGGCACTTCACAGCTGGTAAATGCTTAGCCACTAATGATGTCACAGCTCTAAAGTGGCCGGACACACGTCAGTCTATATCGTAACTAAATTGTATTTGTTGTTGTTTAAAAGCTGTGTACCTGGCTGCTCCTTTTCAGGCTTTGGCGAGTCTAAACAGGAAGCTGCAGCCAATGGTGGACGGGATCAATGCAAATCGAATGAAGTGGGAGGAGCTTTGCTCTGCCAGTCAACAGGCACAAAGATCCGCTGAGTCCAGCTAACCTGCTGAGGAACAGGGAACCATATAGTGGACAGGCAGACTTAGAATGGTACTGAGGCATGATGGGAAGGAAGGGACTGTAATTATGAATTTTAGGGACATACAGGGCCATCTGGAAGTCTCATGTGTTCCTCAATTGTACTGTGCAGCTGCTTCCTGTACTGAGTAACTGGATTTTTAAAGGATTTTATGCCTCTTTACAGGGGTTACTCATCTGTGTGGTGTCAATATCCACCCTTGTATCTAGATAGTGATTATATATAGCATTGTAACTGTACCTACATACCTGGACAATGGGAACATGTTAGATCTGAACTGCATCCAGGTGTTTGAATACTGATTACCTATGTGATTTTGATTAGCTAGCTACCTGGACTTGAATTGCACATGGGTTTGAAACTGTGGTATGTTTTAATATAAATGTTCACACAGGAGATTTTAATTGTGTCAAATGCATGTCTATATGACCGGTTTGAGTGTTTTGATTGCCACATTTCTGCTTTGATAAATAGCAGTGTCAGTGTATAATTCCTGACACCCTTATGCATTTAGCTTATTCTGAATGTGCTTTCGAGCCAAAGGATACATGTTTGAGCAGAGATATCCACAAGACTAGAATACACTCTTTTCCTTTTCATTAAAGCCTAATTTACTTTCTATTTAACTGCCACCTTAAATTAGGAATGTTAACTGCTTCACAATTCAAAGTGGGTATTAGCATTTCTCAGTCCATTTATTAACTAGTAAGATTCTCACACCCTTGTGAAAATGCTTTATTTCAATTACATCCACAGTGTGCATGGGATAGATTCAGTTCTTACTCGGCATGTGAATCACCTTGGAACCTGCGTAAGTATTTTTTGGAATTATTCAGAAAAACAAAGTAAAAATCGCTTGCTGGTTTTTGTGAGGCATCTATGTGAATTGCATGTGAATTTCACGAGTATATTTTTTGTGACTCCGAGAGTATATAAAGTGAAAGAGCAGAATGACAGAAATTTTTGGTTGTTGTATGCAAACAGCTGTTATTTTAAACAGCAACACTGTGGGAAAAAAAGCTACGTTTTGTAACAGAGCTGAAGCCTATGGCATTATAACAGTCAGTCAGGCCTCTGGAATTGAGTGTTTTGGCAGTGAGATCTCCCCTCCAGAGGGTACTCTGAGGATACAGGGCGCACAGATGGTGCGTTGGAGCTGCTTCCAGCATCAGGGCTTCCTCCCGGAAGACAGGAAATGCCTGTAGCTCAACAAGTAGCATATTATGCTAACAACACAAAGTTTATGGGTTCAAATCCCAGTGAGTGCCCAGTAAACACCAACCCACCCCTCTGCTGCAAGTCACTTTGGATAAAACATTATGTAACTAAAGCACACCACCAAATAGTCTGTTGAGTTCCATCTTGGTCTGAAGGGGCAGCACATAACTGACATGGTATCTGTCAAGGGTTTAATTTGGTCAGGGCTTGAAGACCAACTGAAGCTGCTTGAGACATGTTTGCATCTCTGCTGCCAAGCAACTGGCAGCATGTTCTGTGGGCGCCGTGATCAGGGAGCCTGAACAAAACTGACACAACGATACGACTTCTATACCTTGTGGCAAAATGAATTCTACAATAAGGAGGTTGTCTGTGTTCATGAATGTATATTTTTAACTATGTGCTAAAAGTTCAAATGTCCACTTACTGAAAGAAATGCATATGATTTTTTTCAAATGTTTGTGAAATCGAAATATGTGAAATTTTAAAAGTTTTCTGTTGCGGCATTATAATTGTGCCATTTGGGAGATTTAATAACAGTTTTAATCCAACCAGCACTGTAACTAATAATAGCACGGTCTTTTCCTAATCTACCATCCAATTTACCTTTCAATAAACCGAAAAGCGTTCCATAAACATGTTGTCTTTGACAGTTTTTCGATATTGCTCACATAAGTTCTCTGAATGCTTTTCCTAAATTGTCTCATCACACAAAAACTGAAAACTCATCTAACAAAACATATAATAAAATACTATTTGCAAATAGGTAAATGGAAAACTGGACCAAGGCTGGAGCGAATTCCATTTCCTAGTGTCAGTGATATTAGTTCCTCAAGACTCAAGCAAGATTTTGTACCAAAAATGTTTTATATTTTAGCTCTAATCCATGATTCTTAACTCTTCTGTTTCCATGCAACAATTTAACCACTAATTCCTGGGCAAAAATAACCCAGGACAACCAACACTTATTGCACACTTAACATCTGAAGGCTTAGAGAGCAAATGTGCAGTAAAATAAGGGAAGAACCACAACAATGGTGAACGATTGTTCTGATGAACAGTGCAACTAGCCCTTTCTGTTTGCTGAACAACATTATGAACAAAATGATATATAAACTGTAATAAAGAAATCTGATATACTAAAACATCCAGTATGGGTATTAAGTGCTTTCTCTCTCTCTGTGTCTACATACTCCTTATGAATTCAGGCTCTCTGGTCTGTAAGAAGTGCCTGGTGTTTGATTTTAATGAGGTCCTGAGGTGAACTAGCAGCCCAAATCCTTGCACTTGTCTTACATAAAGCCAGCAGCTTGTCTATGGTGAGGGCGAACCTTTCATCTATAATTCAGGGCTAACTAGGCCAGGCCTCCTTTGGGTTTCCAATTCAGGGAGTGAGTGCAGCCAGAAAGGAGACAGGGCGATGGGTTTGAGACTTTGGTGCTGGAGAGAGCCCCGCTGTCAGTAAGTGCTCCTTCATTGTCTCTCACATTAAGGTGGAAGAAATGGCCTTGTTTTTTACAATAAATGAGACACTTCAAGAAGCTATGCTAAAGATTTCAAGCACAGCTCACCCCAGTTCAAATTTGATGGTGAGGTGGAACAATTTCCATATGTAGAACATATTTTATTCACAGACTACGACTGTGTTATAAACAACAAACAGAATGCAGCCCAGTGGCATCAGATACGTTTAGACAAAGAATAGTTTCACAAAGTCAGTTTCAAGGAAAATCAAATAATCTGATACTTTTTAGAATGTGCAATATTTAAGGATGGCTATTAGTATGGAAATAAGTAGCTGGACCCAATTACTTATGTGAGAACTTATTGCATATGAAATCTCATTTGGGTAAGTTAATGCTGTAACCCCAGGAAGGCGGTGGAAACGTGGAATAAGTAGGCTATCAAAATTAATGTATTCATATTCTTGGTTATTATTCAGAATAGAAAACATAAATATCCACTGTATGTCATCTTACAGATGATTATTTTTGTTTTACTAAGTGATGATTGCATAATGTAGCATAACAGGCAATGTCATTTCGTAATTCATGAGGTCAGTGAGGTTAGATTTATGAACGTATCCCATATAGGGAAGGAAATGTATTTTACATGACCATAATTATAAGATATGGAAGGGAATTTCTTATGGCACCCTGAAACAACTCATCAAGGAGAGCTTAGTTACGAAGAGGACAGAGAGCTAAAGATTGCTTACAACACCTTGTCAGATTCTGCTTCCAACCCATCTCCACCTGCATTTCTCAGCTAGACGTCCTACTGCAGGCTGTAATGACCTACACTGATTCCATTCTGCAGGTCCAAGCAAAGATTATACTGTGGTTTTCTTCAGCAATCCCCCGCTGCAGAAACTCAAACATTCTCTTTCTGAACTGACATACACTGTGAAATACATAGTGTTTGCTTGTGATTTAGTTGAAAATGTCCGTAAAATGAATAGACATAACATAAACAAATCCATACATCTTCCAACTGTTGATCCAGATCAGGCTCATAAACATGCTTTCCTAGACATGGGTCAAGGAGAGGGGAATTTACAGATCTCAAAATGTCTTTTTCAGAGCCAGTCATGCTGTCCAGATGTCCCACAGCAAGATATGCCAATCCATTATTTCTAACCATAGTATGATACTACTGTACAAGTTGAGGTGGTTCAAATAATGTGAAATGCTTAATTATTTGATTTTAGCGTAGACCTCTACCAAAGAAAGACCTATGTAGTATAAAATTGATTGACATAATTTGATCGGGCAGAGAAAAATTATAAACACACACAGGAAGGCTCTGCTCCTGCCCTTGGTCTGTGCACCCTTTCGTGTTCTTCCGTACCAAAGGAACACACCGATAAATGAATGAATGAATAAATAAACAACATAGCCTCAGTCCAGCCATTGTGACATCATTGTCTACTGTGGCTGCTGGTGACATCACCATGTTGCCCGACTGACTTTTGATTTCACTCTTTGTGTCCCTTTGCCCAGATCCCATGACTCGTATGCCTGGCATATTCTTTGGGTCAGGCACACTATGGCATCTGACTGATAAGTGCTCTTTAAACCCTGCCTCTTTCTACCATGTGTGTCTGGCGCTCTCTCATGTTCCTGGGTCTGGGACTAGGCTGTCCTTCAGAAAGGTGACACCGAATTCGATCAGATAATATTCCCGTAATGAAAATAGTATTCTGCTGGCCGGAGCTTTCAGCCTTCCAACCTTTCCTTTGGGTTTCTCTTTAATTATGAATACACTTTGTTTTCATATAAAAGAATTTGGGAAATTTCTTTCATGTTCAATTTGTGTATAATTCTATTTTTGGAAAGCAATATACCATTTTACAAAACAAGTACTTGGGTTAACCATTTGAACATCTGAACGAATTCTCCTCTGTACAACAGCCGATTCAGTAACCATACAGTGTCTAGCATTCTAGTAAGTGCTTCCAGTATTTGTCTGGCCTACTTTTGCTCCGGCTTCATAAAAAAATGAACACACAGGGATGAAAGCGCTAAACCTGTGACCTGCTGCACTACAGAGAGCCCAGCTAAGAAACCATCTTGAGTATGATAAAGGCACTGATTCTGAGGGTAATTTCAATATCTCTGTATGCAACCTCTCCGCAATGTCTCTCCCTGCAGTGTCATACACTGTGGATGTAGGGCTGCCAGTATCATTCCCTACAATGCATGTTACTCACAATCACCCAAGGGGACCTTTCATATACTAATGCAGTGCTTAATAAATTAATGTTAAATGGCCTCGTTTAGGTACCAACTAGCACAAATATATGAGGGAATTGCCCTGCAGATTATTACATGTAGTTCATCACTACAGCAGACATACATGCATAAAATATTAAGAAATACACATTCTTGAGTAATAGCTTGTAGTTGTCTTATGCGAACTCCAACATTATGTGCTACAGGCAATTGAGGCAGAGATGGACTGTATACCACTCTGTGTGACAAGTGATGTAAATAGAAAAGTAAAACAAAGGACGTGACATCAGGATGGCACAACATGACTGCAGGCTACTCAATAACTAGCATTCCGCCTTCTTTCCCTTTTGAGAGAATATGCTTTAATTATGGCAGCTGCATAGAAAAAGAAATAATTTGCTCACACAATATATTACGGTTTCTCTTAAATTGCTCAAACAATTTCCGCAATAGTATTTTTTTTCTTCCAAAAAGTCAGCGTAAATTCAAGAATAGTAGCAAGTTACATGAACCTTCCTGAAAGTCTATGTTATATGAACCGTACTCCACAAGCTTTATAAATTCCAATTACTAGATGGTTAGATACATTGTCAGCTTAGAGGAAATTGGGGTTGTCCACTTAGAAGAAAAAGATATGGTTTATTTGTTTGTAAGCAAAGCGAGGACGTATGTATTTTCCAGGGAAATACAGGCTATAGCGATGAATCATACAATATATTGCAGATGCGACGTAGATAGGGAAAATTTATTTTTATGTGATTGGTCAAGTCACAGCTCAGGTCAGGAAATAGTTTGCTGTTGTTTTGTAGTTGACTCAGGCATGGGTATGAAATACTTACTGATTAGACTGTATCCATGTGATTAATATGGCATTTCTTGATTTTTCTGTAAAAGCTGGTCACCTTCACTAATATACAAGTGTCACAGTACAGTCAAGGTACTAGAGGCTTTGTTGAAATACAGCAAATAAACAGCAACATCCTGCACTCTAGGACATGAAATTAGCAGTTAGCATGTCTTACAGGAATGAAACTTTATAGGAGTGCAATCCATGCAAAATGTGGCACGAAAGGTGAAATATGCGACGCGTGATGCAAGAACGAATCGCATTTATTGGCTAAACAATAAATACATTCTGAATTACTCTTACAGCTCAAGCTGAAAAAGAAAATGGGACTCATTTATTTCTCTGTATCCTCAAAGCTGCATGAATTATTAAATACAGCTACTGGCTTGTTTTGGGATATATAGCACATGGTGGAAGAAAAATAGGCCTGATCAATAAAAATGCCTCACTGTGCAAAAGCTTGAATGAACAAGTTTGCTTGGAGCTTAAATATGTGTATCTAGCTGTTTAGGGCAAATAATGAGGGCAAGAATATAAATGCAAGCCAGTCAGCACTTTCTTTTTTAAATATTTAATATCTGTTTCATGATAAAACACTTTGTTCCAAATGTGAAATTAGATGCTTTTGTTTAAATGCAGTATAACCTGAAAACCTGTCCTAATATTAATGTCGTTTTTCAAGGGCGTCTATTTCTTTCAGGATTTTTAGAATTTGAATTACACCCTCACCATTTATGACTCAACCACTATGTATTGGGGGGGGGGGTGACCATCTCATGACTGAAAGACAGGTGGCTGTAGTTTTTCATGTGGACTTGCTCCACCTTGTTCCTTCATCATTAGAGGTGGAAAATCCTTGTCCTGATTTAGGACCCTGCCACACATGCCTGAGACGAGGCTTTATTTCTTTTGTTCACTAAAACTGACACCCCCATCCCCTGTGTCACATGGTTATGCCTGTTGACTGTTCCATTTGGGAGGAAAGTGGGGGGAAGGAGTCTTATTTAAACATCTACTTGGTAAAACTTTACAAATTAGCAAGTGACTTTAATATTCTAGTAAATTATGACCTAACAAAAGACACTTACTCTCATTAATAAAAATGACAGGTATAACCCCCAAAGGAGCCCTGTTCACTACACTCCCCCATTTAATGAACCATTTTCATACAGCCCAGCACTAAATTTTGACATTTCCACAATCAAAAAGTATGCTAAGCACTTGCAGTTAAGCCTAATAAAATCATTTAAATCCATTAATCAGAATTCTTATAACCAATGACAAACACTTTAATAACACATGCCAAATTCAATGGATTAATAGCAACTGAATTGCATGTGCAGAATTTCTCTAATAAAACTCAAGTTTCATATTTGAAACTTATGAACTGAAAAACAGAGTGCTGAAATTAAATATAAAAATCATCGGTATTCCATGCAGAATATAAAATCTATGCAGAATATAAAAAGATTTTTAATTCTATTGCCTTTAAGGTTTTCTTAATGTTTTTTGAGCAAGGTCATGTGTTTGAATAAGGTTTTTTGTCTGTATAATGTGATTTATTACACAATAATGTAATAATGTAAGATTAAACTTTAATATGGACTTAGGTGAGAGAACCGGCGCAAATGGGCCCAGACTCCTTTTTGAAGGTCAAATCTGAAGACAACCCATTCCTGAATACACAGTGGCTTTGAAGGTCCCTCATTTATTTGCTAAAATAACCAGAGACACAAATCTGACGTTTACCAGCCATGCTGGGCCTTACTGTGCCGTACTGTGCCATGCTGTGCTAGCGAACAAGGCAGGGGGCTCACTGCAAAATTTACCAAGTGGAAACCCCTCCAAGTCAGCAAATTTTACCAAGTGCCTCTTTCGATGACAGGCGAACACTCAAAATTTGCAACAGTTTACCAAGAACCCCCCTGAGTCGGCAAATTTTACTGAGGTCCCCCCCATTGGCCCCTCGTGCTATGAGACCCCTCCTCAGCCCCTGAGCTGTGGTACATGTCTGTCCAAACAAGTGTCAAACCAAGATCAGGAGAATCAACCTTGGTCACATCCAAGTAAAAAAATTCCAAGGGAATTTAACAGACCAATCTGAAGGGTACCTGTTAATGAACATCAACATTGTAGCCAAAATCTACTACAACTGAAGAATTGTTTAATAACAAAAGGCTGGGATGTAAATCTTATACCACTAAATCTCCCAGATCTTGCGCATGTTCTGCTTACTATAATGCAGCAGGGAACCGCACAAGTGGAAACAAAAAGGAGTCATTTAGGCCAACTACCTTCTTGTAACGTGAGTTTCATTAATTCATTAAGTCAAACAGATTTTCATTTTGAAGGGTATTGTGATGCAACGCAGCTTAGTAAAAAACAAGATGATATATGTTTAAGTTCATTAACCTCTGGGAGCAGCTGTGGTGGTGTAACGTTCTGCCTGTCACGTCCACCTGATCCTCCTGTCTCCTCCCTGACATGGTCCTGATGAGCCACACCTGTTGCTTGTTACCCCTCATTAGTCTTTATATTTAAGTAACTGTTTGTCTCATCAGCCCTAGTCCGGTCATTGACATCAGTCCCCTTGTTGCCTGTGTACTTCCCGATACTTGTCTTCTTGTTTTGACCCCTTGTGGTCCTGCCTATTTTCCTGTCTCTGTTTCAATCCCAATAAAACCCCCTTTGTTTGCCAAAACGCCTGCCTTTGCGCCCTTTGTCTAGCAAGTCATGACAGGTGGTGTGATTCATGCTGTATGGTTGCCTAATAAAGTTATCCTGTAATCCTGTTTGACCCATAACTGAGAAGTAGAACATTAGTGGATTGCCAGTGGGAATAAAATCCCCCCCCAAATTAAAAATTACATTTTTAACATGGAGCATACAAAGCCATGGTTTCAGGTTACATACTCGTACCTGATTAACAACTGCCAAACAATAGGAAGGAATATATTGCTTACTGGCAGTAATTCAAACTTTCTAAGCATAATTTAACACTTTCAAAATAAAACATTACAAGGTTCACACTGCGACCATGTAGTGGAAAAGTGCTATGGGAAAGAGAGAGAATGAACAAGAAGTAACAACAAACAGGGTGCAAACAAATCACCAAACAAACAAGCAAAAGAATATTTTATACAAGGCCCATTAACAATAAACTACCCATGATCAATATTTCTGTTGTTATGTTTTTGGTTGGTTTCATTCTTCATATGGGAGTTTATCTAGAGGACCTGCTCACCATCACCTCATATCAGAACACAAAAAGATGTAACTGAAAGGGGGCAACTGGGCTGAAAAACACAAGACCCCCCAGTAACAAAGCTTTGGGCTGTCACAAGTAATAAAAGATGTTTGAAAGTGCTTTTGATCTTAGGTGGAAATGTGCAGGCGGACAAGAGTCTGTGCTGTAGGTGGGGAGAGGTGCGAGATAAGGAGAACCTGAGTGTATCTGCCAGCTCGTTTCCTGGTGTCGGACAGCGGCTCTATGATAGCGTCCACCGGGTGAGACTGGGGGAGGGGGGGGTTCGATGGCGCTAGCAGATTTCCAAGCTTTCCTCCCAATCTTCACTTACTCAGACCTGGATTCTCATCTGTAGACAGTTAATGGGATGACCAGCTGACTAATGGATGCCAGATAATGGTTCCATACTTGAAAAGTAGGAAAACACAGTTTTGAGTTTAGTGAATAGCAAATTAATTCCTGATGGCCTTACAGGATTCTTTCAAAGGTGAGCATCTGGAGAGGTTCTTCTTCTGGTCATCTGCACATCAGTTCCCCACAGCACTCTCTTGGAACACCTTTAGGCACCAGCTCATTCCACCATGGTGTGCACGCTGTGTATGATCACATTATTAACATATGCAATGTCTCCCACTTGTTTGTATCTGTACATTTCGAATGTTCCTTTGCTGTTGTATGTGAATTAAATCCCCACTGGGATCAATAAAGTATATTATCACCTGCCTGCCTGCCTGTCTGTCTGTCTGTTTGTGAGTCTATCTTGTGTTCATTAAAAAAAACACATAGTTTGTTTCCTAGGACTTTTTAACTAGGGTGGATTTTGGTGTGGCAACTTAAAAATAGAAGGGGGCCATAAAATGACATTGTTTAATTAAACACAAGTTCATTAAAAAATTTTGCCTGAATATAACAGAAGATAAAAATCTTGTATAGTCCATATAACCTCAGAAAACATGTCAGAGCTGCAACTGAGCTATAGACCAAGAATGAGATAACTTTGGTCTTTACATACAAATGAACCTGTGGACGGGCTGCTCATACTTTTGAAAAGAAAGCTGAATAGAAAGGTATTTGATTTCATCGGCTCTTAACACTTTGTCCTGTGGAGTAACCATGGAAGGAAATGTGCCTGGAGGTTTCAAGTTTTCACCTTGTGCTGCCTTCAGTTTTTGCCCCCTGGGAATGCGAGGGGGGAGCTGGGCCGTGCCCTTTACATCTATCAGCACTTCCCCTGAGTTTCCCGCAGAGCGCACAAAATGCCCCCCGGCTGTTTCTGTTTCAGTGACAAGACCCCACCCCCAACCCCCTTACCACAACACCACGCTCAGCCCCAGCCATGACACCCTAGAGTTACGCTTTCAGACATAAGGTTTCTAACTAAGTTGAACCATATAGGGTTTTATGACTCTGGAGAACCTTATTCTTCTAAGAAGAATCCCATAGGGTCAAAAGGAGACCATTTTTTAGGTATGAATGAGAGCTTTTTGACAAAGTATTTTATCTATCCAACCATCCATGAATCCATCCACCCATCATCCAGTCGTTTACCCAATAGAGGATCATGATGATCCTCAAGTGTATCCAAGGAAATAAAGAGTATAAGACAGGGAAACCAGAATATTACCAGTGCTGATTCATAGCAAACTTTTACACTTATTTTCATTGTATTATGTATTAGGTTAATAACGGTCAACATTTAGTGACGTGAATATTCAGTCCGCTGGCTTTAAGCTCCTTCTGGTACACCGTGTTGACCAAAATGTAACCCAAACACCCAAATGTGTGTTTTTTTTCTCCTCAAAATAAGTCTGAAAAAGTAGTGCTGTCTTATATTCGAGGTCTAGAAAAAAGGGAATTGTACGATATTTTGTAAAGAGTGTTTTGACTTCCCGTAATATAGATTCGCCGTTACCTTTCTTGCGTGAGTTTGCGAGTGAAAAAGCGCGAGTGTCACAGCAGCTGTCAGAGTTGGTAACCCTGGCAATGTGTGTGTATATCGTGTATCCCTGAGTGTCACGTGAATTGTTGGCTTCCCTGGCTGTGCCGCTGCTAGTATTAAACCGATAGAGGCTGTAAATACAGATAGTAACGTGCATTTTAAAAGAGCGGTCATATCATTTATTAATATGGCTCAACATTTCTCCGCAATACGATTTTTTTACCCTCTTCACGTGGGTCTGCTGCATCGGAAACATTCTGTGCCCTCAAGGGTTGTGGAGTTGGTAATATTCATTATCTTCCCCCCTACACACACAAAATAATACATTTGTTTTTTGGAATATTTACCGTTTAAAGCACTTATTGTAATCCAGTTGCTGGTTAACTTATTACATGTTCTTGTCAAATGAAATATTTTTCTTTATAAAGGTAAGATTTGGTATTCCAAAAACTTTTCTTTTTTAAAACTAGTTGCTAAAAAACGGGGGGGTCGTCTTATAATCAGGATCATCTTATATTCGGGCCAATACGGTAATAACCCTGACTGATTGTTGTTAAAAACAGAATATTACAGGAATGCAGTTTGTTTTTAAAGACATTTAAAATGATGTGCAACAAGAAAACTGAAAACTGGCACCCACCTGAAGCCTTTCTCTCATATTTATAACAGTTTTATTGCCTTGTAAATAGTCTGTGGGGTTTGCAAACTACCCCAGCTAACTTTAGGATTATTATGAATAATATTGATTTGCCGTAAGATTTCTTGCATGAGAGTGAGAGTTAAAAAGCGTGAGAGTTGGCAACCCTGCTACTGGGTGCCTGAGCAAGACCCTTAACCCATATCTCAAAAATGTACATTACTTTGGATAAAGGCATCTGCTAAACAAAAACCATGTGAAAATGACAAGAAATGTGGCCACTGAAGCGGGTATAGGGCAAGGTTCCCCAATTTCATTCCTGAAGGGCAAAATCCAACATGCTTGCAGATTACCCTGTTCAAACTTACCTACTAACTCTGGTAATTGGCCAATTAAGCTGTGTTTGAGCAGGGAAATCAGCAAACTGTGTTGAATTCTGGCCCTCCAGGACCGGAATTGGGGAACCCCAATATAGGGAAGTACACCAAGTCCTGTTGTTGCTGCATAAAACGCATATGTTTATGAATGAAATACGGAAGGAACTTCAACTGCTTTGAAGACAGCAGACCTCTCCCCCCACCCCCCACCCCCCAAGAAGGAGAGAAGTTCTTGCAAAGCTGACAGCAAAGAACTAACAGCTAATGGAAAAGTGTGGCATGGAGGACAAAGAGGAGACAGCAGTAATCCCAGGACTGGGCACCATCCCCATCTCATGAGTACTGCCACTGGGTGCCGGCTCTGTGAACCAGCAAACTGTAAGCATGCATCTGAAAGGTAATAATGGTTCATAATTATATCCATCCATCCATCCATTTTCCAGAACCGCTTATTCCATTTCGGGTCGCGGGGTGTCCGGACCCTATCCCGGAGGCTGCGGGCGCAAGGCAGGGAACAACCCAGGATGGGGCGCCAACCCATCGCTGGGCACACTCACA
>JAAGVU020000129.1:18271860-18296909 GCA_011763525.2 Mormyrus iriodes
ACCCGGGCGCAGACGTGAACCCTGATCCCAGAGGTGTGAGGCAACAGTGCTAACCACTGCACCACCGTGCCGCCCCTCATAATTATATAGTTTTACATTAAAATTCAAAACCTTTAAATAAAAAAATCTCTGTGTAGCATAACAATGAGATATCAGATCAAAAATGCAATCATTATCCTTCACTTCCTGTGGGAAATGGAGAATCTAATACATTTCACATGCCCTCTCTTGTAGCCCAAACAGGTTGAATTACTTTTGCTTGGTGCATTATGACTAAATTCAGACTGAAATCAAAATGTGTGTAATAAAATAGTGCTGTTTTGTGACTTTTATGTATAAAGGTTTGTTGGATCCATGGTTGTGTCTTTCTGGCACTGAGGATTGTTGCCTTTCTAAAACAGATGAATTATTATTAAGTACAATATACATACCTCTGGATAGGCTTCCAGATTCACTGCAGTGCTGAACTTATTGGATGAGCATTTCGACATTCAATCAATGAAGACTGAAACCACCAGAAAATCATCTGCATGTTTCTACATGAGAGAACTACCATTCTAGGAGACAAAGAAGATAAAGTTAAGAGGGACTAACCAATCATTCTGCCGAGGAATAAACCATCTGGCTATTAAAGTGCCTGAAACCACTCACCCTAGCAAGATCTTCCTCTACTTTGTCAGGGGAAAAATACCGATTTGTACCTTTGAGGGTACAATTACTTTTCACTGGGGCTGTACCCTCACAGGACTGTCAATTGTACCCTAGTTGTAGGTAAATGTATCTTTTAGGCTGATTTATGGAATAGAAGTGAACTCTGAGGAACATTTTATACCATTGTGGGTGCATTAATGTTGTTTGTACTTTAGGGACCAAACTGGCCTGGCTTATACCCTTTATTCTGACAGTGTAAGTGTCAAATTCTGTTCACCAGAATATCTGTGGATGTCGAGACCTTGTTTAAATGACCCCTGGAAGCTTCATTATCCCTTCAGCTCATGGTAAAACTGACATGTTTGACAGCACAGGCTGGTATACCGTTAAATAATGGGTAGATTGGGTAGAGCACAGGGTACATTTTTCTGAAAATTGCTGCCTTGTTCTACGAAATCCTTTAGCTGTACTTCAGAGAAAGAATCCACATGAAGCCCGAGTCTTGGAAAGTGTCCTCTTGTGTCTTCCTCTTAACTCTATACTTGTTGTTGTTCAACGTGGTCTTTGTTGTGACCCCCCACCCCCATCTAAAGAAGTATCCGGTTTACAAGTGTCTGTATCATGGCCTCCAAGAAAAGACCAATCAATCATCAGATCAAAACAGTGTAAGAGAATGATCCAAAAAAGGGGGGGGGGTATTACTGGGAGGGTAGAAAAATCAGGGGAAAATAGTCCAAAGACAAGTTCTCTCTCTGTCCATTCAACTTGGATGGCTTTTCACAACACCGGTGTACCTTGCTCATAGGTCAGCGTGACTAAACGGATCTACACAGCACCCGTGCAGAATCGCAGAAGAGCTACTCAGCCGAGTAACAGGCATGAGAAAACCATCAATTGCAATGTCAGGATCAGCCAAACATTAAATGCCCCACAGCCCCCTTCCATCTCTTACTGGCAGTTAAACTAATGCCATGTCAGGATCTAGCAAATGGCAGTAATTAGTTAGGTCCATTACTGAGATCCATTCATTCTATGTCCAGCTAGGGTATAATGCTGGTGATCCTAAGAACATGAAAATATCTGCAATATCATAAAAGACAGAGTCACTCATACTTATTTGAATTGATTTCAGAATCTTATGGGCAGGGCCGGCCCATGGCATAGGCAATATAGGAAAATGCTAAGGGCGCCACAAACAGAGGAAGAAAAAAAGTTTAACATTCCACTATTCTTAAAACTAGTTGGCAGCGCCAGTCAATCATATAGGCGACATAGGTGGACGCCTACGGCTCCCCCACGTGAGGGGGCGCCAACTTGCCAGTCAATTCCCCTTCGCCTCAAATGGGGGGGGCGCCGGCGGTAATGCTCGCCTAGGGCACCACATCGGCTAGGACTGGTACTGTTTATGGGTAACACTTTACTTGACGGGGCACAAATAATGTAACATTATGCACTTACTTATGTATTAATTAACCACAAACCAAGTCTTAGTTACATACTAATTTCAGGTTTGCTCATCATTAATGAATCGTAACGCATGTTTTATCTCAGGCAAATATTGTATTTGTTGGTATATTTTTTACTACATCTGTTAATTCTGTAAACCTTTCTGAACTACTGAAGGAACCACTGAAGGAACAAATCATGAATAACACCTGTGAAATACTGATCTCATGTTTGTTCATCCTTAATGAATCGCGACGTCATTTATCCCAAGCAGTTACTATATTTGTTACTATATACATTAACTGTAAATTTTAGTGAACTATTGAAGGAACTACTGAAGGAACAAGTAATGAATAACACAAGTGATGTTTATTCATCATTAATTAATCAAGATGTGTCTTTTATCTCAAATATCTACTAGATTTGTACTTCAGTGACTGAGTTACTATGAAGTATTCGTGTCTCCTTAAGTAAAGTGTTACCATTTTATGTAATGCTAATTCTAATCCCTTAGAATTAAAGCTTATTCAAAACCATCACTATTGCGTTATATCTTCTATTAAAGACAGACACCCGACTAGTTTCAATCTGTGTCCTTGTGCTTTTAGACTAGTATATAGGTCTTAGGGGTAATTTGCACTCTGCTTGTTGTACACAGTATTCTAGGCAAGGCTTTAACACATTGGACAGCCTTCGGACAGAATTCCTTAGACTTAAATCTCATTTTGTTACAGAACGAATTCCAGGTTTTTTCTGGGATGCGAACCCGTAATCTCCAGGACACAAATCTAAATTCGCGATTGCTGTGCAGCACTTGCTGCTGCAAGTTTGGCAGATATTGCCACATGAAAAACATAAACGGGTGTCTCGGTCTGCATGGGGCCATGGAGTATGAAGGCCTTACAGGGTGAATAGCTAAAACCTGGGTCTAAGATCTAAGTCTGATGGGCACTGACACTCTTGCTGGCTAATGAATAATCTATCTTTTCACTCACTGCCATAACACCATGGAAACTACAACCAGCTACACTGAGTTCTATGCACATACAGACATACTCTAGCCCAATACTTAGCTGTGCTCCAGAATCAGTACATACTGCCATCAATATAGCTACATACAAGAGTACTGACAGCAGATACAATATACAAAAGATTGGTAATGTATTATATCTTTTTAATCTCTTTTGTATTTGAATCAGGTGACACTGTAGAAAATGTTATATCAACAGAGGGCATACTGAAAGCATTTTGCAGACTGTGCCCTTTGGTGGGGAGGTGGTAAGTAATGTGCCGTTGATTAGGTACCTTCTTTGTATGCAATGACACCAGGGGAAACCTGATAAATGGCAGTTTGGACTAGAGGAAGCAAAACATTTGTTTTCTATCTAGAGTCTGGGCAGCACTTTCACAGGTGTAATTCTAATCAGCACTTCAGTGACCTTGTGGGCCTCGTGAGCAAACAAGTTACTTAATTGAAATAAGTGACCATTGTTTCAGGCTCAAAGCACTGAGCCCGTGCATGAAATGATACTGTATTTTACCTTTTCTACAAGTATACAGGATTTTTTTCTGGTTTTCAAATATCCTATCTTACTCTCATATGAGACTTGCATATCATCGTGAGAGCAAAGCTTGGGGTCAGAGCGCAAGGTCAACCATTTATGCAGAGCCCATGAAGCAGCTCCCAGAGTCAAACTAAAACAGTGATATGGCCACTCAAAGCAGCGACCTTCCGATCACAGGCATAGAGTCCTAATGCACAGAGCCACGCACCATCCTGCTGTGTGGATGTGTAAAAGCAAGCATCCCATCACATTTGAGGTTAGTAGTTTTACTTTGGAAATGTTTGCCATTGTCAAAAAAGGCGATATTTATCAAAATGGACACTTGCAGTACGCAAAAGGCTCGTATTGAATATATGGCCTGCAGCATTAGAAAAGTATGTATGAAAAACTCCACATAACTGTTCCCCTGCTTCAGAATGGTATGAATGAAGGTGAAACAGAAGAAATTAAAAATTAAAATCCCAGCTCTGCTCTGTGTGTGTGTGGAGTTCTAATGTTCTTGCTGTGTTGCATAGACTTCCCCCCATAATCCCACGTACATTTATGCTAATTGATGTCCCTAAATTACCTTGTAGTGTGTGTTTATATGTGCTTTGCAATCCCATCCGGGGTGTACTGCAGTGCTGTGCCCTATGCTGCCTGGGATAGGCAACCCCAACCAGAATAAACGCTTGAACATGCATGGAGATTCATATTGGTCATAATAAATACAGCTTTATAATAAAAGCAATTACACAATTACAGTAAAAGCATTTGAAACACTATTTGCTACAGAAAGGAATTCTCCAATTCTCTGAAGTTGGAGGTTCCTTCTATGTTCTAATGAAGCGGTGATCAACTGGATCACCTGGACCTAGTATATTCGAAATGCAAAATTGTAGTATTAGTCTGCATGAAAGATCATACATCATCAATTCATTACAAATGTCTTCTGAATACACGACTGTACAGCACCCCCTAGCGGGGAAACTATGAATTTGCGTTTAAATTTATTTTTCATTCCGTTCGTCCAGTTTTCAAATAAATGTACAAATACCCAGCAGAGACAGCAGTTCATCAGCTTTGTACAGTTCTGTGGTTTGCTCGACAGACAGAAGTGCTGTCAATCATCGACTTGAAAACGAAAAGAAACTTAAATCAGTCGACGATTTGGGATTTTCGTTTGCTTTTTGTACATGATTAATTATCTACAACCGTGTTTGTTATTCTTTAATTCTTGATGTATATTCTGCAAGTGATTTGTGATAAATTTCCAAGTAGTACACGTTCAATTAATCTGTACAACAGTTTCCCATATTTATGCCACTGTATGACTTGTAACGTTTTACTAGCTTAAAGAATTCAGGAATCACCAGGAATAATTTATTTATCTTACGGGTCATTTGTATTCTAGCGAAAATTAAAATTCATATATTACTTTAACGCTAATGGTGTTTTAGCGAAGGGAAAACATACATTATATACTACGATAAGGATTTACACGCTGTCCACCCATTTAAATAAATACTTGACTTACTTTTTGCTATTTCCCCGCATTGACCTTTCCCCTGAGAAACCACTTCCTCCGAGCATTTCATCCGGTCCCATTTAACTCATTCGTGAAAAGTTTTCCTTTAAACACTTTGCTCCCTGATGAATCCAATGAAGTAGCATTTGTCTGTATCCCAGTAGATTGCAGGAAATACAAGTAGCTCAAAGATTTCAAAGTATCGGATGAAAGTTTTTTTTCCCATTGAAAGCCACTTTACACCGCAGCCTTGTCATCTGTCGTAGGAACGCGCATTAGTTTTGTTATATGTAGCTAGCTTGAAAATTTAGCAGATCGTAACATTTAACTAAATAATTATAATAGTTGAATTGTTTTTTCGTTTTTTTCTCGACTCACACCGACCACGATATACGCAAGGGTAAATATGCACATTTGCAATTAGCGCTGCTTTACTTCCTGCGTTTAATAAAGCACTTAGCCGAGATGCTAGCCATGGCCATTCATTACAATGGGCTGCCGAGCTAGCTGCGCTTTCTTAGCTTATTGTTCGTCGGCTAACCGTGTTTTAAAGCAGAATACGACGCGGTTTGACGATCCAAAGCAAATGGGCAGCTTCTGACTCATTACCCCTTGTAGTTAATATTTCTGAATGGCTTTCTTTTAGATGCCATTATTTCTTTTAACAAAGGAGCTATTATATTTTGGAATTAACGCGATGTCTGATCCCATTGCCTTGCGCTGGATCGGCAGCATGCGTGTCTGTCTAGCTGATAATGTATTGTGCTTTTACATGTCCCACTTTTTCTTGTTTAGTGCAGCCCACTTGCTTCTTTCCATCCAAGGGATTTTGTGCCATTTTAAGACGCTCGTTGACAGTCACGTTGCCAGCCGAATTCCTAAGTAGAAATTCCCGACCAATTTGCAAACTGTCGGATCTCTCAGCAGGGGTTTTGGTCAGACACTGTTTTGTCCAAGTGACTTCAGGAGTTGGAAACGTTTACTTTTAACCAAGTGGTGTAGTTTATGTTAATCAAATAATCTTTCAGTTTCTAATTTTTCTCTCAACATTATTATTGTAACACGGTCAAACTTAACACAGTTTTGTTTTAAAAGAGAATATTAAAGATTCCTGTGGGAAAAATACCCCCTAGGACGTGCATAGATGATGCCATCTAGAGTGTACATACAGATAGTATTGAAATACCTCAATAATTACTGCTGCCTCATGACACGAAGTATAAATCCTTTGCTACTTTTCATTCTTTATTCATTATATTCTTTAATATTTTGCTAAATGTCTTGTTTTTCATATGACAAATATATTTAACGTAGCCACCAAATGCTTTTGTCTCCTGCAGTAGAAAAATGAGGAAGAAACAGAATATGAAGCATAGGAAGAATGAGGAAAATACTGTGGTTCAGGAGTTTGTTGTGGAGAAGATCATCCACAGGAGAGTCACCGATGGAAAAGTGGAATACTTTCTGAAGTGGAAAGGCTTTTCTGAGTAAGAGGCCCTGCAGAGTCAAACACTGGGAATGTGAGGAAAAATGATGGTTTGTTAACGTGCACATCCATGTTGAAAAGATGGTATCATAAAATATCGTACAGCCAGGCTTCCACATCGCTGGGATTAGGGGAGCAGCCCCCTGCGATCTGGAAAAACAGCGTAAAATTTGTTGGTCTCCTTGGCAAGGGAAGCAAAAACACACAAGAAACGCAAGATGGAAAGATTGCTGCGAGATGTCATGTGAGATGCTGCCTTAAACATGCCTGGCATCCCCCAACCAGCACTGTATATATATTTTACGGTTTTATGAGTTGCTCAATTTTTTTGTTTGTCGTCTGTGGCTTTCGCAAAACTCCCAGATAATTCCCATTTAATTTCTTATTCCGACCCTGCAATATATTGAAATCGCGATTGGGAAAGTCACGCTGCATAAGGGTCGACTGCATACGATTCCAAATTTCACACAGATTAATGTAACAAACTCCAATGACTACAGTAGGCCTGGTGATTTGTTCTTCCAGTGCGGATAACACATGGGAGCCAGAAGACAACCTGGATTGTCCTGAGCTAATTGAGGAGTTCCTCAAGAGCCTTGCTAAAAAAAAGGAGGAGGAGAAGGACTTGGAATCCCCGCAACCACTGAAACAACTTGAAGAGACTGCTGACTTGGAAACTCAACAGGTGAGTACAAGCCTGTGGCCTGAAGCTTTAAATAGAGCAAGTCAGAATTGGAGCTGAAAATGTGAGTCAAGCAGATATCTCAAAAGAGCCAGACAGACTAGGCTCAGAAGGAAGAAGGTCATTGGTTTATTCCACTGCAGTTCAACAAAGTAACTTCCACATGCCAAACTAAAATAGCATTACAGTTTAATCAGCATATACAGCTCTGGAAAAGATTGAGACCACAGCAAAAAATTTTAGATTTCTCAATTTATGGGTGTGTGTCTGTGTAAAATACACATTTTTTGTAAGCTCCAGCCTGACTATTTCCTGCTTCTCATTGATGAAGCGCTTCTTACTTGATTTATGGGTCTTAAAGGGCTTGTAGGAGTCCTAACTGTCCCAGCAGTGCACTCAACACCTGCACGTTATGTTTCCCATTCTTTTTGAAGGTCATTTGAGGTCATCCTCCGTTTTATGAGGCACTGCCGGATAAGTTGACAGTCATCTCTGGCATTAGAAAGTTGTATCTGCCCTCTACCTGGCTGGTTTATGGTAACTGCCAGTATCTCCTGCTTCACCTTGTTCTTGTGTACTGCTGTCTTAGAAACTTTGAGCCTGGAAGCAGCCTGCCACACAGTGTAGCCTTCTGCCAGCAGAACCAGGATTAAATCAGGATTTAACGATGCAGACTCTTAAAAAATATTGAGTGGTCTTTTAATTTTTTCCAGACCTGTACATGCAGAGTTTGAAATGGCACTAAACCTTGTTTTTAAGATTAGCCAGATGAGATGTTGCTGCATATGTTGACTTTACCATCTGCTGTCATTGTAATAACACTGTTTAATAATAGAGAGTAACCTTACCGTTGTGGTTAGGGTGATGTCAGCTCCTTGGTTAGTGATGTTAGTTTTTAATGCTAATGACTGACTTGAAGTAATATCACTCTCTTGATGATGGTTTTAGCCACAGGGGTGATGCTGTTAATTCATCCCAACAGACAGAGCAGCAGCCTCTCGCAGAGCGTCATGGGAATGCAGCGCAGGAGACCGAACGGCCTGCATCCTTCACAAGCCATTTCGAGCCCGAACGCATTATTGGATCCACGGACAAACAAGGGGAGCTCATGTTCCTGGTCAAGTGGTACAGAAGTTTTCAATCATATTTCTTCATCTGGCTGGGAATCGTAAATTCCTGGCAAGCTCTTTTATGTTGGTCACATAGTCATTTTTAACCATCTATGTCAGGGGTCTCAAACCCCAGTCCTGGAGGGCTGGAGCCCTCTATAGCTTAGTTCTTTTCCTATTCCACCACAAATGATTTAGCTCAAGAGCTCTGTGATAATTAGCACAAGGAGTTGAATCATGTGTGTTAAATGAAGGTAAACCAAAAACTGTGCAGTGCAGTCCAGGACTGGAGTTTGAGACCCCTGACTTAAGTGATAGGCAGAGATTTGAAGCGGAAAGTGCCAGCAGCCTTAAATACAAGCCACTTATGACAGTGTACATGACTAGATAGTATGAAATGCTTCGCTCCGTGTTTGTCACCGGTGTGCATCTCCTATCCCATCCCAGGAAAGGCACAGAGGAGGTGGCCTTGCTTCCAGCTCGTGAAGCCAGCACAAGGTGCCCCAAGATTGTCATCGCATACTATGAGGAGAAGCTGACCTGGCATTCTGGGGATGAAGACCAGCAGTGAGGCAAGACAAGACCCACCATCACCAAAACACGTGAGGGAAAGGACTGAGGGTGGATGAACTGAGGGAGAACAGATCCCAGGTGGAGCACATGGACAAAGGACTCAACGGCGATATATAAATGGCAACTTAGGCCATTTCTTTCCCAGTCCTTCCAGTATGTAGCATAGTTATCCACTGTGAAGAGGTTTCTGTCTGTGTTGTTTTTCTGTAGAATAGAGCTCTGTGATAAATGGTGTGAATGTAAAAAAATAAAAACTTCTGTTCGGTAGAGTAGAAAGGAGCCCGTTGGCTAGAGACAGATTACCAAAAGAGTGCCGTTTTGAAGCACATGTAAAGGTGATATGCTTGTCTTATGCATCCTGACAGTCAAACCTTTTCCTGAGTATGTTCTGGAAAAAATGTAGATCATTACTAATAGAATGACAGACATGCGTCTTAAAAGGAGGGGGTCTACGGCGAATAAACGATGTTTCAGAATCTCACCTAGGGCGCCAGAACACCCTGGAGCGGCCCTGGTGACCAGTCAAGGTCACCGTCCTAAGTGCTGGAGCCTTGTTTACTGCACTTACCTAATGGTCTGAGAACACTGGGCTGTTTTAATGATAATGTTAAGTCTGATTGGTCTGTGATTGTACTAAGACTGCAGTAAAAGGTTTACCTAGTCGGGGTACAAAGTGAGGATGTATATTTTTTTCTTTTTCCTGTTTTATTGTATGGCATTCAAACTGTCCAAAATGTTTGTCTGATTTGTGGTTGTATATCTTTTTTTTTTTTTTTATTTTGTGTGGAAAAAGTTGTTTCTGACCAAGTCCTAGGTTAAACCAAAAGCTT
Organism: Mormyrus iriodes; assembly: GCA_011763525.2. Lineage (NCBI taxonomy): Eukaryota > Metazoa > Chordata > Actinopteri > Osteoglossiformes > Mormyridae > Mormyrus > Mormyrus iriodes. Next base: position 18,281,710 of record JAAGVU020000129.1, read on the forward strand.
TCTGATTTTTTCGTCTAAAATGTTCTAGAAGTGTTCTTCTTGCTGTGTTTGACTGAAGTTTATATTTAAAGACCACAGCTGAGGCCCTAATACCAAACACTGGATTAAAAATCCATTGAAAGCAATGTATGTGTCATGTTTCATTTAATGCAGTAACTGCATTAATACTGGATCAGTTTTGAGTGGTGCTGCTAATACAGAAGTGTTAGTGCTTTGCAACAAAGGTTCACTTTTGCTGACCCTTATTAATGTAAAATATATTCAGCCTGTTTGGGTTGAAATTCTTCTCTGATGGACCAAGGAGGTGTACCACAAAGCAGGATTTCTCAGTTAGCTGGGTTAACTTAAGCTGGAAGTCATGATTGTTTAATTGGAATACTCCTTACCTAAACTCTAATTGGACAATCACGACTTCTAGTTTAAGTTAACCCAGCTAACCGAGAAACCCTGCTTTGCGGAAAATCCCTCGGTTTTTAAGGGATGCCTCTCGACAAATGGAGGATTAGCTGATTACGAAAAAAAATCACACACAGCCTTTCTGTCTAGCTTGCATCCATTGAAGTTTATCTTTACCAGATGAGGGTACTATTAAAGTGAAATTTTGTTAAACGTTTTCCGGGGCTCAGAGGCGTGCACACACCTTGCCGCTTTGCGGTAATGTTTTATTATTTTGATAAGTCTTTATCCGATTAAGGGTTAGTTAATCCATCGTGATTATGGATGTAGCCGGTGGTTCGGCGCAGCAGGGAGCGAGGAGGAGCCAGGAGCGCTGACGCCGCCGTGCCGGAACTGAAGCAGCGCCTTCGCTCAGTTTCCTCATACGCTCTCTGTCAGGTGAGTCACGCGTGTTCGTGCCGTTCTTAAAAATTAGATGATAATAAACCACCTGCCATTATAGCCAAGGTCAATTTTGCACTTGATATCATTTCCGACCCATATCCCTAACAGAGAAAATTTCGGGATTTTTTTGATAAATCTGTAAACCACAGATAGATAAACCCACTGTGGAGCGAACGCCGTATTATAGTTTTAGACAACTTAAGCAGAGATTGCTCTCTTCTTCTTCAAAAAAGACAGATGTATGGTTTTCCATATTACGCATTAACCTAAAACATCTCTTTTGGCTAAAATTAATTATACGAAGCTTAGCCCGGGTGAAACCAGCGCGATCTGAGCCGACGCTGCTTTAGTTTGCAGATTAAAATTCACTAGTGTAATAACGTAAAATGAAAAAGCATTGTATTGTGAAAATACTGGGGATATATTGTTCATTCTGACCGGTTCGCATATCGGGCGATGCCTGCATGGTGAGGGTATATTTGATTGGGTTTAGTATCTTGAGATGAGTTGAGTCTCGGTGGTTAAACGGCATTATAGTGATAAATCTATTTTTCAGTGCAATGAGGAAGACAGGAAAACCTAGTAATCTATTGTAAATACTTAAACACATTTAGGTATAAATTGGGTGTCCCTAATCTATAACATTTACTCGCATTACAGAATAGACGACGCGTTTGTTTTTTGCTTTGCTGTGATCTGTGGTTTTGGGGAATTAGCTGAGACCCTTTACAGCAGCATTGCAGTGTCGCCCTACCTGGCGCAAGATTGAAGAACACTGATTACTTGTTGTATACCGCCAAACACCAGATGATTTTACTCTGTATCCGCAGGTAAAATGAAAAATGGTGAATCGTACATCCTGGTCCAGATCAAATCTAACTCGACGTCCCATTTCTTTTCATTTTCGATTCTGCCCAATGCCTTGGAAATAAGCCCTAGTGAGGAAATAGCCTGTCTGCAGGGCATGTTGTGTCATGTTAAGACGTTTTCCTGTTGTCACATATGTCTGTTGTGAGGATGACGGGAAACTGCCCAAAATAAAACAAGTGTTTGTATTTGCTGGAATGTGTTTGTTTCGGTGTGCTTTAGTCGTGTAATAACGAGTTTCCTTGTGCAGCGATGATTGAATTGCATTCTCGTTTGACCCTGCGCCGACTCTTGCATGTTCTCTGTGTGTTTGGAGGGTTTCCTTCGATTACCCTCCTGCCATCCTAAGACAATCCATATTGCTGATTCACTGCGTGTATGCGCATGTACCATCATATCACTTTGTAAATGTCTCCCTGAATTTCTTCACTCCCCTTCCAGCAGAACTGAATATAGGGAATGGAAGACCTGCCTTACAGCCCAAGACAGGTAAGATGTTCTCTAGCGATATTTTTTAGAATGTAGTCTTTCAGTGAAGGTGGTAATGGAGAACGTGAGGGTACTTCACCGAACCTGTAATCAGAGCACCCTGTACGTCATTCTTGGAAACTTTTCTAATGTCAAAAGTTGGATGTAAACAAAAACCGGAAATCTTACACAGAAGGAGATACTTTGTCAGTGCCCAAGTACAGGCAACAGGGCAAAGATGCGTAGAAATGTAATTATATACTAAAACATATACTATGAATGTACAGCATGAATTACAACACATACAATGAGACGAGTCTGTAGGAACAGTATGTACAGTAATAATTATAAGCAGTAATAAAAATATTAAGATGTTGCCGAGTGCAGTGCAGCCATTTCTAAGTCTGAAATTTACAAGTCATGGGCAGCCATCGTACCAACAGGACTTGAGTCTGGATTTAAGAAGTTTTAGTTTTTCACGCAGATGCTCAGTCAAACGTAGGTTGCCGTCATTAGCCTCGATGCACTCCTTATTGCAGGATATCAGTATCTGTGTTCATTCAAAGAAGAAATTATAATAAGGTAACAGACCTGAAGTGTTTTTTTATCAGATGAGTCAGATCTGTCCTAGAAAAAAGGAGAAGCTTATAACTGGAGCTGAGGGATTTCTCTAGCTTAGGGTCATTCTCCTCTGAAAGTCAATAAGTGCACAGGCACAACTAAGCTGGTCTTATGGTTTTGCAGGAGATTATCAGTGTTTGGGTTCGAGATCCACGCATACAGGGAAAAGACTTCTGGCATGCTCACATCGATTATGAGATCTGTATACATGTAAGTATTTCAAGAGCCGTGTTTTTATGAACATGAATTTTATGAATTCTTTAGAGAAGAAACTTGATATGCTAAATGTGTTCTGAAAAAAGTCCTCATTGTTCCACAGTTCCTCATTTCTGTGTTGTTGCATGCAGTTTGTACAGTAAATAGCAAAATAAACATACAGAAGGTGTTCACAGCTGTCTCTTGCTATCCATCCTCTTTCAGACCAGCAGCATGTGCTTCACCAAGAAGACCTCCTGTGTGCGAAGGCGGTACAGCGAGTTTGTGTGGCTCAAGCAGAAACTGCAGGAAAACACTCACCTCATGTAACTACGTTCTTTATTTTATTTCTACCTGTAAATGTATTCCAGTATATTTCACATGTCCAAAAAACATCCGTAGGGCAGAAGACTCATCATTTTCAGTTTCACAATAATCCACGTGTAAGCACATTGTGACACATTCATATCATCTTACTTTTGGTCATTGGTACAATTTGATTTCACATAGAATTAGTGACCCCACCCAATACTAAACATGAAGCGCTTTCTGTCATATTTCAGGGAGCTACCTGCGCTACCCCCAAAGAACCCTTTCTTCAGCCTTAATAACTCCCACCAAGTCAACAAGAGAATGAAGGGACTACAGCACTTCCTGGAAGTGTGAGTGTCAGTCTGAGTCGTTATAATGAACCGGACCACTTCATTCTCTTTGACCTTTTTCTGTGATCAGTACAAAACGTTGCCCAAAGTACTAAAGACATTTTTTTCCTGAAATATGCCTGTTTAACCATTTTTGCCTATAGTCGGTGTATTATAATGAACCACAAGGAAATAAGAAGGAAAAAAAGCTTCTGCAATGCACATGAAGCCAGTTTTAATCAAGTGGCACTGCTGACCAATGGCTTTTACCGAAGGCAGATATTGTTTTGTCAGATTTCTGGCTAATGCTGACTTCAGAATAAATGTACTTGTAATCTTGCTGTGGTTCTGGTTTGCCCTCCCTGCCAGCCACAAAGGGTTTTTGTTCTGGATTTACTTTCAAATGTAGCTGCAACCACAGAGTAGAAAGAAATTCTTTGTGTGATTTGATGGCACAGAAGCATGACACTATACTTGGTGCAACGATTTTGCAGTTTTTAAATTTTTATTAACTGGATCATGAGTTTAAGTGTGATGGCTGGAAAATGTGGATAATAAGGTAACATTGCTATTTGGGGCCTTAAAATTCAAGTAAACCCATGATTCTTCCCCTTAGACCTTGAGAAAAGCCCAAAGGTACTGAGTTTTACTGCCATCATACTTCCTGTCCCGTTCGAATAAAATCTCATTTATGCAAGAAGCTGGTCCCTGCTGAACTAGACCAGTTGTTCTTAACCATTGCAACAAAGACCCCCAGCCTCATTTTAGTTCTTTTCCCCCAACAGTGTGTCTGATTGGATGAATAATCATCATAATTGGGGCTGGCTTGCATTGCAACTTAGTAATATGTTTTCGGAGTCTTTTCTAAGTTAGGTGCCTCTCCTGATTGTCTCCCATCAGAATTGTCCAGAAACCTCTGGTGCTGTCGGACAGCTGTCTGCACCTTTTTCTGCAATCGCAGCTCAGTATTGGAAAAATGGAGGCATGCGCCTCAGGGAGGACCAGCTATTCTGTTGCACAAGCCATTCAGAGCTGTGGGAGTGCCATCCAGCGTTTCCGCTCTGATGAAGATCTGTCCAACCTGGGAAAAGACTGCGGTGACTCAGACTGTGAAAGGTATGACATTTAAAACAATCCAGGTCTCACCAGATTATCAGTCATCTGCCAAACTGAAAAATGATTGCGATGCAAGTTAAACATCCACTTTTATAGGGAAATGTTCATCTTATTCGGGAAACAATATCATTCTAGTCAGTCTATAGATGCATGAATCAAAGCTTCTGTCAAGTTTTCTTTTGCCCTGAACTGTCAGGCCAGCCTTTAGTTTAAACCTTTGGGGGCAGGGTGGATAAAAATGGTTTGGCATTTCCAAAATTTAGTTAGTCTACAGTATAAAAAGACCTTCCAATAAAACACATTCACACAAGTTCTGTTAAAATGACTGGTGTGTGGCTCAGCGGGTTAGGACACTGTATCTGTGATCGGAAGGTTGCTGGTTCAAATCCCTGTGTGATTTCACTGTTGGGCCTGTGAGTAAGGCTCTTCACACCCTGTTGCTCCAGGGACACTGACCCTGTCTTCTCAAAAATGTACATTGCTTTGGATTAAGTTGTCTGTTAAATTAATAAATTGGATGCTATATGTATTTTCAAGGTGTTTTCAAGATGCTCAATTTATCGCAACCTAAATTTTGGTGTGCTAATGGCCTCTACCTTTTTGGTGGTAATGCACAATGTGTTTTCAGTAATACTCAGGCTTGCTGCGCTGTCCCAGTTAGTGCCCTGTGTGAACCAGCAGCCTTTGTACTCTCTCTCCATCTTTCTGCAGCACCTCTTCCTCAGGACTGGGGCTTAGCTGTGACACTGACTTACCCCGTGAGGAGCAAACTGCTAGAGCCAGTGGTACGTTTGAAGACGAGCCCAGATAGTGAACATGTTTGAGGGAAGACCAGCCTGCCTCTAGTCCTTCTCAGGCCACAGCACTTTCATAGCTGCTATACTACATTGTTATTCCTTGGAATGCTCTTCATTACCCTGAAATCCACTACTTTTATGCTACTTTGATGCATTTATTTCTGCGGTGTTAAAGGCTTTCAACTTAACTTATTTTTAAAAATGTTCAAGTTTTTGACGACTGCTAAAGTAGATCCTGTTTGTTGATAGAGCTACTTTTATGTTGAGTACATCAAGAACCAAAGTTTTATTTTCTTGTGTTGCAAAAAAATTATTGTGGAGTAAGTGTTTGTCATGTGTGCCTAAGATAATAGGACTCTGAATGAACTGCTTTCAAATGTGTAAAATACTAATCGGATCAAATTGCAGACTAACAACTCTATCAAATGCAGGTATAGTATAAATGTGTGAATGAATTTTTAGTTTTTTTTTTTTTTTTTTTTAATTATTGTGATTGCTTTCTGCTATGGTCTTCCAACCTGTACTAGCATATTGGGTTGGTAAAAGATTATGTAAACAATGTCTTTTCTGTGTACGAATTACTTGGATTCTGCAAATAAAGGCTGCCAAGTTCAACGCAAGGGTCTTTTTGACTGTTCATGGGAATTGAATCATACCTGCTTGGGACTGTAACTATCTAGAATAAAGCCTCTCTCTTTTTTCACCTTGAGCATAGGCATAACCACAGCGCTGACTCCAAAGCTGCTTTCCCCATTAAGGATGATGATGATATTAAAGAATGATGTCATTTCTAGAATGTAACACAAGCTTGGAAAAAAAGACACTGCTTTTGAATATTTGTGTAGCACAAAGGTTTTGGTGCAATTAAATACTTGCACTGTCATTTTTCTTCAGGCAAACAATCATGCGTATAATAGTCATGTTAATACTGTGACCGTAGAGCAAAGTATAGGTGATTTGTAGGCTTTTCTCCCAGGGGGTGTAAGATGGGAGCCCAACCAGTCATTCATCCAGACAAACAAATTTGTAAAGAAATTATATACACACATACTTACAATAAATTATTGATATGACTAACGCAAAACACATTTTCAAATATACAGAGATTGAATGATGAAACTGAAACAATGGCAGATAAGTCTAAGGTTTCACGCCTATATATGCGTGACCTGGAGGCCAGTCTTCACTGTTTGCACATTCCATCAGTAAGAGCAGAGTGTGAAAGTTGAATTAGCAGAGCGACAGCACAGCTGTACATAAAATATTGCAATCCACACAACATAATGGGAGATGGAGTTCAAAAGAAGACATTGTTGGTGTGCATTTCACTGGCACATCTGTGACCAGGACAGCAAGTCTTTGTGGTGTATCAGGAGGCAATACAGGGTAATGTCAACATACCACCACAAGCGACAGACCACATCCAACTGGAGTAACTGTGGACACAAGAGGAAGCTGCCTGAAAGGGTGGCTGGGTATTAACCCAGATTGTATCCACAAAGCATAAAACCACAGCTGCCAAACTCACTGCAGAATTAAATGTGCACATTGACTATCCTGTTTCCACCGAAACTGTTCATCAGGAGCTCCACAGGGTAAATATTCATGGTCGAGCTGCCATAGCCAAACCTTTGGCCGTACGTGTCAATGACAAACATTAGTTTCAATGGTGCCTTGGGCTGTGGATGATGTGAAACATGTATTGTTCTCTGATGAGTTCACCTTCACTGTTATTCCACATCTGGGAGAGCTACAGTGTGGATAAGCCCCATAGAGGCTTACCACCTGGACTGTTGTGTACCCAGAGTGCAGCACAGGGGTTGATCAGTGATGATTTGGGCTGCAATATCATGGCATTCTCTAGACCAGCGGTGGGCAGTCTTACCCAGAAAGGGCCGTTGTGTGTGCAGATTGTTGCTGCAACTCCCTAATTAGATTACTAATTAGAGCACTGATTGGCTGAAGAGTCCTTAAACCTGGGTTTGAACAGCTGACCTAAGGGTTATCCCAAATACCTGCACAAGCGTCGGCCCATTGTACATAAGATTGTCCACCCCTGCCCTAGGCCTGGATCTTTTTCTGATGTTCTGGATGGCCACATCACTGCCAAGGACTACTGAACCATTCTGGAGGACCATATTCACCCAATGGTTCAGACGTACCCTCAAGGTGGTGCAGTGTATCAGAATAATAGTGCACCAATACACAGAGCAAGACTGGTGACAGAGTGATTTGATGAACATGAAAGTGAAGTTGAACATCTCCCATGTACAGTCACCAGATCTGAATATTACTGAGCCACAATAGGGTGTTTTGGAGGTGTAAGTCAGGAAACATTTTCCTTCACCAGCATCCTGTAGTGACCTGGCCATTGTTCTGCAAGAGGAATGGCTCAAAATCCCACTGTGCCACTGTGCAGGACTTGTATCTGCCCTTCCCCAAATGAATTGATGCTGTATTGGCCACAAAAGGAGGCCCTTCACCAAGCTAACAAATGACTGTGGTCTAAGACCAGGTGTTTCAATTTCATTGTCCAACCCCTGTAACTTTGCATTATAGTTTTATTGAGCTTAATATGTTCAAATAGCATTTTTATATGATTAATATGGAGTCGGATGCACCTCTAGTAAAATCACCTATAGAACGAAGGTAGCTTTGGAGAGGTATGTACGTATGTTTTTGCTAAAGAGACTCAATAGACATAAACCGTGTATTCTGGGGTCAGGATTGGGTGTTTGGTCAATTTGCACTTATATCGTTCTGCAGTGACACCTACTGTTCATTGAGTGAACAGCAAGATGCTGTTTGAAAATGGGTTTCTGACAATACGTGCGCTGCAAAAGATGGACTACTTTTGCCCAGTCATTGACCTTAAAAGACTTGCCACACTGGCAAAAGAAAACTTGGCTCTCATGCAGGACGTATGTAAAGCTGGAACGTAACATTGGGGTAAATCACAATTACAATGTCTTACTATTATACATCATTAGCTTTCCTCGTATTTATTTCACTGAATTTGTGGAGAAGGGATGCACAAAGTGTAGGAAACTTATTCGGGGCCCGAGCTGAGGCCAATATAAACCAAGTAATGGGAATCATTGTGTCTGCTAAGGCTTGGTCATTGTCATGCAGATGTGACTACAATGAAGAACATGGTCTTTGGGGGCCCTAGGTAAAAAACTCCATGGGGCCCTCCAACTCCCTTCCCCCATGGTAAAATGTATTACCTTCATTTTACTGTGAAGTGTAAATTAATAATATCAACAGAGATAATTTAAGAAACCCAAGACCTTTATTTTCATTTTGTGAAAAACAGAATACACAAATAAAACAGATTTGTCGTTGCAATGTACTATGCCAGCTCGGAGCCCCAGGCAATTGCTGCCCTGACTGTCTTGTCGCTGCGCCTCTGATGAATAATAAAAGTCTACAGTGTGACCTTTCTGGGCTTCTTGGCAGCAAATTGGTACGATCACAATGGTCGCAAAAAATATCCAGTGTCTTCAAAGGCCAGCGAAAATGGGCGTGGCCGGGTACTTTAGGTATACCGGAGTATTCTCATTCAGCCAATGAATAGCGTTGCTTTTCAAAATACCGTATGAGAAAAAGCATGATAACTAGCGATGTGTCATAAACAGGGATTGACATAACTGGTAGGCAAGTACACATTAGCGCTGTAAAGGGTTAAATGCGCGGCTAATGTCTTGTCACAACAGCACAAATGCGTTCTTCTCCTACGTGTTTTTTATTTTAATTTTTTTTTTTATCACAACAGTACAATCGCGCATAAAATAAGTATCATACTCCCTCGCCACAGCAGACTGATATAGCAATGCGAATTCGCGGGTAAAACTTCCTTCAAATGAACTCGGAGCAAAATTAACTGTCATTGAAATCAATGGAAAAAAATGTAATAACTATTATTTAGCCTATCATTATCTAGGCAAAATTCCCATTTGCTTGAGCCTGATGCCCGGTGCAGTAGGTAATGCGGGTCACGGAAATGAAGTACAGTATTAACTGCATTAGCCAGAATTATCTCATTGCCGTCGCTGCTGCAATGAGGTAAGGATGAAAAAATGTGGTATTTGGTAACAGATGCAAAACCAAGGCTTGCAACCGGTCTTGTTTCTTAGTACTTGAGCTTCTATGAACGCGTAATGCAGGTTGGAGAGGTTGCGGCTGCGTACATCTATCTGAACAGTAGGGGGCAGTTATGCTATTTTGTTCAGACATTTTCGGGCTGTTAGGCAAACTGCAGATACGTGACCCTGCAGCTCAGGGAGCTCGTCAATTTTAGCCCAACAAACAAAAATGCTACACATAAAAGTTTATTATTACCGTTATAATCATTATTGTTATTATTTGTTCTTATTAGTATTGTTATATTATTAATATATATCGTCATTTTCCCATCCATATTTAATAAACATATTTAACGAGCTGGCACAGACATTAACTATCTGCTATAAATGTTTTATAAGAGCTATGAGAATTAACTTATAGCTTATGGTACCGAACACAAGGTCATCCGCTGAGTTGTATTTCTGTGCTCTGCTTCGTGAAAACGTTTAATATGCAGTAAACCCCACCGTTGGCTAAACTGCTGAGCCACGAGTAGGGGACATTCAGAACATTAATACTTATGTACCGAAGTGGTATGTTACAAGAAAAACTGAAAATTTATATCCATTTAACAGCAATGTGGCTGTTGTTACTGGTGTATCTTGGTTACAGGATTTTAATGTGGCTGTACAGTAAGGAGCAGGCCTTGAGCCCATTTTACTGTAGAAGTAGGCCATCTCCACTCCTCCCAACTCAGCACAGTGCTAGTTAATTATCTGCCAGCTGGGGTGGGGGGACTATAATATCCAGGAGATAGCCTTCTCTCCCCACTGCAGCATGGCCTATATGGACACATGGTGGATGAGAGCAGCCCCCAGTCTGACACTAGATCACCTCACAGCTCCACCTTCCGTTCCCCCAGTTTTCTCCTATAGGCCACTCAGAGCTCTGCCATCCACCTGACACTGTGTTTTTTTCTGCTGATGGGTAGAATTTTTAATAAGATCTCAAAGGAGCCTGCCAGCTTGGTTCTGAAGTGCCATTTCTGGCAGATATTGCATTGCAGTCGGGGAGGGGGGCAGTTCTCAAAGTGATCCCCCCGGGTCCCCTTCCACCGAGACGTGTCAGTGTCAGCCTAACGACAATGACGAGCCAGCTCTCGCTGCATGCTGACTACTCTTTCTGGAGCATGCCAGCCTCTCAGATCGCCTTGGTACTTCAGCTTTGTGTCACCCATATGGCGAACGATTGCAGCGTAAGCTCTTCATGATGCACAACAAATGAAATGTTACATCTATAAGATTTCCTTGTTGGAGACCTTGCAGAGGTCTCTCCTCCTAATATTTCAAAGAGCTACTCCTCTGGGACAAAACCTATTTTCACTGTAGAACCAAAAGAAAATGTCAGACAATAGTTGAAAGGATGAAAGTGACTTTTGAATTTGACAGAGTTTTTTGAGAGAGTTTTTGCTCCATCGCAGGAGTCAGGGACAAAATGTGAACGTACAGCTCTGTACTCTGTCCGTTTGTATATGTGTGTCTGTGGCTTACCTTTGTGTACACTAAAGTTCATGTGCCTGCAGATGGATGGGTATGGGGTGACCTTTGTGTAGTGTTAATTGGATTATTTTATCACGCGGAAGAGTCCTATAACATTCTTTATGAATTCATAATTATATATGGACGAAAAAGGCTTATGCAACCAAGATTGACGTGGGCGGGGCAGCAGATATTATGGTAAGTTGGGGAAGGGAGGTGGGACGGCTTATTAAACAATACAAAGGCTGTCAGACTGGGCACGGCTACCCCATTCACACGGACCTCCATGTTGTACATGTCGCATCCCGCTGGTGTTTCCGTGCTGGGAGGTAATTAAGCTGTCAGAGAGCCATGAGTGCCGCACCATAATATTTGGATGGTCTCGACCCCATACAATCATACTGAACCATTGCTGGAGGGGCGGGTGGGGAGGGCTGGGTGGGGGTCAGGCTTGTGTGTCAACCAATCACACATGTGGGATGAGCATGCAACCTTTTCATCAAGCAAGTGAGATTGCCTCTCGTGATGAATACACCTCAGTTTTCTTCGTTCGTGCCCAGATGTCTCCCTAGCTTCTAACACCTGACAGTGAAGGCACCTGAAACTTATCTTCTTAGGATGCACACCATCTGTGCACTCAATTACAGCTACACGATGGCCGGCGAGCCAATAGCGTCACGTGGAGGATGATCTATGTCTGCTGGGAGTCCGCGCTTCTGCCCACGTACGTAAATTTGTTAATGAAGCTAACGCCTGCCATAAAAATATCACAGATTGAAGCACGCTTTCATCTGGGAGAAACGGCAGTATGAAAATACTCTTTCCATTAAGGCCAGTGACCCCCACATGAAAATGGTCCAGGTTTCCTCAGCATTATTAGTGTGATGAAGTGAGTTGAACATTTTTTGTTCAAAATATGTTTTAAATATGGAACCAGAATATACAGCACATATACAATAAACAGTATTCAGCAATATGATGAAAAGAATGCCTGCATGCATTCAAATAAATCTGGATATAATTTAATTATCAGGCACTTTTATCCATAGTGACATACCATTGAAAGCAGGGTTAAATGGTCTCTGAAGTAACTGGTAGTTAAGGGCCAAAACTGATGTCACTCTGCTCACTCTAGGATTTGTACTGGCAACCTAACAATTATAGGCACAACATCCTAACCTGCTGAGCAACACGTTGCTAAGATGTAGTGATGGCTGATAAAATCAAAGAACTATTAGACTGCTTTATGAGGATAGGGGACTCATCCCGGTGGATCTGGTAGTACTCTGGTCCTGTGCATCATCACAACTCAGCCACCAACCCTCTCTGGAACACCTGGCAGGTGGGGTTAACTGTCTCACATGAAACACCAGTGCATCCCTGACAGGTATTCTGTGGTGTGCCATGGAGGTACATCTCACTTTTCCCACACTGTTTATGTAGTGATGTCATATTGCTCCTGTTGAGTGCCTCAGGAGCCTTTGCTTACATTGTGTTTGTCAGAAAAGCTGACAACTCCACTGTGAAATTGATCGCTAGTGCCAGGAAGGCAAGCCAAGGGTGGGATATACGCATGGAAACCCATCAGCCTTTTGGGGAAATGCTGCTGCCAGACGTCTGAACTAGGGTGAACTTTGGAAGAGGAGAAAAACAAAAATGCAATGGGCCTAAGGCATATTTTACTGGAAGTTCAAATGTAAGGTGGTGTTCGTGTTTCATATGCTAATGCAGGGGACAATCTCTATTCCTTTAGATGCTATTTTGGTGCTGTGCAGTTAAATAATGTTTGTGTGCAAGTAGCCAACGGAAAAGGTAAGGATAATGACAAGCCCTCCATGTTTAATGCTTGCACCATAATGGAAAGGTCAGCGATGACACTTGCAAGACTGTCTGCATGTGCACACATGTCTGTTGAGGTATTAGAATTAGTTTCTTAGAAATAGAGTGTATATTTGATGCTTGTTATTGTCATCCAATGTAAATAAGCTGTTAATTAGCCATTAATTGTACTATCATGTTCTCTCGTTGTGAGCCTTGACTTGTACTGTGGTTGTAATCTTTCCAGATCTTTGGGAAACACCAGAGACTGCGGTGTGATATATTTGGCCTCCTGATTGTCTGTGATGTTACTTTCGAAAACTTGTTCCAACTAGCTGACCCCGTGAGGCACAGGCAATGCAGGTGGACTTTTACAGGGTGGATATTTGGTTTCTTTGTAATCCGATTCCATCACCAAGACCCTGCACTTTCCTCGTATTTCTCTGTCAGGTGTTTCCATCATTTTAAGCAAGCTAGTGTTTCACTTAGGTCCTCCTCACAACTGTGCTTTACCGAATAATAAATGTATTTGTTTCTTGCCTTAAAAGATACACTTTATTGAGAAGACAGCTGCTGCATCCTGTATACTGGGCCTTTGTCGTTGGGTGTGTACACAGAATTTTGAAAGTCGGCCACGTGTGAGACTTTCAAATAATGTAGATTCACATTTGCGAGTTGAAACGTAACCACTCCGCTTCCATTGCAGCTTGTATAAGGAGTCTGTTTTTGCCCGTACCCTCAAGTCTGAGGAGCAGCTGAACATGACCTCATCTGGATATTAGATCGGTACTTAAGATGTGAGTTTCATGTGAATGACTGTTCCAATTTAGCAATCCACTCATCTACTTAGAAATATCCATTTATAGTTGCATTGGTTTGAAAGAATAGACAAACAGTAATGGAATAATTTTTCAAGCCTTGGCCAACCCTGGGCAACAGCTCAGAGTACTTCTACATGTCCATGACTTGTAATACACATTCATTTTCTGTCATCGTCTTCTGCACAGTAAACAAATGATGCTTCTTCTATGGAGACCTGCACATGGTATATCAGACATTCGTTTTCTTCTCCTTACAGTTTATCTCAAGTAAAGGAAAACTTTTTTGTCATCTAAGCCATGTACAAAACACATTGAAATGAAATAACGTTCCTCCTGAACCCACAATGCAACACTCATTACAGGACAGACGTTTCAGTGCAAAGACAGTTTTGCATTTAGCCTGAATGTCACATCTGCAAGAAGTCAGTATTAAATACTAGTCTGGCATCCCCTGGGAGTCCGGCAATGTCTTGATTTCTGTTGGAAGTGAGAGGAACCGTCACATTCCTCCCCCGAGCTGTCGTATTTCAGCGTGCAGCAGGAGATCATCACACTCGGTTGACAGGTCCACCAGAAACAGCTTGAAGCACATATGCCGTTTGGCCTTTTGCTCAAAGTGAATTTACTGTCTTTATGACAGGTTCCACAACATGATAAAACCCCATAAGTTTGACGTGGATTTCCAGTTGGTGGATGATGCAATTCTGAGTTTAAAAGCTATGGGAATCACCGGCTGCATCACAACACGCAATGAAACTTTTATGCTGTGGCTGAGGTTCGACACAGGTTTCTTCAGTGTCATATTTTAAGTCACCTTATAAATGTCAGTCTGCTTCCTTGTAGTTTTCAATAGTAACAAAGTCCGAAATTCCTCCTTCATCAAAACGTCCTCAGACACCAACCGGTTAGTGTCTCCAAAATCTACTGGTTCATTACACTAGATTCAAGACTGCTTGCATGACTCAAGGTTCTTCTCTAACTTCTCCCTTATGTTTTATGACATGAAAGATACCTCCTTCCTCACTCCAGGGTTTGGGCCAGGCCAAACATCTGTAGCACCGATTGAGGATCAAACCTACGTTTCAACACCTGACACAACGTGCTAGATAAGATGTAGAGTACAGAAGTGCCTCAAGAAACAGAAGGATAAGATCCCTACAGGCATATTCAGGCTGTAATAGTGTCCCCTGCCCTTCACAGATAAGCTGAGCAGTAGGTTATATTCTCATGGTAACAGTGTCCCCTGCCCTTCACAGATAAGCTGAGCAGTAGGTTATATTCTCATGGTAACAGTGTCCCCTACCCTTCACAGATAAGCTGAGCAGTAGGTTATATTCTCATGGTAACAGTGTCCCCTACCCTTCACAGATATGCTGAGCAGTAGGTTATATTCTCATGGTAACAGTGTCCCCT
>JAAGVU020000129.1:18314813-18327283 GCA_011763525.2 Mormyrus iriodes
GCCTGGAGACGGACCCTTATCCAATGCACAGGTCAGGTATGCTGTTGTCTGGAGACGGACCTTTGCCCCGCCCCCCCAGACGTCCTTGGACAGCAATATTCGCTTTTGATCAACGGCTGGATGACAGGCCCATGAATGTTCTCGACGGCAGGGGCATCCCATCTGCTGCACAAACCCGCGCACCCCATACCCCCACCCCGCTGCCCCTACAATTTCTGCTGCTTTCTTTAAGTCCTCGACCCTGGACCAGCATCTCCTAGTCCAATTCTCCTTCACCCAGCCAAGGCAGAACATGGGATGTCGCCAAAGTCAGCTTCTCTGACATTAAGCAGACGGTGGCACTATATCCTCCAAAACATGACCATGGAAGGAGTGTATGGACCTGTGTAGCTTTCTCCCTTCTCAGTGACGGCATGTGCAGGGTCTGTTTCAGGCCATTTCTGTGCTGAAGTGCCCTGAGTGCAGGTAGTGCCGAGACTTTCACACACGCAGGTCCTCGGGCTAAAGAAACATTACCCTTAATCCCACTTCCTCCCAAACCTCAACACTAGTCCTCCATTTGCCATCTGTCACTCAGATCGGTGGTTTTTACTTTCATCACATATCACTGACAGCGTACCTCCTGTTTCTTCAGTTTGAAACTCTGCAGGTTTTGTAATGACTCGGCTATGGTCATGTGAAAGTGTAATACACATATCTCTCCACAAATTCAATTCCCCTTAGTAAATGCAACAAAAATAAATTTCATCGACACAAACTGGTATCATTTCTTTTAAAAGCTGGTAAAGGGGTTCAGTATATAAAACGAAGTCTACATTCCCAATATGTGCAGATAAAAGAATCTAGTTCAGCCCATTAAATTCTGCTTCTATTGCAATAGGAAGCTACAACTGAACACAGCTGGCAAAGGGGGGGGAGGGAGGGAAGACGTATTGAACAATTCTGCCATCTAGTGTACGAGTGTTATATAACACCAACTATAAACACTGGGGAGAGCAGGTCATGTAACGTTTACTCTTCTTTTATTCAAGCTAATAGTCAATGCTTACAGGCCAATAGCAAAGCTGCCTTACAAAAACACACATTGCCCATGGTGATTACAAGGGCCAACATTGTAGGGACCATATAAAATGGAAAAGCGAAAATGATATGGGCCATAAAGTTACAGCCAAGTAGCCGGCTCTTTCGCACAGATTCTCCACTCAGTTTCAGTCTTTGGACAGAAAAGATTTTATTAAATTAAATCAGGGAATATCCAGTGATATATTCTTATATATACTCTTACTCCGGTAGTTTATATAAATATCTTCGTAGAGGTTAGTTTTTTTCCCACCAAGCCAAGGCAAGTTTTAGTTTATTTTTTTTAAATATAAAAAAAAAAAGAGCGTAACTGGTTCCAAGTATCGTGATATGCAAAAGAACCCCATGAACGAATCACACTGGAGGCCTCGTTCATTTCACTCAAAGCTGCACAGAAGGGGAGGGCTTTACAAACACCTAAAAAAAACAGAGCAGGAAAGAACAAGAGAGTCAGTAGTGTGAAAGTTCCGCGTGCCAGACGTACACAAACAGGAAGTGGGGCAGACAGGGGGTGTTATTTTCAGCACCTTCACCTGCCCCGGGGCACAGCTGGCATGGCGTTGATGCACACTTACCTCAGCGCCTTAAATAGCGTACAGCTCCATGAGGTAATCTTTGGGCACGATGCCGATGGAGCCCTTCAGCTCGCCGACCCACCAGCCGAAGTTCTCGTACTCCTAATGGGGAAGAGGAGGGGGAAAGGAGGAGTGCCATGACACCCCGGGTGACGCCCCCCCATCACACCTCGGGGAAACGCATCACACAAATATTGCCTGATAGGTTTCAAGACACTGAGGTTTTTGTTTTAATACAAAATCAGAGGTCAGTTCTCGAGCAATAGAGATATCAGAGTTTAGCTACAGCACCCCCCCCCGCCTCCCATACGAGTCCTCGGCACGCTAAGCCACCCGCTTCCCCACTGTGCAGCAGTGCAGTTGATGAGGACCAGATGATTGTGCTCTGCACTCATTCCTGCTCTAATGAGGAGCAGACCCAACGCCAGACTCCCGATTCGGAACCCCAACCCCCCTAACACACACCCTCCACCTCCCACCACGCTTGCTCTCTGGGCCCGTCCAACACTGGGGCCATCAGTAAATCTATCACACTCTTATCCAGTCCAGTGGGAGTTTGGTTTGACAAGAACGGCCGGCGGGGGGATACTGGGGAGAACCGGGTCGCCATCCAGCTGATTGGGCCAGAGCGGCAGCCTGCGGGCCAGCTCTGCAGGATATCGGCAGGAAGTCGGGGAAAGCGGATTTCCAGACCCCAAAGTTTGTTTTTTAAAACTTAATCGATGAGTCAGAACCTTACAAAAGTATTAACAAGCATTTCAATCCCTGCGTCCATGACTAACGATACATAAATGCAGTGTACCGCAATCAAGGGCATGGCCTAAGCATCCCCCTAGCAGGTGTTACACTGCAGCATTGGCTAGCAGAGACGAGAGTGTGGAATGAGCTCCCCCTGCAGGAGAAAGGAGTGAAGTGCATCACGGGTTCAAACATAGCAACGTCACCACACTAAACACTACCCACTTCAGTACTGGTTTCGGACAAGTGCCACCTCTAACAATATTGGGCCCCAACTCCAGTTCCTTTTGATCTGCTTTTATTACTGCAACCCCCCTCCTCACACCCCCCCTCCTTTTATTTGAGCACAGCTGAAGGCATCGCCGGACCCTTTGTGCCACTCGCCCTGTGACGAGCTTGACAATAAAACCGAACGCTATAAAGTCTCCGCTTTAAACAGCTGCGAACTAGCACCTCTGCGCCTGAGAGATAAAAACAGGCCTGTCAGAGGGGCTGGCCAAATGAGCCCCCCCACCACCACAATATGCGTTAGGAATGGCACTTTCCCTGCCGCCAGCCTGCCCTCCTCGCACCCCACCCCCCACATGCTATAAAAGCCTTCAGCCATCTTCTCCTCCTGCTGGATAAGGAGCAGCACGGCTCCATCTGCAGCGTCTCCGTTCACTGGCTGGAGGTCAGCGACGCCCCCGTGCCCAGTGACAGCTACATCTCCCCAACACACGGGGCAGCATTGCCCAGTGACCCTGACCGAACAGACTTGGACAAAAACAGAGACAATGGGGGGGAGGGGGGGCTAAAAATGATTACTGTGAATATCAGCCACGCTAGGAGGAAGTTAGCGGTTGAGGCCGACGGCCTGGAGCAGCAGAGTACACAGAGGTGGGACATTAGCATCTAGCCAAACAGTCAGCGTCTATAACTCAGCGGTTTCAATGCTTGAAATTTACAGTGCATAAATAAACCGTAACCTGAGTGTGGGCGCACGCAATCCAAGCCGAAACACAGTTTTATCGCCATTCTCCATTACAGTTTTGAAAGCCTTAATCCTAATGGGAGAGCTTATTTACGATATTTATGGCACAGAGAGCAATATGCAGGGTATTTATATATGTGGGAACTGCAAATAAAAACCAAGATGATATATTTCAGCGTAGGAGGCGGGGAAACAAACGTTTCAGAATGACACACCGGCCTGTGCTGGCTCCCTACGACAGCACACATCTGCTCTGAAATACACACTTGTGAAGAACTGCGATTATAAATGACCGCGTGCGCGCAACCGCACCGCTAAATTCCCAGTTTCTGTCTTCCCGAGAGGCACGCGGTGGAGGGCCCAAGGAACGGAGCCTCTGAAAGTCAGGAACAAAGGAGATGGAGGAGGTCTGAGCAGGTGACAGCTTCCTGTTGACTGGCTACACCTCGTTATCTGGGCCTAAGTGGTGGGGGTGGAGGGTGGTTGATGAGGTGTGGCGCTAATGAGACAGATGGGGTTACGGGGGAGATGCCTCCAGCCGTTCCAGCTCGGCCGGCCCACCCCACGCCACATGCGCTCGTCCGTCTGTGGTTGCCGGGATGCAACAGAGTGGGACAGAAATCAGAGCCAGGGGTGCAGCTAGCTGGGCTGCTCGTAAAACGGCGTGCGGGCACAAGTGCCAGTGGGGAACGCAGGCGTAGCGATAACGCGAATCGCAAGGCTAAAACGGGGCCGTCGGGCAGCACCGAGCCGGAATGGATTGAACGGAGCTGCCTCACATGCTGCAGGGGGCGCCATGGGGGCACAAGCCATAACCCAATGCGAGTGAAAACGGCTGACGATTATTACGCCGCTGTCGTTTTATGCCTCGGAGATGCACGAGAACATGCCTCCCACTGACAGCTTCAGAGCGACACCAGGAACTCCAGCGCTCGAACCGCTGGGCGGCTAAAACCCTGCAGCCTTGTCAGAGCAATGGCACAAGGCAGCCCCAGGACCACCGTAAACACAGAAACATCAGCATGTCAATAGGGGGACAGCGTGCAGCTCTGCAGGGTAAGACTCAGTGGTTGCTGGTTCAAATCCTGTCAGCAGCTGAGTGATTTCACCATCGAGTAAGGTCCTTAACCCAAATCACTCCCCTTCTTTCACGTTGTTTTGGATAAATGCATCTGCTAATTGAAAGAAAATTAAGAAGTTATTTCTTATTGCAGCCATAGATGAACAATGTCGTAGGAGAGAGACTGATATTGGAGGGAACATAACTTAATAGGTATAATAATGTAAAGTTATATTTCAGGAGTGATGAAAACCAAATTAAATTCTGAGGGGCACACGCTAGTTCCTAAGGCCCTGACCCCAAAAAACTATTTATATATCATTTCATTTCCTTCCATAGGTAATCATCTTGCACATTGAGGATGCCAGCGGAAGTTGGGATGCAGCAGTAACAGTTTGACGTGCAGGGCTGCGCTGTGAATACAATTCAAAGATGGTCGAGACCTAGTTACATACCGGCGCACCTCCCAGCCCCTGAGTCTCACATTCACAGCCACGGGCTTGCTTTGAATTTCCTGTGAACCCACGCCTCGTCGTAAGAGTCAAACACCCATCACCGCTTGGACAGACCACCCTGATGTCATGCTGTCTCAGTGCTGAAGAGCATGTAGGACAAAGGGGGGCCTGGAGAAAGTTGGGGGGGGCAGGCTGGGGTTCACACTAAAGCGGTACTCTTCTCACAAAGGCCATCCGGAATCCAAATGTAATCCCCGCTCCAGCCCACAGCCCTGGCCAGCCTTCCAGGCTCATTTTATAGGGCATATGAAAGCTTGCAGGATATTAAAAGCTGCCCGCAATAATCCCACTGCTGTGTTCCTGCCCGGCTGTAATGCAAACAGGGGGCTGCCGTGCTTTACCTTGCTCAGGATATAGATGGCGTCGCCGCGCTTGAAGGAGAGCTCGTCGGGATGGTCTGCAGTGCAGTCCCACTTGCCCTGGAAGTAGTTCTTATAATCTGTGCTCTTACTCACTGCGTGGATGTGAAAATGGGAATACAGGCTTATGGTTAGGCAATGATCATTAAGAGACAAATATTCACTATAATACAGCCGATTCACGAGCTGCTGCTTATTTTCATTTTAACATGAAACCAATTTGGACTGGCATCCCATTCCAGGATTCCCCTGCCTCCTGGACTGTGCTTGCTGGGGTAGGTTCTAGGGTAGGAATCTCCAACTCTGGTCCGGGTGAGCTACTATACAGTAAGTTTTCTAATCTGCCTGGCTTCTGATGAGCCAATATTCCTGGTCTTTACCTGAGAACAGGTGTGGCTCATCCGAAGCCAGGTAAAACAGATGGGCTACTGAACAGTAGCCCTCCAGGACCAAAGTTGGAGACCCCTACTCTAGGGTCACTGGGGCTCTCAAATGCCTAGAAGATTGATGTAACTTCTCGAACCATAAATGGAAACAATTATAAATCATAACTCCTAACAATCCTAGCATTTAAACATAAAAAATTATATCAGTTAAATTCTGATAATGATTAATTATCCTTGACATAATGCAAACACATACTTTTTAAATGCCGAATCAGTATTTCATTAAACTTTCTAATAAAGCCATTTAACAAAACTGATTAAACTGTATTGTATAGTTACATGTATTACTGCATGTGTGACATGGATATGTATAGCATGAGTCAATCAGTGGGCAGAGAATGAGGAAATGAAAGGGTGCAGGGAAGTAGGGCCAGCAGTAGGAGGCAGCAGAGGACCGACTCATGCCTAAAGGAAGGGTGGGGCAAAACAGGAAATCATTGCATGCCAACAGGGGGCGAAAGTGAGCGCTCCCTCCCACAGCTACGGTCTATCCGAACAGAGGCAAGTAAATTACTTATAAAATCTATGCACAGACTTGAAAGAGTTAAACTAGATTGCAAAAGCCCACGAAAAAGGCAGAGATGCTGTCTCTGTGCTGTGTTACACTCACCTCACTCCTGTCAGTAGGCCAGTTTTATGGGATTTCACAAATCGATTCATTAATTCCTACAATTAAAGCGCATTACTCAGGGATGACTCTTTTTCCAGAGGGCACTTAAGGAGCGACAGAAGAAAGGAAGTAAGATAGATCACCGCTTCTCTATAATTCCAGATTCCTCTCCATTAGCAGGACGTAAGATTTCTGCACCACTATAACACTGGTCATGCATACAGACAGCAGGGGGTGGGTGCTTGCTGGCATGGCCCCTGTACACCTGGACTCTGACTGAAACACTCACTGCTTGTTCCCTGAAAACCCACTCAGAAGTATATAGAATTACTTTCAGTTCACATTCCATTGACACTGAACAGAAGACCACACAGGACTTCAGTGTGGCGGTTTCAGCTGCACAAGACATTTCTGTGAGACATCTGATGATGATTGTGAGCAGGAGAGGCACAGTGTCACCTCCCCACACCTCCCCACGCAGCTTCCCCCCCTCCCCCGCCTCGGCCATAAAGTCCCTGGCTGTCAAATCGGTTGGCCAACTTCCCTGAGGGGAAATCGGGTTCTGTCACAGAGCAGCTCTGACACCTGCAACAGGGGGACACAGAAAGTAGGACCTCTTGTAAGTCAAGGACAAACAGCAGGAGCACAGGATGGAGGATCCACATCGGTAACCTCCTACACCCCAGGACTCATCAGGTCCTCTCCATCTCAATTTAGGGGGGAGGGGATAATGGCCAGCAGCCATGCCAGTACGGGCGATTCTAGGGGGTATAAGAGGGACCATCATCCATTCAGAAGAGTTAACCTTTTCATTAGCCAATGATTTGTCTTGCATTGTTGAGTGATAGGAGAAGAGGCACTCCAGGGGCCAATCACCTTTCAGCTGTGGCCAATGACTCTGTGGCCCTGCCCCCATATACACACCAGCATGCCAGGCAGAGCTTTTCTACCTACCTACAGACCTACA
Organism: Mormyrus iriodes; assembly: GCA_011763525.2. Classification (NCBI taxonomy): domain Eukaryota; kingdom Metazoa; phylum Chordata; class Actinopteri; order Osteoglossiformes; family Mormyridae; genus Mormyrus; species Mormyrus iriodes. Next base: position 18,322,137 of record JAAGVU020000129.1, read on the forward strand.
TAGGAGATTGGAATACCCTGGGTACCCATAATCCACAGGTCTGCCCTGCAACAATACAAACTAATCCAAGATGCCTATATTATATAGCCATAGGCGTGACACTAAAATACACAGTGACACACGCAGCCTACTGCATGCAACTATACTTCCTCCATTCATAAAAGATGTAACAGCATCAATTGAAGCCCCCAGGCCCTATATAAACCATCTTGCTGTGCAGGTCGCTGCTGATCTCTACAGCAGCTACATTCTTGGTACAAAGCACACAGGCAGAGCGAGGGATTGTTTGGGGGGGGGGGCTAGTACAGTTACCCGATGCAGCAGGTGCAGCAGGGGGTGCTGGTTTGCTCGGGATTTCCACCTTGGCCTTTGGAGGTTTAGGCACATCTTCATCTGGGGGGGGGGATACAACATACCATCAAACAAAGGAATTCATCCAGAGCCCCCGGCCACCCCAGTTCAGGACCAGCAACAGATGAGTGCTGATCCAAGCCAAACAGTTCATCTCAGAGAGACGGATTCTGCTCCTCTCATCATAAAATGGAGAAAAAAAACCCTCCAGAGGCCCATTAGTCATGCCTCAGACAAGATGGAAAACATTTTGCAAGAACGTTAAAGAAGCTGATGAATGCATTAAAAACATTAGGTTGAATTAAAGATGATCGAGACGCTTATTCCCCAAAATCTCGAAAATTGCGAGGAGACACTTTGCTGGCTTGTCTGCGTTTTTTGTTATGCAACACAAAGCATTTAGATTTATTATTATGATCAAATCAATTATTCTAGGATATCTTTATAAGGACTGACTGCTTGAACTGTAAGTGAACAGTATTTCATAAAACAGATGGGCTTAGATTAGCAGATCTGGGGGAGAATGCTATTAAGAGAGGTCAACGTGAATTTCTACACTGAACTAAAATTTCCCAGAATTCCTCAAAATGTACCACCATGGCTGGTGTAGAGCTGGCATTGAAGGATACAAGCCAAAAAAAAACCCAAAAGAGGAAATAATTCAGGTCCCCGTTTTGCAACCTTGACACTAGGGTGGTCTTCTTAAAATGTAAGGTGGTCTTTTGGGTCAAAACCAGACAGGGGTCCTGTACAGCAAATTCACCGTGTTGCAATATCAGAACAGAAAAACAGAAAGCAAAAAAATACATAACGCATGTTTGAAAGTGATAATAGCTTAAAATGTACAAAATATGAACATGTTTAATACAGACAATATAAACACGAAAGTACATACATGTAAAACTTACATACCAGCTAATTTCATGCACATGAGGAAAACAGATTTCGTCCATTCTGATCTTCCCCCAGTTTCAAACGACAGCATGTGATCTCTCACAGTGGGTGACCACAAACGATGTACATCAAGAGCGGCTCAGGAAAACAGTAAGTCAACTGCTGTATTTGGCTCTCTGGGTCAAAGAATCTCAGACTACTTACTACACATGGCGCATGTGGTCCTAGAAGTGCAGACTTTGGAAATTGTCTAACATACTACAGAAGGAAATTTCTCAACTCGCAGAGAGACAAAAAGTAATTTCTCTACAAAACATCTCAAGCCTCATGAATATATTGGTATCACTACTGGAAGGAAGGTCAATTCTCTTTTCTTATACCCAAACCATAGCAATTATGATGAAAGGGACCACAGCAGAGCATGGTTTTAGGCAAGATGTTTAAATCCCAGAGCCACAACTTAGCACTGGATCACACCCATTGAACAGGAGACAGATTGAGATTGATGCCGCTGGGTCTGTGTTTGACCACTCCCCCCCCCCAAATTAGGGGTCTGTTCATCTCTCATGAAAACAGGAAGTGGTCACAATTGTTGACTAACTTCTAGAGGCAGATGTGAGGTAAGTGAGGTGCTCTGCTGAGGCCCAGCAGCTACAATTACGCCTAATGGTTCCCAACAACATCAACCTAGTAAGGGATTGGCGGTCTTTAAGTAGGTTCATGGAAACCATAAACTGCTGAATGTTCAGATTCTTTGGCGGGGTGGAGGCTTAGGGAGTTTGGCATTGTTTTTAATTAAGATGCAATCAACAGAGAGACATAAAACACATTCCCCGGGGCTCTTTCAAGCCTTGGCATCGAGGACCAAGGGGCCGCCTCGCACAGGAAACTGCCACGGTCGAGGCAGCGTGGCTCGAGCGGGAAATGCTGAGCGCCCCGCATTCCGATGGCCCACCAGGCAGCAAGGAAAAGACATGAAAGCACTGAAAATCACCCTAGCAACCTCGGCTGGCAAGCCGGCGCAAGGCGGGACGCTGCCAAATGTCACGGGCAGGCGAGGGGGGGAGGGGACCTGAGCCATCAAGACTTAATGAAACATCTTTCAACTGAGGGAAATAAATTAGCTGGCAGACTTATTTTATGTAGGCTGAGGTATAAACGAAGATAAAGGCTGCCCAGTGGTTATTTACGAATACGCTAATGACTTTAAAAGTTGTGTACCCTGGCAAAGATGCATTATTCACACAGTTTCCCGTCAAAATAAAATACGGTTTAAAAAACAAGATTCTGGGTAAAGTATAACAGTGATTATATAAACCATAGACTATTATGGCAGATCATGTTAATACAGTACCCCGTGAAAGTGGATATCATGGATCATAACCAACGCCTGCGTCCTGCAGGAGTAACTGTGGCAGGCAGAAAAGAGACTTCCCCAGGGGCCTACAAGCAGTTTCCCAGAGAAATGGGGCCAACAATGGCCCCTCAACCGGTCTTTATGCGGCTGGGGAAAAGCTTTTCCCAATGGTCCAAGCCCATGGGTGCGAACACAACACCTCAAATTGGCCTACATGCATATGACAGCCCTGCGCTGGAGTCTCAAAGGGGAACGAGCCAGCGCATTTGCAGACACTGCACCAGAGCCATAAGCGTGGGGAACGTCGTCACCATGGCGCTGTGCAGAAGTGGAACGCCTCCTGTTCCCATCCCCCAACCCCTTTAAAGGATCATAGGGTCAGTGCAGCATTCACGTTAATGACAGCAGCGGTCTCTTGGACAAAAATGGAAGGGCCCTTGTCAACGAGCCCTGGAAACCAACCGACCGACTGAATCCAGGCTGGTACGGGGCAGGTGGGCAAGGCGGTGACAGTCCGCATCCATCCACGGCACACGTCTCACAAACAGCTCACGGGGAAAGGCTCACCTGGGAGCTCCTCATAAATATCTTCGTTGATCGGTGCAGATGCAGTGGAGGCTTTGCTTGGCTGCGAGGCGATGTTTGCCACGTCATCGTACATCATCAGCTCCTCATCATCCTCTGGGATGATCCCTGATCCAAAATCTTTTCATAAAAGAAAACAAACGAATACCCATGCACTTAGCAAGTTAAAACACACAACACTAATAACAAGGTCGGCCGGTCTCATCACCCTTCAGCACGAACTGGATCTGCTCGACCCACTCCTCTGCATCCTTCTGGGTCGCGGCACAGAACTGCAGAAGAGCGACATCAACGTTAAGCTTCCACGTGCATTTCAGGCGCCATCAAACTACGTCTTTAACCGCAAACGGCTTCTGATGTGGCCAGGACCGACCAGGTAGACGCGTCTGTCAGGGGCGGAGATCTCGAAGCAGCAGTCCTTCTTGGCGTCCTTCCGGAGTGTCTTGTTCATCCTCACGGCGTAGCCATCGATGCAGAACTCGCCCTTCTGCTGCTTATCTGAACAGGTGATGCAAAAAGGCAACATTTCCAAATGTTCAAGAGCGTGTGTGAACTAGTTAAGGTGGGATCATCTATTTGCCGAAGGCAAAGGAGGGGAAGCACGAACAGCCAGGGGGATGACAGACTGCTGACACATGTTCTGATGTCATAAATACAAAAAGACAAAAAATTCATTCTCCATTAGAGTTCTGTGGTTTTTGGCATGGCTCTCATGGCAAATATGATATTCTTACGGCACTTTTGCATTTCGGATCTTGTAATAAAGATGAGCTAATCTATTATGGAAGCTCCTTTTGCAACATGGCGCCAATTATCTTCGGAGCGTTAGCGCACCCCGATGCCAGCGATTGCCTGCAGCACCTGCCGCCTACAGAAGTGCATGTGATCCTCTGCAGTAGGGTGGAAGTGTACTGTTTAGGAAGGAGGAATACTCACTCCCTGGGGGAAATTAGGCAGCAATTAAAATACTAAAGTGCAAACAGTTGGCTTCAAGGACTCCATTGTCTTAGGAGAGGGAATCAGTAGCCTCAGCAATACATGTCTCTCCAGGATAAGCCAGATGCACATTTTAAGTGCAGGTTCTCTCAGAAATTACAATGGCAATATAAGAAGAAAAAAAAAATCCTGACAGCAGATGCGCCATGGAGTTCTGCCAACTCCTTCTGTGCCACACACTCCTACACACACACACACACACACACAACACACACACACACACACCTTTCTCACTCCCGTAGTAGTAGAACGTGCGGTTGCTAAGGGCACACCATCTCTTCTGCCACTCCGTGCCGAAGAAGCTGTGATCTGTAAAATGATGACACTGTCATTTCAAAAGTCCAATCGATGGTGGTGCCGCCAGAATGCTTGTCAACTTTTTGCTGGACAGAGCAGTTGGCATGACCGTCTCCCATAAGGGCAGATGACCCACCTTTCCTACGCTTCTCCAGGTATCCCGCCTTGAAGACAGACGGAAGGTCCTGGGCGGCGACCGGAGGGGACTGCTGAGCACCTGGGAGGATCAGTCAGCAGCCAATCAGAGACACAGAAAGCAAACGCAACCAAAACTCATTATCCAAGCACCCATATACATTCTGCTAAAAAGGGACATTATTTTGGTTGGTCGATGAAGTCATGTGAACAAGATCAATACAAGCATCAAACATCATTTTTTTCCCCCCACTGCATGATCAAATCAAATCACAGTTATTTATCAAATGCACAACAGTACAGCACAGAGAAGTAGATGCAGGTAACTGCATTTCACTGTCTGAGTACTTCAATTTGGTGCAATGACAAAAAACATCACATCTAATGTATTCAATGAAACAGATCATAGAATTCCACTAATATTTGATAGATGAAACCAACCGATTCACTAAAACCACCCCCACACACACACACACACACACACACACACACACACACACACACACACACACACACACACACACACACACAC
>JAAGVU020000129.1:18334036-18365712 GCA_011763525.2 Mormyrus iriodes
GAAGACAATGTAGCACAATCCCTCTGAAATTAAGCGTATGCAGAAAACATCTCTATAGCCGCATCTTACCTCTTCATTTAGACACTGTTTATTCAAACTCAGCTATCTGCATCAGAAAGAACTGTAAACCTCAGCTGGTAAAATCAGAGGCCACCAGCTCCCTTTTACTGTACACCGCTCTTCACTTTACTTTCCAGTATTTACCTGAACATTCCAGCCATGCAGTGTTGACTTCTTGGACCTCAGCATACCAGAATTACATTAACATAAGCATTTAAACCATGTGCATTTGGCTTTGGGTAAACAGACATCCCAGGTATACAGTATCATGGCATACTGTACAAAGCCTGGTGGTTGCTTCAGTCCAAACTCCATGCAGGCCTCATACAAACTGATTCAAAAGCATAGATTTGCTTTCAACATTGGTACAATCAATGGGACCAAATCAGCCACTCGCAAACTCGCTACCCAATTTACAACGGGTAAATGTTTTTCCCTTTCAGTTCATTATTCAATAAATTACACGAGATATTCAACACTTTATTACAAAATAGGCTTTGTGTTAATGATTTTGCCCAACCATAGGTTAATGTAAGTGTTCAAAGCATGTTTAAGGTAGGCTAGGCTAGGCTATGATGTTTGTTAGGTTAGGTGTACTGTATTAAAATGCATTTTCACCCTACGATATTTTCACCTTATGATAGGTCGATCGGAACGTAACTCCATCGTAACCTGGAGAGGCTGTACTGCCAAAAAATCAGCAGGGACATGTCCCTACCATCCATACCCAAATCTACACCCTTAATCTGACTCACAATGGCAGAAAGCAGGTCTTCAAAAGGTGCTCCTCAGACACAGAGGAACACAAGGGCAGGTAGAATATCAATCAGGTAGTGAAAGCATCTATCAGAAAAATATCACCTACCATCAAGACCGGCCTCCTCGTCCTTGTTGGCGTGCTCCGAGTGCAGAGATCCTTCATCATTGAAACTGTCTGCATCATCTACTTCATCAGAGTCGTCAGCATCCCCTAAGTAACAAAAAAATGTATGAAACGCTTCCAAACATCATTCTCACTCACTATGCTCACACTAATTTGCACCATTTAAGAGTATCGTTTTACAGGCTAGTCAATATTTAGAAAACATATGAAAAATAGCAATTTAAAGGAATAAAAAAAAAAACTGAACAATAACACTGTGTTAAAATGAATTTCTGGGGAAAATGAATCTCCTCAGCCCAGGGCACAGCAGCAGGGCCTGTGCTGGTTACAGACATTGACTGGGACCTCATGGTTGTTAGTTTTAGTCCCTGGAGGGCGCTTGATCTAGAAAACTGGTGTTAGGTAATTAACCTAAAATACCTTAATTATTTCTGATAAAACGTTCATCTAAGCAGTTATGATGAGTACTTTGTCTTGTCGCAATTTCATATTATATATAAACAAACATACACTCACATAGCTGAACAAACAAGCCAAACGGTCAGTAGAAAACTTCAAATAAAGGACACCGATTGGTCACAGCTAAGGAACTTGGCTAAACACTGCCAGTGAGCTCATTTTCTGTTCCTCACATTGTAACTTCCTGATAATGGATACCAGTCTCCTTCTCTACGCTTACTGGTGATCACAGAGAATTGAAGAATTGCCTCATTTATACAGACAACCTTGGATGACAAAATAAATGTGTGCTGTTTTTAATCACCCATTTGTGCCAATACCCTGATCTTTGCCCTTAATTCAATACCAGGCAATACAAACAACTGTGGACTGAAGGTCTTTTGGCAGAATTTTTTCTATTTTGAAAACATATGCATGTACAACCCACCACTGGGCATAATTTAGCAAAATCTGCACACGATTTATGACTCATAATACTCGACATAAAACCAGCTGGCTGGAATATGAGATTGACCAGACTAATTTATTCTGAAAAAACACTTGGAAAGAGTGTTCATTCTGTTATTATGAATGTACATGCGGGTTTGAGTTGTAAATGTGAGGATACTTACGGTTTTCTTTAAAATCCTGAAGATAACTACAAAAAATGAAAATTATGATTTTTTTAAAAGTGTACATATTAAAGCACATACATTACACAGGTCTATATAAATAATTTAAAAGGTATGCATGTAATACATATACACTAGCTCATATTTAAATTCAAACATTCACAAGGCTTTTCTCTCTCGGGAATAATTTCGAGATCGCCGCTTAGCAATGCCTAACTGCGCCTTTATAACAGGGTTTTTTCCTCGTTTAAAAGACAACGATGGTGTCAAATGTTAGTTTTACCTTGCTCGGAATTCTTTGATCCGTTTGAGGAAGGCATCTCTCTTGTCTTTTACCTTCTTGCTTAAATTTTCTCCTTTCAGACCATCGCAGAGAAAAGACTCTAGGTCTGAAAATAAATGTAATACAAGTGAAGGGTAACGTTACAATACAATAAACGTGTGTGTGAATATACATCAACATTATACTAGTACAAATGCGGGGATAATGTCTGAAATTAAAATATCCGTCTTCAGGTGAAATTAGGGCATTTATTACAGCAAGTTAACTTGTATTATTAGCCTGCAAGCTAAAATACAGGTTAATTAAATGGAGCGTACGTTATATTGAAGCCACTTTTGTAGGTTGGAACAAATTAGTGCTTTGGTGTGCAATGTCATTTTCAAGTAAAATTTCATAGTTAATGCTGTGTCGATGTTCAGGTGGTGTCATGAAGCAGAGTGACTCCGCTCGCTCCGGTTTTGCCAGTAGGTTACTGTGAAGTAGTAGTACAGGAAAAAAAAAAAAAGTTTACCCGAGCCGCAGCCTGCCTCACGTACCGCTACACTCCCCAATGAATAACGGTAATTTTGCTGATTTCATAGCATGATTATATTCGCAGCAATTTATGACTGTTTCGACTGCTGTTTGGTGTAAATTTTAAATTAGTCGTATAAAGTTTTTACGACTAAAACGCAATAGAACTTCTCCCTATTACCAAACAACGCTGAAATCATCACTTTTTAACAGGCTGTTAAAAAACTAACCCACAAGTGCACCCTATATGACTCATGGTTTTAAAATGATGCATTTAATTCCCCCCAAAATACCTGAAATGAGTGTCGTTAAATCGTCGGGAATTGGTTGCATTGCCGCTGCGATCGCCGCTTTGCTTGATACGGAAGTTCGGGCGTATTAGACACGGAAGTTCAGTGAAACATTTCACTGATTAGGTGACACGGCTCTCGGTAAACTTTCAAACATTAGGCTACACATGTAACAGAGTCGGACTTCCTCATGGGCAATTTGCGCTCTCCCGTTTGCAAATAGTGCGGAAGCAACTGCTTCTTATTGGCCAAGATGGCCCGGCATTACTAGCAGCCGGGAGAGTTCACGAGGAATGACATTTAAAGAATGGTCTGTAAGGTCTGATAGCCTAGTATTATAGATGGCGTATATATAAAATAAAAGGAATGACTGTGGTGTTAGCAGTTCAAACACAGCCTCGTCAGAACCAAGCCCAAATAGTAGCATGGGAACTAAAATAATAAACATTATGAATATTAAGATCCTGCTGGTAAACATCATCATTATGTACGTATTTTTATGAAGGCTTGCTCTGTTAAGGATCACAGCAGATACCCAGCACTAACTCAGCATGTTGGTTTTGTTGGAAGGACTCTGTTATTACGGAGTTTGTTTCTCTGTGTGCTTTTTCCACGGTGGACACCCGCTGTTGAGATCTGTTAGTGATTCTGCTTATGTAAGCGCAGTGCGACAGAGTGGCATTCTAGTGTAAGCGTTTTCCTTTGTACGCTTTATGACAGGATCGGCTCCTGATTACCATCACTCTGGCTAAATAAGCGGTTACTTCGGTGTAACCAGCTCCCTAATTATGTCTGAAAGAGGCACGACCTGAATGCGCATAAACATCTGTGCTCCCAGTCAGTAATAATATCTGTTCAGAATGTACGCTATGTTTAACTTTTTTATATTTAATTTACGTTTATATAGGATTTGCTTTAGCCGCGATGGCACACAGAACTATGTAACATGGGATCAGAAAAAAAGGCAACTTTATTTTTGGAGTAAAGATGGGTTTCACTAAGCAGTATTAGGAATAAAGAGTTTTTTATTTTATTAATAAAGAGTGGGTGGGCTGGTCGTTTGGTCGTCAACATCGTTCTGTTACTGGCGTAACTTTTTTTCCGTTTTGAGGTAGTCTTGACGTCAGGAAGTCGTCGCCTGGTTTGCTGTTTACTTCACTGCTCCTCTTCTGTCCATCGTCTCTCTCCCTTTCACTCGACATAGCCTGCGCCCCCTTCCATCTCCAGCCCCATTTCCTCTGTGAAGACGCATCTGCCCTAATACACGAAAAGGCACCCGGCCGGACTGTGAATCTGGACAGTCTGCTTCTCCAAATGTTACATCTATTTTTGGTAATTAGAAAAATTAATGTGAAATTAAGCTGAACTGGAATAAGTGTTTTTTGTGTTTGTCATCATTGATTTTGCAGTTGAATTTAATAATTATGATTTTTCTGTGACCTGTTTGAATGAATTTCTTAACACATATACTGTGTGTGTGTGTGTGGTCCTATACTTTTCTCGAACATGTAATTTGATTATCATAATGGCTATTAATTGCATTGTGATGCAATTACATTTATTGTAGACATGTTTAATACTTATATGTTGGGAAAATATTTTTGTACTATGCTGACATCTCATTGGATGGCACAGTGGCTCACACCACCAGGGTTTGGGTTCGAATCCCACCTCTGCTCTGTGAGTGTGGAGTTCACTGTGTTGTAAGGGTGTCCTCTGGATACTCCTGTTTCCTACCACATCCCTAAAATATGCATTTAGGCTGATTAGTTTCTCTAAAATCCCCATGAAGTATGAGTGTGTGTACGTGTATGTCCCCTGTGATGGACTGGAATCCGATCCCGGGTGTACCCCAGCCTTGTGCTGTCTGTGATAGGCTCCAGACACCCCATGACCCTGGATAAGCAGTTACACAAATGATGAACTATCCCTTTTATTTGTAATGTCATTCCTGAATCATTTTATCATAATCGATGGACATTAATGTTTAATTTCACCACTGGTCCTTTGAATGTCATTAATCTTTCCACTTCATTTTGGTGTATGTACCACAAATTCCTATTGAGAATTACCGGTAAGAGCAAAGTTACTTCTAATGTTGCCAAAGCATGAAAAATGCATCAGTTAGTTAAAGAGTAACACAGAGGACAAAAGTAAAAAATTAAAGAAATAACAAAAGAAGAACAGTATATAATATAAATTATGTGAAATTATACTGCCACCTGGAACAACGCTAGGTTGTTCTGTCCAAAAGGATGTCATATGTGGCATAAGATGAGCATCTGAAAAAATAAAGCTAAAATCTGGCCTCTTACTGTGGAAGGGTTTCTCTGTCTTGGCTTCGGCAATGGATTGAAAAGGGACTGTGAGTGTGCTTTAAGTGAATTACCAAAGATGCAGCTGTCTGCAAATAATGCAATAAAAAACACATTCTTGTAGTAAATTGGTTTAACTCATTGAAATGAAGACAGTTTGATGACCCCCTAAATGGAGGACTATCTCATTTTCTGTCTGTTTATATTAATGTTTACGCAATCAGTGCTACAGAAAGAGACCTGGCGGAAGAGGCCAGTGACCGCCATGGCCAGTTTTCCAACTGGAAAGTAAAAAAAGAAAAACGTAATCTGTTCTTTCTCAGCCCAGGAGGATGAGTGGAGAGGGATTTGAGAGGAACATTGATGCCAGCTAACACTGATGTAGACAAAACAAAGAGCCTTCTTTCCCAGAGACAATTTTCTCTCAGAGAAAACAGAGTAAAGTCTCTCTTCTAAACTTGCCCCTGGACATAGACAACACAGATCAAAAACCATAAAGGCCTTTGGATGTCTTTTCTCTAGTGAGGGTGAGAATCAGAACATTCTACATAAATATATATTAATGAATATATGCACCTAAACATAAATGATAAGAAAATGTGGATACTTTTCAAGTACTGTTGGGAATTTTGAAAACATTAAAAATATCCACAATCAAATTTGTTATACTAATACCACTGCTAAGGGGGATGTAATAACTAATAAAATACATAAATAATAATGGTTCATGGGTGTTATACTCAATATTGGGTGAGTGACCACTCTTTAATAATAAAGACTTGACACTATGCTGTGATCACTGTGTAAAATTGCTTTAAAAAAAATCTCACAATAATCTTTCACTGGAGGATCACCACTAGGGGAGCTACAGCTCACCAAATGTTGAATGACACATGAGTGATTGTGACTGATTCATTCACATGCTGCTAAAGCATAAACCAAGTGGCAAGGGATTTTTTGCTATACTTATATAACCATGCACATTCAAACTTAGGGCCATGACTATGTTATGTTGTAAAAGCCGAAGTACAGTATTATTAAGGTTTTGGATTAAAGACAGTGATCTTTGTGTTTTCAATTCATGGAGTGACTGAAATAGACAACAAAAATCAGAGACAAAGATGAGACAAAAAAACTATTTATTATTAAATGAATTCTCTGCACAAAAAAGTAGTAAATGTACTATGTACTATGCAAGTACAATACAGTACAGTATTCACAATAAACAGTTTAAAAAATACAGTGTAAGTACATGCAGCATTGTCACTGAAGTTACAATTAGTACAACAAGTTTCAGTCTAATTGAAGACTCTTGGTACTTTTGAATTCGTCTTCTGAGGCTCAAGGTCGGAAAGCCAGGTATGTTCTGTGGTAGTGATAAGTGTTTATGGCTGAGTTACGGAGTCAGGTGAAGCACAGCTAATGAAAAATGAGCGAGGGATCCTGAAGTGAGCATCTTGGTGATTCCAGGCAATAGGCTGAGACCATGTTGCTGATTTACAGCCAGCTGAAGTCTTCCCTTTTCCACACATGAGGCAGGATGGCAAGCTTAGGGAACCCTTTCCTGTTTCACTACAGTTTCATGATATCCTATAGCCACACTGGCATGTGAAAGACCTCAGCTTTCCAGGACCTGTGGACGACCCCTTGTTATTTAATCCCTTAGAACAGTGTTTCCCAGCCTGGTGCTCGGGGACCCCCAGCTGGCCCATGTTTTTGCTCCCTCCCAGCTCCCTGCCAGACAGTACACATTTTTGCTACCTCCCAGCTCCTGGTAAAAACATAGACTGTCTGCAGGTCCCCAAGGACCGGGTTGGGAAACACTGCCTTAGGCAACAGAAAAGCAAGAGGTTTTTCTCAGTTTAGAGCAGAACTTTTAGCATAAACATTAAGGGTAACATTAATGCTGATGGTCACACAAGTTTAGGGCCATAACTTTCTCTGAAAAGTGTGACTAAGCACTGCCGCTGTCATTCTCAGCAGATGATTTATGGCTCCAGTTATAGGTTTTGAAAACTGGAGGCATGATTGCTTCACAGCTAGTGTGTTGAAAGCATGTCAAATCCTGTTATAGCCACCGCTTGCCTGCATAAGTCAGCTATATTAAAGATACTGGAGAGTCAATAATACTATTGATTTTGTTACCTTAGGGCATACTTGCACTTGGCCCAGTTGCCTTGTACCGTGCCCGAGCACGATTACCCCCACTCCCCTGCTGGTCTGCACTTAAATTGCACTTAATGATACTGGCCTAACCATACTTTCATCATCACCATGCAACTTGTTTTGTGTTGTAGAAAAGAAGACACAGGCTGTTTCTCAATACCAAGAATGTAAGGACCGATCTTGCTAACTTCCCTCCCAAGAACAAACTTGAGGTGCAATGAATCATGGGATTGGTCTTTTTTGGTGACATCTCTCATGTGGCCTTGACTTAAAATGAAACATTAACCCACTTCATGCATACATACATACCTACATATGTATCGTGTATCACTATTCTGGCCAAAACTATCGAGATATGGATTTTGGTCCATATCGCCCAGCCCTACCTGTATCCCCTCCGTACTCCCCGCCCCATGAAAACCTTGGGCCCATCTGTCACATTTGTTCTGTGTACCAAAACGCAGGCACACCATGCTGAGGTTAGCAGTAAAGTCAAAATGATTCCACCTGGGTAATTCACCTGAAGCTGAGCAGGTTTGGGCCTGGTCAGTACTTGGATGGGAGACTATCTAGGAAAGCTGGGTTGCTGCTGGAGGAGGTGTTGGTGTGGCCAGCAGGTTAGCCCATGCTGTGTTCTGTGTGGATCCCAGTGCAGTGACAGGGACACTGTGCTGTAGAAATGGTGCCGTCCTTTGGCTGAGACGTAAAACTGAGGTCTTGACTCTCTAAGGTCATAAAAGATCCCTGGGCATCTTTTGAAAAGAGCAGGGGTGGTACCCCGATGTCCTGGCTAATATTGCCCACTGTGGCCCTTTCAAAATCTGGCCTCATAATCATCCCCTATATCAAAATTGGTGGATTCTCTTCTGCCCCTTCATCACCTTAGCTACTGTGTGGTGAGCGTACTGGCGCAGAATGGCTGTCGTCACATCATCCAGGTGGGCTGTACAGTGGTGGTTGAAGTGGCTCCCCATTGGCTCTGTAAAAAAGCACTTTGGTTGTCTTGAAAAGCGCTATATAAATGTAACATTCATTTATTCATTCACCTACCTCATTAACATACAGAGACAGAAATAAATAAATGGAGAAATGTAGAAATAGATAAATATAATGAATAAGTGTACTGCTAATTATACCATTTTTCATGACGAAAATGAGTATACATATTTATTTATTTGTATGTTTCATGATTTATTTGTACATTTATTTATTTGTGCTTATGTCATGTTTAGATCTCCATTGATCGTGCCCGAGTCCAACTGATTGTACTCAGGCCCACCTCTCCAAGCAGGCCAGGGCAGGGTTAAGCGTATCGCGCGTGGGCATGGTACGGAGCGACCACACTAGTCAACAGAACTGGACATTAGGGGTCAAATGTGCCTGGGCATGGGATGAATTGGCTAGTGTGAGTACATCCTAACACTGAAGTCTTCACCTCAATATATAAGCATGCTGTTGCATTCTGAACAGGTACAACCATGATAAACTACTGTACACAATGATGTTGCTTTTCTCATTGCCGTAAGTATTTGCTATTGTTACAGTTCCTGCATTTGTTAAGCAAACACTATCCAACCTAGGAGATACATAAAATCAAATTTAAATTCAAGTTCGAATCAATTCATTTATCCCCATGGGACAATTAAAAAAGCACATGGAGTAGCATAGAAACCATTCACACATGACAATAAATAAATATACACATAAACACGCCTTAGAAAATAAAAGTCCAGACCAAGATTTTGTTTCAAACAGCCAGTTGAGTTCTCTGTGACTGTGACTCTTTATGCTCAACTGGTTGGTTGAATCAAAATCCTTGGTCTGGATTTTTACTTTCTGGACCTGAAATGTCCACTTTTGGCAGTTTGTAGCTCAGAGGGACAGAAGACCACCTCATTGATAGAAATGGCATTTCACCCAGAGTTGAATGGCTCAGGCCAGTGGATTGACTGGGCATAAGGCATAGATACACCCTGTAAGGGGTGCCTGTGCATCAAAAGGCACATGCACTCATACTTTTCACATGCATTTATTGTCACTGTCTACCCTTCAAGTTATTCATCATGAAACAGAAAGGGAGAGCTGGCAATAACCTTGAGCAGAACTGGGCTGGGTGAGGAACATCCTGGAGAACCTGGCATGCCATATCATTATTGCCACAGGGATGTATTGCTCTTATTTCTGTACTTTTGGAATCAAACGTGCTTTTGTGGAACTTCTATTGATTGTTGCCTTTGAGGCTCTGTGTTCTCTGCCTGGCCAGGTGGCATTTTGAAAAGCTCTTGAGCTGTATTCACGTTTTGCCTGCGTCTTCTGCTGAACCACTGACTGATTTTCTTTAACAAGTATGTTTGAGTCACTAATGGACAAAAGTACTGGGACACCTGGCCATTACACATACAGAAACTTTTATGACATTCCATTCTAAATCCACAGACATCAATATGAAGTTGGTCCCCCCTGGGAAGCCTTTCCAAAAGATATTGGAATGTGTCTATGGGAATTTTTGCCCATTCATCCAGAAGAGCATTTGTGAGGTCAAGCGCTGATGTTGTGAACGACGGCCTGGCTCGCAATCTACGTTCTAGGTTATCTTAAAGGTGTTTGGTGGAGTTGAGGTCAGGGCTCTGTGCAGGCCAGTCAAGTTTTTCCACACCAAACTCACCCAACCATGTCTTTAGACTTTATGGGCCTTGTGCCCTGGGGCACAGTCATGCTGGAACAGAAAAGGCCCTCTCAAAATTGTTCCCACAAAGTTGGATGCATAGAATTGTCCAAAATGTCTTTGTATGCATATAATGATAATAATAATACAGTGATGATAAAAGTAACTAAATTTGGTGCTATACTGTATTTCGAGCGTAGCGCATGCGTTTGTTATTACAAAGCATTGTATTTAACCCAAACTTTTACTGTAATAGGCTTTATGGAAGTTCGAGTCGTAAGTAGGCCTACAAGTTGTTCACACATCGGGCGTTTTTAACCAGGCACTGCATGTAATTTTTTTACTTGCCCATAGACATAACAGAATATTTCATTCAAAGCCCACAAACCTAATTTGATTTACCTACAAAACATTTCTTCATTCATCTGCACAAGATAGTTTGATATATTTGAAATACGCTTTGAATTATTCTAATGACTGAATTCAGTTTTACTTAAAGGTATATGTGGTGCACAGTGAGCACAGTGACGACCACACTCTCAGGGAGATTCTAAAGCTGGTGTTGTTTTGACCGTCGGCTTGTGGATGTGCTAGGCTTATGTCAGAAGGTTTGTGTTCCTTATTCTTAGGTTTCGCTCTCATTCCCCTGGTAAATGGCTTTTCCAATAGCACACCAGGTCAGGGCATGACAGTGAGTGACAGACTGAAAGAGGCTTCAAGATCGAGAAGAGGAGCTGCTCACTCTACAAACAGGGGCCAATTACCCGTGAGTGACAAAAGGCCCTACCTGGGGCCCTGCAGCTTGGCTTTCATAAAAGTGCTTTTGCCCCCACCTTTATTGTACAGCAGAATGAAGGTGTCTCACCTTTTTGTAGATAACAAAAAGCAGAAGTGTAGTCAGAATATTAAATATGAAATATTCAAAATGGTTATTTTGTGGATATGAATGTAAAATTAATGAGATGGTCAGACACTTGAGATATTTTAGTGTTTATCCCTAAAATAAGTGCCAAAATTGTTGAAACATAAATGAATAGAAGTTTATTACTTAGTGTAAAGTAAAAATGGTGCCGGTCTGTGTGTTTTTGAATGAATGCAATGCAATCAGTGACCCTGTGGTAGAATTTTGTTCTAGTAATTTTACTGAAATATCACAGAATGTGCCTGGCGAGAAAAGATATTTGTGTATTGGACCATTTCAGTAAATTATGTAAATTCATCTTCTACAACAAGGGTGCCAAACACCAGTCCTGGAGGGAGGGCTGGAGCCCTGCACATTTTTGACTTTCCCCTTATTTAACACACCTGATTCAACTCCTTGCAACTCCTTCTGCAAATTACTACACAGCTCTTGAGCTGAATCATTTGTGGTGCAACAGGAAAATAACTAAGCTTCAAAGGGCACCGGCCCTCCAGGGTTGGAGTTTGACACCCCTGCTCTACAAGATATGCCATGTGAGATGATTGTGTTGACCAAAAATGGAGTTACCAGCAAACTATACTATTGAATCTTGGAGCTCTGAATACCTTTTGGTGGTCCATATTGCAGCTAAATACTGTCTTTTGTATTGTTGCATTATATGTTACCTTAGGATAACTTTGCTTGATTGAGGCTCGTCAACCAGCCTTCTCCATCCAGTTCTTCGTGAGTACTTTGCCTTCAGCAACTTGTCCACCTAACAATGAGTGTCAGCTCCAAGATAGCATGATTGACATTAACCAGCATTCAGATGCACCTAGTGTGTGCTCATTGTGCTTACGTGTGCAGCAGTTTATTGAGTTTCTATATAGAGTTTAAGAGTAGTGGTTATCATATTTGCCTAAAGCGCAAATGGTTCCCAGTTCAAACCTGTGCATTTTAGGTACAAAGACAATTACCCCATGTATGAGTAAAATTTCACTATTCTATTCTACTCCATTTTATTCTATTCTATCCTATTTTATTTTAAATTCCTGAAAAATGTACATTTGCAGTTTTCCAAAACTATTATATTTTAGAAATTACCTATAAATTAACTTAATTGCGAAAGTCCAGTAAAATAAATTACCTCATTGGTTGGTTGATTGGGTTTTTAGTATTTATTCTTATTTTCTGTTAAATTTTCAGATGAATATTTCTGCCGCTGCTTTCAAATCTTAATTGTGGTGGTTCTCCCATTGTTTCAACTGAGAACTACAGACAGTCTGTCAGTTGTGCACCTTCTGCAGCCTGCAATGTAAAAAGCTCAGCCCTGCTTTATCACATTGACTCTGAGCTTCTGGTGTGCACAGTTCCTTGCTTGCTGGCATAAAATTCTCTAGTAGACCCCAACCCACACACTGCTGTTTGCATTAGTAGCTAACAAAGGAAAGCCTGGCCCATAAATACTTTCCAACCTCAGCAGACACTAAACTCTTTCATGGCAGATGGGGGCTGGGTTTGGGAGGGTGTTCCCCAATAGCTTTACAGCTGGGGTCATTGCAAAGTCACAAGTCATGGGGGTGATGGATGCCTGAAGCTCTGTCAAGCTCAAGCGCCATCGTCCATCCTGCGGTAGAGCATGTAGATTGCGTGCTTCCATTATATCACATTTGGCACAACTTGACCAAAATTCCCATGCAGACAAAGCCAGCTCCTATACAGGTCCCCACACATGCTTAGGTACCGGAGTTAGTAGTTTTTGTTACATGGAAATTCAATCTGTGCTAGACCTTTTAATAAGTGCCAGGCAGGAGAGGATCAGAAGTTGACTAAACAGGGGCATTGAGAGAGAGTATGGCTAGTGGGACACCAGTATGTAAAACACAGACACACTTCCAGAACAGTACAGTTTTTCATTAGGGCAGACTCTAGTAAGTAAGCTGTGTCATTGTGCCTAATGTCCAATTTTCTAGTTAAATTAGAGAGAAGAACTCAGGCTTCACTGTTCCCTACAGCACAGTAATATATAGTAGTACACATTACAGCACTATAGCTGTATTATTCATAAATAATGTCAGTGGGTCTCTGTAATGGGTAAGTACTTGTGGAAGATGGATGTATGGGAGGATGGATGGATGGATGAATTAACAATATAAAATTAAAAAGAATGAAACAATTAAATCCTTTTTAATATTACTATTAAGATTTTTGATTACATTATATGGCGATTTGCATTTCAGTAAGAAATGTTTGATTAAGTAAATTGTGGTGATTAGTCTGGTACCATAGAATTCGTAGAATAGAATAGCTTATAAACATAATTATAATTGTTAATATTATAATGCAGTTAAATGGAAATAATAAATGTCTGACAGTATTGCAGCTAGCAGTAAAAGTGAGTTACTTGTATTCATTCTGTCTTTTCTGAGATATCCTCCTGCTTGAGGTCAAGAGTGAAATCTGGGAGGGGAGATGCAGTTATCGAACTATATCTAACTGTTCAGCCATTTTTTGCTGCCAGAATTTGCTACCATAGCAGCATAGTTATATGAATAACATTTAGGATAAACCATGTTCAAAGTAACAAAGAAACTACAGCTTCTGAAAAATACGAAACGGTAGCAAAAATTTTCAGACTTCATATACATATAATGTCATGTTGCTTTGCACATGCGCTGTAGTGCTTGGAACTCATTTACATGTTACGTTTCAAAAAAGTTCAAGTGCTGTTTAACCACACGATATGTGCCAAATCCATATTAAATAAAAATGACTTTTTTGATCACATTTTATCTTAGTTTATTTTGTATTACTTTAAAGTGCTTAAAAACATGATAATTGAATATACCCCTCCTGTCAGAATCCCATTTAACCCCTAACCACAACACAGTCACTGCAGATGTTCCGAACAAAATTAACAAACTGATGTGAAAAATATGAATGAGATTTACCTTGTGAGTTAAAGGGGATATATGTTACATCAATGACTCTATGTCGAAGCTCGGTATTAGTCAGCGTTAGATATTTTAGTTAAACGATTTAGTTATATGGTTTTAACTGAAAGCATTTCATTTCATCCAAACAAGTGAACGTTGATGAACTGATAGTTCACACGTGATT
Organism: Mormyrus iriodes; assembly: GCA_011763525.2. Taxonomy (NCBI): domain Eukaryota; kingdom Metazoa; phylum Chordata; class Actinopteri; order Osteoglossiformes; family Mormyridae; genus Mormyrus; species Mormyrus iriodes. The sequence continues at coordinate 18,348,303 of JAAGVU020000129.1, forward strand.
TAACATATGCATTACTTCACCAAATAAAATTAATAATTACACTGAGTTAATGTAAATTTGCATGGTGCGTTGCTTTTAGGGAAGGTGGATGGATGGATGGAGACCCAGATCACTACAATGAATACAAAACATTTCATAGCACATAAAACAGAGACAAGAATGTCAGAATTGTAACAGAATAGAAAGGGAGACATTAAACTCGTCTAAAGTATTACAGGCTGCATTGCATGAGAAGTAACTGTAGTTTAGCTACCAAGCATTCGAGTTTATCATTAAAATCGTGAGGGCTGGGACAGCCCAGAAATATTGCCCTGAAATGCCTATAGAAGATTAGGTTTTGACTGGAACGTCCCTGGCAATTATATTAAATGCACTCATGAATCTAAAGGCACATTGTAGTTCATTATTAAAATGGACCTTATAAATCAGAATTTAATATCATTCCCATATAGCATACACATATACATATATGTGCATATACAGTATATATGTATAATATGGTGATGTGTGAGTGGGTGTGGCATGATAGTGATGCAGTCTGGTGCATTACCAGCAGCACATGCTGCAGTTAACACACATAAAGGATTTTCAGCACTTGGCAAAGCATGTTGCATTAAATGAACAAGCGCTGCATAGCAACTGCAGCAGGACTGCATATAAAACAGATGTGTGCTGGGAAGCAGGGCTCAGACCTCAGTCACTTTCAACGGTGCGTGTAATCGCTGCTTCAGCTAAGTACAGGTGCACAGTTACCTGGGGATTGGGGCTAGTAATTAATGTGGACTAGGACTGACTCAAGTCTTAAACCTTTTCAGTTCAAATGCAAGTGTTACAGCAATAACAGGCAGGTATTGAACCATGCCCCCCTTACAAGTCTTTAACAATTTAAATAGCATTTCATGGACTGTACCTTCCAAAACAGAATGGAAAATAAATTTGAGGATTATAAATTTCACAAAAGATGAAACTGTTTGACCTGTTCGGGTTCTTGCTAGGTTTACGATGATGTTTTCAGATTCAGACATATAAATTTAAAACAACATTGCTGCAGCTTTCCAACAAGACGTGGCAGTAATCAAATGTAGTAGATCATCTTCCTTAATAGACAGTATGTACCTTAATTTATATTTCTGATATATCAGTCGGTGTTCTCATGCATGCCATTGGCAGAGCTCTGCCTGGCATTCCTGTTTGGTACATGTACATACAGTGCTGTGAGAGCACGCTACCTTTGGTGTGGCACCTTGTGTAGATGGATCAAAGGTTCTCCAGGTGACAGGATGTCATGTTTGTGGGATGGTTCTGTGAGCTTCCAAAGAACTGAGCAATATGATCTGGCTCAGAGCTCCTCCCAGTAGTCTTGAGGTATGAGATCACGTGTGTTTATGTCTGCAGTTCTGGAAATCTACACCCTGCTGTAACTATATACTGTGGTGCTTCCGTTATGATAGGACCTGCACTGACATGGTAGGGCCCCTGAGCCTGCTTTCTAGCAGAAGGTAGTTTTAATTTACCACAATACATTATCGTTGTGGGCAGTCAGGGACTTAGCTTAAAATTCAGTCCCCCCCCACCCTCAATTTTATAATTTGATGTATTCAAGGGCCCCAGAAAAGTGCTGGGGCCCCTGAATCTGCCAGTATGTCCATACCCCTACTGCGTCCCTGTCGGAGGTCATGTGCATCACATTGCACAACACTTCCTCCCGGAATGCAGTGCCCTCTATATTGAGGACACGTCAGAACACATGTTGTGTACTTGTGACTGATGAGACACCCTGATTTAGTGATCTGTCTTCCATAGCCATTCCAATAACCATGCCATCACCCCATCAAGTATTTTTGGACAGCTTAAGATGGCACTTAACACAGCCATTTACACCTCTGTTTTACTGGCATGGTGGTCTGTTTAAGAGAATTTAATCTACTTCAGCAACACATGTTTAATTTGAGCGAAAACAATGTGTTAAGTGCTTTCAAATAGCGCTGTCTTATTTATTGGAAGTGGCAGCAATTCCTTGTGACACATGGCAGTATAGATATAATCTATGTTTAAAATTTATTGGTTATTAAATGCCAGCAACCCACAAAGGAAGAGCTATTTGGCTATCAGATATGTATTCAACTGCATTACATAAATCAACTCTGTTTCAGCAAAGCAAAACTGCTGGATAACATTTGTGATCAGGACACACTGACCACTGGGGTTGTTTTCAATAATTTTTCAAATTGATCCAGTCTGTTTTGCATTTTCAAAATATCTGTAGTAGAACATGTATTTGCATAATTCACTTGCAGTCTGAATTCAGTAAAAATTTACTACAAAAATGAGTAATATAATTTCTCAGCAGTTAAGATTATATGGCTAATATATAGGAAATCAGATGTAAGAATTATGCAAAGAACTATCAGAACTCACGATAGTTTTATTAACTTGAATAACTTCATATTTTTATTCATTAAGTTGTACTTGTTTTACTTTAAATATGGGTGAAATATTCAAGGTTAAAATTTTCTATTTAATTTTCACTACCGGGTTTAATAGATATTAAGCAATGCCTTTTTTCACCCACGAACAGAATTTCAAATTAACTGAATAATATTTGCAATTGAAGGATAATTTACATCCACATAAATTACTGGTAAATTACTGCTTCACAAATATAAAACATTTTATATACTCGTGACGAACTTATCCGTAAGTCTACAGTATAAATCAAGCATGTGTCTTGACTTATTTCTCTTTTGCATACCATATAGTGTCCCTTCTGCTTCAAAATTTCAATTTATATAATTTGTTTTAAATAAATAGGTAAGATCTTCTTTATCTTTTGCTTATGATGGGTGTGGTGACAGCTCACTACGCGGGTCAGACCAAACCTCCCTTTCCTAAGGTACAGACACAGGCTTGTCAAGATGGACCCCCAGATGTTCCCAAGTCAGCTGGGATATAAAGTTCCTCCAGCATATCCTGAGCCTCTGCCTAGTGTGGCTTGCCTGGAACAGCTCCCATAGGAGATGACCAGGTGGCAGTCTTATAAGATGCTCATTCACCTCACCTGTAAGGAGCTCTCCACTCTCTACCCGAGTGACCATAATCGCCTTGAATTTGACAAGTGCTGATTCTCATCCCTGTTGCTTCATACTTGGCATCAAGCTGCCTAATTGTGTGCTGGAGGTCCTGGTTGCATGAGACCAGAAGTACAACATCATCTGCAAATAGCAGGGATGTCAGTTCAAGTCATCCATACCGGACGCCGTTCTCGCCATGGTTGTACTTTGATATCCTGTCCTGGAAATTCACAAAGTAGACATAACTCATGCTACATTCATAAAGGGAGCAAATAGTACACAGTGGCAGCCCTAGAACCCCATATGCCTGCAGCACATCCCACAATGTGTCCTCAGGCGTGAGCCTATACACTCAGGGGTATAGCTAGAAATCCTCCTCCCCCTGACAAAATGTTCCCTTGGGCCCCCTGCTAGGGTTGCCGCTTTCATCTTGAAGAAATATGGGTTTCTGACAGAATTTGTTGAGATGGCGGTGGAGGTCCCCCATGGGACTGAATAGAGGTATCATGTTACCTGTGTAGAAATTACAATTTTTCATATTCAAGGGCCACTATAAAGTGCTGGGCTCCCGATATCTGGCAGGGTATTCATGTATCCATACCCCTGCAAACAGTTTGTCCAATCTGCAAAGCACATGTTGACTCTTTTGGAATATTCCCAAGAGCCCTCACAGAATTGTACAAGGGAGAAGAATTTGTCCAGGCCAGAATTGCATTGTTCCCCTAAATTCATAGTTCAGTTTAAGTCGGAGTCTCCCCTGCGCTAGCCTGGCGTAGACTTTTTGAGAGGTATAATCCCCTACAGTTGGAATACACCCACTGGATGCCCTGTTAGGCACTATCACCCTTGTTTGCCATTCCATAGGTACATTAACAGTATTTTATGAAATGCTGAAGAGGAGCATTAGTACAACAACAGCCAGGCCTCTGACCACCATAGCGACGTCAGCTGCAATGATGAACTCTAATCCACCAAATGATTTTCACCCTGCCTCCTGGTGAAAAGGCATTTCCACTGCATTATGGAGTTCTTCAAAGTGTTCCTTCTGCCACTCTGCAATATCAGCAATATTAGTCAGCATGTTCCCACTCCTGCTGCACACCACCTGAGCAAGGTCCCACCTCCCCCTTTTGAAGCATCAAGAAGTTTGCCAAAACATTCTTAGGACCATGTGATCTCTCCATTGCCTCTCCATGCTCAAGCTTGCTCCTCTGTGACTGCCTTCACTACAGCCACTCTGGCCTGTCTGTATCTTTCAGCTGTCTCAGGAGACCCCATGCAAACATTGCCCTGAAGGCCTCATTTTCCCACTTGATAGCTTCCTTCAGCACAGGTGTCCACCAGCAGGTCCTGGGTTACTGCCCTGACAGGCACTGACACTAATGCCTTCTGGCCACAGCTCTTTGCAGCCACAACAAAATAGTCCTTGAACATAGCCTATTCTCACTCAAAGTTCCTGACCTCCATTCAGCATATGAGAGTGTTTTTGAGCTATGAGCTGAATTTACCTCAGACAGAAGCTTCAAACGGACATTGCCAGTAATCTTGGACTTCTTATCTGGGCTGTCCTGGTCCATCTAGCCTCCTCCCCATAGGCCAGAACCAACTCAAGTGACCGAGAGTCCACACAGCCTAAAGTCAAATGACCCAATGATAAAGTCAATCAGTAACCTTTGGCATAGGGTTCACTGGTACCATGTACACTTATGAGCATTCTTGTGCTTAAACATGGTATTCATTATAGACGACTCCATGGAAAAATCCAGCAGCAACTTACCCCTTGGATTTAAATCTAGAAGGCCATTCGTCTCAAACACGGCCCTCCAGGTACACTATATGGAAAAGTATTGGTATATATGGCCATCACACCTACAGGAGCCTTGTCATCCCATTCTAAATCCACAGGCATCAATATGATATTGGACCTCCGGGCTTTCCACAAGATTTTGGTGTGTGTCTGTGGGAATTTTTGCCCATTCTTCCAGAAGAACATTTGTCAGGTCAGACACTAATGTTGGACATGAAGGCCTGGCTCACAATTTCTGTTCTAGTTCATCTCAAAGGTGTTCAATGGGATTAATGTCAGGGTTCTGTGCAGGCCAGTCAAGTTCTTCCACACCAAATTTGTCCAACCATGTCTTTATGGTCCTTGCTATGTGCACTGGGGAACTGTCATGCTGGAACAGAAAAGGGCCTTCCCCAAACTGTTCCCACAAAGTTCCTACAAAATTGTCCGAAATGTCTTGGCATGCTGAAGCATTAAGAGTTCCCTTCACTGGAATTAAGAGGCCTAGGCCAACCCCTGAAAAACAACCCCATACCATTATCCCTCCTCCACCACACCCTACAGCTGGAACAATGCAGTCAGACAGGTAACGCTCTCCTGGCATCCGCCAAACCCAGACTTGTCCATCAGACTGCCAAACAAAGTGTAATTCGTCATTCCACAGAACACATTTCCACTGCAGCATGCTTTATACCACTCCATCTGACACTGGGCATTGCATTTGGTGATGTGAGACTTGCATACAGCTGCTCGGCCATGGAAGCCCATTCCAGGAAGCTTCCAGTACACAGTTTTTGAGAGGAAGTTTGGAACTCTGCAGTTATTCAGTCAACAGAGCATTGGCATTTTTTATGCATTCCTCAGCATTAACCCACCCCACTCTGTTACTTTACATGGTCTGCCACTTCATGGCCAAGTTAATGTTGTTCTTAAACGCCTCCACTCTGAAATGATACTACTTACATCTGACCATAGAATATCTAGCAGGGAACAAATTTCACAAACTGATTAATTGCAAAGGTGGCATCCTATGACTGAGCTCTTCATAATGACCCATACTTTCACAAATGTTTGTAAACCTGACTGCAGGGCTAGGTGCTTGATTTTATATACCTGTGGCAATGCGTCTGAATGAAACATCTGAATTCAGTGATTAAGAGGTGTTTCCCAATACTTTTGTCCATATGGTGTATATTCATCAGTAGGACCACTGTAGGGAGAACCTCACCCACTTTCTCCTAGAAGGCTGGGTACCCTAAACTGTTGTTCCATACCAGCAGACAAACAACAGTCAGATTTTTCCTCTTTACAACGTGTAGTCATGTATTGGAAACCCTCTTGTCAGCTGGGCAAAACTCCAGCTACATAGCCCTCAGTCTGGGATTTATTAATGTCCTCACACCTGTCTGAGGCCTTTCAACACAGGGAACTCCAAAGTAGGAGAGTGTTTACCCCTAATCATGAGTCCTGTGCCTGGATCCGCACTACGCATAGAGGTAAGAATAACTATCTACAGTAGCTAAAATCTTTTCATCTCCTGCAAGAGCTCAGGTTCCTTCTCCACCAGAGGGGTAACGATTCCACATTTCCAAAGTCAATGTCTATTGCCAAGGTCTGATTCATTTGCATCTTTCACATTTATGTCTGCTGCACAAATAGCACTGCAGCTGACCACTACCTTTGTTCTTGTGATTGATGAGCCTACAAGATGGCTTCTTGTAGCCATTTAGGGTTTACAGTTAAACTCTTTTTTGTGCTTGTTCCATTTCATTTGAAGGTTCTGCTGCCATGTTTTAAATATTCTATAAAAGACGGTGCCAGAATCACCCACAATGATCATATAAAGCTTAGTGAGAATTGGTACAACGATCGATAAGGGACCAGAGATTATTTTAGGTTACTCTTTCATTCAGTCGTTCCCAATAAATTACTTTGTCTGGGAAGCATTGCTGCTCAGCACTCTGTCATCCAGTCAAATGTTTGTTGGAGCCGATCTTTCTGCCCTCGGAAGCAAACAGCAGGAAGAGATGTCTTGCGCATTGGGACAGTTTGAGCTGTTTGTTATTACAGGCTATGTGAGTGGTCTGGAACTGACCCAGAATCACTCCATAGTAACACTGTTGAGATCCCAGAATGGATTTGGAAATCTTACTGAAGGCAAACATTGTTAATGGCCCACACTGGAATGTAGGCTCTCATCCACTGACAAGAAACATAAATTGTCGCGAAGCCCTGAGCATCAATCAGGGCATGTGACACACGTGATGATAACAGTGTGATTTGGGAAGAATCCTGATTGATGGGCATGGGGTGTAATGATTTTCACTGAAAGCTTATTTACAGTAAAACAATCGTTACTGTCCTGCATACTACCATGACAAAACTGGGCCAAAAAGTATTGTCCCCTGGCTGGGGTGCAAAGTTTTGACACTGTCACCACCAATGAAATCTGCCCAGCACATAGAGATAAGTGTGCGCAGTTGCAGTCACGTGGTTTGAGTCAGCTACTAAGTGAAGACATGTGGGAGAATTCTCATTACCAGGTGACAAAAAAATTCCTTGGTCGTAGGAATTTAAATTTGCTTATTTGATTAAAGCAGTGCTAGAAAAAAAAATTAAAAATTGTACCAAAACAGTCAACGTTCAATGCCATAGAAAATTCTCATGGCGGATTCTTATACAATGCAAATTCCACTCTACATTTCTCATCCATTAATCAACGAAACATGAGGTAAGAAATCATACCTTAAACATAATACATTCGTATAGATAATTCTAAGTCAATGCCAACGTAAATCTGGAAGCGCTGGACGTTTAGGATAAACACCAATGAAAATTTTATTCGAGCCCGGCTTTCCCCCTGTTGGGGTATAGACGGAATGATCGTGTGAGAGAATGTGCCCAAACAGTTAAAATGGAAGCGTAATATCAATGATACAGTCTGCCCACGTTCATTCATACCAAACCAGCTAAAGTTTAAATAGCCCAAAGAACTTAATACTTAATGATTTTATATTTAACGATCGTGATCTTAATAAGACGATAAATTCAAATTTCTCTGAGAATTATGCATGCTAACCCATGATCGTCATTGTCAGACTACAAAGAAATCAGATTAAATAACTCACTCTTCCAGCAAAATAATATAATATAGCGTCTCTCATCTTTGTATAGTAAATAAGACGCAGACGATCTGTAAAAATCATTTTACCATTAGTGGAGATTATATGTAGGCCTAGCTGTTAGATAGCTTCTTTTTTGATGCAGAGATTAAATATGGAACATTGAAAATTAGTTGCAACTGGCTCATTTAGGTTTTACTGCAAAGTGAGGCTACCCTACACGCTGCATTTTAAAAAAAAGTTGAATTCTTTCTAATAATACAAGCATGGAAAGCACTACTTGGTTAAAAAGGGTGCCGAAAATTTCTCATGGATTGATTCATAAATTTACTTTTATTTTGTGCATATAAAGCTTTTAAGGGATATTCAAGAACATAAATTACAATTAAGAGAGGAACGTCGGTCTATATGCTGCAGGCTATTTGCAGAGCCAGCAGATTTTAAACTAGACTTTGCGGGTCATTTAACGCGCCATTAAAATTAACTGCCAAACTCCTAAGAATTAACCGTAAGCAAAGTAAGTAACGTGCCTTTTTGTGTGTCTATTTAATGTAAACGTGTGATTTACGCATTATGGAAACTGAAACTATTTCTCGGCTTCGGTGCATCCTATCGCAATAATACTTCCAATGTTTTAGTTTCTTTAGATTTATTGTGATACCATCTTAAATAGATTGATGTAACACTGACACGTCATACCATCGTAAATTCCTATAACAACCCTGGGTATTTGAGGTTTGCTGCTGTAAAAGTTTTACAACTAGTCAAAGTATTTTTCTAGTGCAAATTGGTAGAACTGAAACGTAATGTTTTTTCCGCAGAGTGTTTTGTCGCCCATAACAGAAAATAGTATCAATAAATTTCTTGAGTGGATTTTTACAGCACAATTTTAAATTCTGCAAATAAGCTGGTACCTTAAAATACTGTTGTATTTGGCGTGATTTTAACTAAGTAGGCCTATTATGTTAACAACAGGCCGACTACTACTTAAAGTTATATTCTTAATTTACATAGTCAATCCTCATGCACCCGATAGAAATTAAAATATCTGGTCAAGGTATTAGCTAAAAGATGAAGTGTAGACTAATAAACAATAAGATCGCGACAAATATTACTGTGTAGACAGTAGTTTTAAATATCTAGATTTAAATAGGACTAATAAGCCTGCTGATTCAAAGTTTTGTAAGATGTGCAATTTTATTGTAAAAATATGAATGGCCTTTGCAATATACAAAATTATACGCTCGTGGTTGTATATCTGTTTACCCTTTTCCAGTTGTAGGCCTATTGACTTTAATTCAAACTTACCTCATATTTTCATTTATAACGTCATAAATAAAATTACAAGATATTTTTTCTAGCCAACAGGTTAATTTGTACTTGCGAAATGACATGAATGATTATATGCACTATGATTTAATAATCCATTTGTTGCATATTAATAGCTGTAAGTGTGTCCGGGAAATAATCTAAACTGTCCTTGGATATGTCCACAGAGCCATCCAGAGACTTTGACAAACTGGGGGACATGGAATTTGAAAGGTGCAGGCAGGAATCTGGCGAAAAAATGTGCAAGTCCTGAAAGGGAGAGAGATCCAGGGCCGGGGAGCTGCAGTTGTCCATGTCGGACGAGCTCCCTGATCCCATTGTCGAGATACAGACTGGGCCGGAGGGTGATTGGTTCAAGAACGGTTTCAGATTTTTGTCACTGCTGTTTGAAGGTGAATGGATAAAATTCTGATAATTTCCAGCATGCATCTCTTGAGGAACGTGAGGAGGATCGTTGTTTTTATCAAACAAGTAGTCCTCCCTTTCCAAAAGAGCCCCAGACACATTGTTTATGGTTTGTTCCAGTACTGACTTCTCCTCAGTGTTCGCTGTCTCCTCTACCCGAATGAGTCTCCCATCGAGATTATGGTTCTCCTTGCATTGCGTCTGCCGCTTGTGTTTCATCCTCCTGTTCTGAAACCAGACTTTAACCTGCCTTTCAGTTAAATCCAAAGAAGCTGCGATCTCTACCCTTCTGGGTCTGCATAAATACTTGTTGAAATGAAATTCTTTCTCCAGCTCCAGAAGTTGCGTGTTGGTGTATGCGGTCCTGAGTCTGCGAGATGCCGCGCTGCTACTCTCGGGAACCTCGTTTGAATCTAAAGAACAAACAAATAGTTTCGTGACACACCACTATTCATACAGACAATAAAATGTTTCTGTTCATTTAAAATGCGCTACAATGTAGGCTACTGTCACGGGAAGATGGCACCGATTGCAATTGTAGGATCAGTTCCGGCACGGAATTGAAATAGTATAGTTTAGTTGGATTCTAAAACGGATAGAGATGTTGACCAGCCTGGACACATAATGAATGAGCCAGCGGCAGATTCAGCAATAGCAATTTATGACTCTAGATTACTGTCACGTACCAAACAACTGGAACTATAGTACCAAGAAATACTGTATAGAAAAAAACACGATTTTCATATTAAAATATTATTTGTCATAAAATGTTGAACAGCCATTTAATAGTAACAGCTACATGGAATGGACATTTTAAATATATAGCGTCAGTGACAGAATTCACGGTATACAATGCCTCTCCTACCTTTTAGGGAAAAGCAAACCGGTCCGGACTCGACAACTGCTGCAGCAGAGACGGAAATGGGATTTTTCTTAGAGTTTTTTTTGTCTTTCATCCATGGATACTCCGGGGGAAGAGATGCGGCCGGCAACGGGCTGCAGCCATGGAGGTTCTGTTTGGGCCGGTCGTGGCGGGGATGACTGCCGGCGTTTAAGCTGGGAATGGTCTGCTCAAAAGGAGGAGGAATCAGCGTGGAGAGTGAAAGCGTCGAGCTCTTGATTGATGAACTCTGAAATGAATCACTGACAGGGGGGAAAGACGTCAGGCACTCAGCAAGCGACGGCCGACTGTTGATAAAACCGGTCTCCTGCTCAAATTCGTAATTCATCTCCTCACTTACAGATTTGTAAAGTCCCCAATTACCTTAAATTTATTGCAGAAATAGAAATATTTAAAACCTCATTTGTCCAATTCGATGTTTACAGCTGAATTGGGATGGTGCTGCTGTTAAACTATTGCATTGATGGAGACAAGGTTGAAATTAGACCGAAATACTCGTCACATGATTACCTCTGCCCAATGACAATTTGGGATTTAATCAAAAGAGGCCACCGTGTGCATGATCGATCCAAAAAGTCCGTAAGAAAAGCCTAATTCCGACGACAGACTTTCATTTACACTCTCAATAGGCTTGTTTCAGCATTCTGCATAATATTTTAATGTTACTCTGTGCGTAGTAACTCCGCGTTTCATGCATTGTTCGTGAACCTCAGAATGCTCTCCGCACCTCACAAATCATGGCAGCACCTACGTCTGACGCCGGCAGTCATTAACAGAGTAAGCCATTAATCTTAAATGTTCTGACAGAAAATCCGAGCAATCCAAGCCTTCTGGGGAGAAAAGGAATCCGCCCTTCCTCCCCCACTCCCACCCCCCACTGAGACATAAAAAAAAAAACCATCTACACATAAACATGTGTATACAGAGGAGCATACTCACAGAACTAGTCAATTTAATATTCTCAATAATGCTAAAATGGACACATAGAATTGTACGTCTATCACGATCTATACAATTACATCTATATTTTGTTTTGTCTTGTACAATAACGTACAGGTTTCTATATTAATAACGGGAATCAATGTAGATAATTACGCTCAGATACAGGCCTAAATATTTGTACATTTAATGTTTAATACCGAGGACTAAGCTAACTTGACTGAACTCTGGATCCGGGCACCACCCATGAAAATATGGGGAATTACAGATGATTGGTAAACGTATAACCTATTATTATGTAATATTAAAATATAACGAATGACTGAATTATTTCCTCATAATATTTTCACTTTTGAAACCACGACAGAGAATTATTAATATAATTGTAATAATATATAGGCCTGTGCTATTTCTGTATATATATAGTACTTTTAAACTAAGAAGGTTTAGTAGGCCTTTCGTCTTTTATTGCTTGTATTGCAAACAAAGAGCACTGGAAGGCTCCGAGCTATCAATCTTGTTGGCCAAAAGGTCTGACAGCTTAGTGCCCCGAGACCGCATTTAAACATTCGCTGTCTTAAATCTGAAGCAGCCGTGGAAAGCTGAGGAGGGTTACATCTAACTGAATGCAGGCTTCATGATTAAAATATAAATGTTTTAAATGCTTTAAAATGCGTTTTGTTCTGGCAATGAGCATTCGGTGAGTTACAAACGTTTATTTTAAACCAATTATCATTTGCTACTAAGAATAGCGCCTTTAGGACCGATTCAGTTGTTCTTAAAAATAGGAATGGTTTTGCAGTTAGATACTGCCTTTGTGTGCGGGAAACGAGTGGGTGTCTTTTTTACGCAAAGATTCAGCTCACTCCAAAGCTTTTTCTGTCTTAGAACAAAATTTTATCTCCCCCCCTAAGTGTTAGAATAACATCAGGAAATAAGTTTATTCCGCAGAATGGGTTCGTTTATTTTAGTGCGTCACATAACATCAGTGTATTTCAGTAACTGACAAAAATTAACGTGTATCATCTTGACTTCCGTGTTCCTGCTCGCCTTATATCGGGAGAAGAAATGCTTTCTCGAAAAAGCTCTCAGAAAATCAGACAGAAAACGTAAGTATATTTAAAATAAATACAAAATTGTTTAATTATCAAAATTACACATCAGGGAAAGATGAATTGTAAACAATAGATATTTTAATAGGCAATAAATTCTGCTTGTAAAACAATCGCTGTAGATCTGGTCAAGTACCTTACGTCACCTAATCTCATTTTAATATTAACTAATATTAGCCTACTTCACTGCACTAATTTTACTAATAAAATCAGTAATATAGTTCTATTTATTTCTTATAAATATATTTGGACACTGTAAAGCATAAATAAACCATATTTTCCCAGATACGTCTGAAGGCCCGGGTCGTTTAGTTTAATGTTAAAATGGATGTTTTCACAAGTCTATGGAGCGTAACTGCATTATGTAAACATGCGCAAAAGTCCAAGAAAACCAAGGATAAAATGACATATATTTGTACTGAAATCCCTTTTAAAGTCGGTTGATGGAAGGGAACAAGCCTCTCGATGACAAAAATCTAATTATTCCGAATATAATTCTGCTTCTTACATTACTACCCTGCTTTAAAAATACTACCCAATGTATATACTTTGATCAAAGGTGGTTTAGTGTGTTTGTAATAAAACGTTGTCATCTAAGTCTTATTACTGTGTGTATTTCAATTGGAATGATTAAAACTTTATTAGTATTAGGCCTAATATAATAACTTAATGTATTTATATACTTAAAAATGCGAACTATTAAACGTTACAAAAACTTTTTGGTTTATTTTGTAAAATTCGACAGTATAAGACACAAGAAAGAATGGTTTGACTTGGCTTGAAATCCTGCTTTGAGTATATCACCATTACGCCTGTTCATTTATTGTAGAGAAGCTGCGTCTAACGGCACATCTTACGCTATATGTATTATAACGTCCATTTATAAACCAAGTTCAGAATGCACTTAATTCAAGTCCGTATAACATTTTGAAGTATGCAAACTTATGACATGCACAAATGTCAACTGTTCATATGTATCCTTTGCGTACTTTAAAATGTTACATGAACTGAAATTAATGTATATTTTATACATCGAATGAATATATAATGTATTTTTGATACATTTTATGTATTTGTGTGTGTATACAACAATCAATAATAGTCTCATGTGTTAACGTGTCCTCAAAAGCAATATTTTGTAATAAAATTCATCTAAAAATTTTTCGGTGATGCTTGATCTTGATTATCTGACGGGTTTTTCCACGGCAATTTACAGCTGTTTGCTCAAGTTAAATAAAAGGCATTTCATTTTCAAGCATTTCAAGCATGAACTTTTAGATGTAATATATCTCAAATAAAGGTAATTCGTTTCGAACAAGATCATTATAGCTGGGGGCTCTAAGTGCTGATTTTGTTGAAATCACTCGGACTGGGCTTACATGTGTTTTTAAAAACTTTACGAAGTTTGGTATGTATGGTTCCTTTGTCATAGTCCCTGATGGCTGCCCATGATGCATCGCAATTTCGCAATGTTAATCCAACCATCCGTCTTACAACTGTTTATTATGGCCATGGTCGCAGAGGGACACAAGGCAGGGGTACACCCTAGACAGGATGAAACTGAAAGATAAAAATGAACTGCATGTCTTTGGACTGGGAGGAAATATTAGTACCCATGCAGCGTAAACCCGTACTACACGGGGACATCATGCCAATGACCACACACAGAACGAAGCCAGAATTTGGACCCCTAACCTTGGGGGTGTGAAGCAAGAGTACTAGTCCTACCCTCTGGAACAAAGAACGTATAAAGAATGCGTGCTGCCCCAATAGCATGTCAATAACTAATAAAATTCATCTAAAAAAGAAGATTTTCGGTGATGCATGTTTTATGGACGTAATACAATCTGCTATACATGGAAGTACATGAAGATTTAGCTTTTTTTACGTAAAATATGCGTCTTTCTATATTGGGATACAGTACATTCCTTACTGAATGACAGGAAGTTTACTAATATGCCTCTTGGGGGTGCCGGACATGACGTAGTTCCATTGAAATCTTGCTGACAGTTGGATACATGGATGAACGAAGTTCATTTATAAACGCTTCTAAGCAGTGAATGCATAGTTAAAAACCTGTCCTGCACTGTACTACTGAACATCAAGGGAATCTCGAAGATGCTATCCTCTACATTAGGATGCTTTCGTTCATCATCATCTTTTTACTGTATATCGGCAGGATGCCGTGTCGGAATTTTGCATGAATAGAGGTCTCGTTATTTTTCTGTTAGGCCGAAAATGTTTTATCATAAATCACGAGGTTTTCGGTTCTGCTTCATATGTAAAACCGTGTCGCATTACAGGATTGCTTAATGATAGTGTAGATTATTCATTTTGCGTTACTTAGGCCTATACATTTCTGTCATGGGAGTTGTGAAATAGCTATGGTCATATACTTGTATTTATTTAATTTTATTTGTCCGTAGGTGTTTTATGTTTGCAATATTCTGTCCCTAATATAGTACGGATGTGTATAGATTTAACTCTTAATTTAAAAGTCCATGCTTTTTGTTAGAGGCAGCCCAAACAAAAATTTTAATTGGTGTACTTTTAAGTCAGCTAATACTCTATACCCCAATGTGGCGTCTTCATGAACTTAGATTTATAGTGTTTGTTTTTAAATCAGCTTTAGGATTTATTACAACCTTTACAGTGCTTATCCAGCTCTAGTGCTATTGCTAGCTTTCTTATAATAGCTAACTAAATGTAATATGGTGATGACCGGTCGAATAGTCTGTATACCAAACCTTTGCTCAGCAGTTGTATGTAGGTTACGTGAGCGTTAGTATAGGTAAATTTGTATGTGAATTCTGGGAGAATTTAAGTAAATCCCATTCGGGTTGTTTTGTTTTATTTATATATTTTGTGTTTATAATGTTTTATACCCTCGGTCTACTTAATAGGTGCGCTTTAAAGTTAGAGCGGTTGTACTGCTATTAGGCTGCTGCACAGATTTTCTGTTGGAACGTTATTCCTTCTTGATGCGTAATCGATCGGCACAAACTGCATAAAATACACCTTGGGAGACGGTGTAGGGTGGCTCTCGGGAATATCCTTATTCCGAGGAGTAATTTGTATGTAAGTCTTCTTAGTTTCGTGGCATAGTTGATGGGAGCTCATTTGCCAGGAAAACCTCACGGAGTCTGGACATGAGAGGGAGTATATTGTTGTTAATTTGCGTTGTAATTAAAACCGTGTACTCCGTTTAACGGGTCACCGCTGTGAGCTGCATAGCTTTCATATATTGAAAGCATCTTGACCAGCCTGGACACATAATGAATGAGCCTGCGGCAGATTCAGCAATAGCAATAGCGTATCTTGTTCCCAAGTATTCGGCGCTAGTTGGATTAGATTCCCTTGAGTTAGCTAACTGGAAGTTTTAGTAATGGGACATTGGTTTTTCGAATGGCACATTACACTACACATTCTAACAACACACGCCCTTACAAAGATATTAACACAAGTAACAGGACAGGTATTCTAAAAGGAGAGAAGTACAGCAATCTATTTGTTGCGATTCTAATCATATTCGAGTCATAATAAAAGTGTTTGATCGATATTCGTACCGTTAGTCGGAATCGGGATTACATTTTAATACTACATATAGTGTATTTAATACAAATATTTTGTATTTATGTCTAGCACCATAGGGGGCCAAGGGAAACGATATTTCAAAGCACCGTGCATGTACAAAAGCACCGACGTTTTGACAATGATGAACTGGGTCCTGAGCCTTTCTCTTAACCATTACGCGCATTCTGCTATTGAATGCTTATTTCACTACGTGCTCTGGAGACCTGCGTGTAGTTAGCCCCCCCCCCCCGCGTTTCAGATTTTGACCAAATCGGTCTCGTTTGTTCGTGCCGGTTTGTGCCGTTGATATTTTTATTTGTGCTACTTTAGTTTCTGATATACAAATATTTGTTTACATGGTGACCTCACCACCCCGTGTCCCCGTCCAAATTTCCGTCCCCCTGTGACGTGTCGCTCTGCTGTTTGGCTGATGCAGTTTCAAGTTACTCCGTAAGTTACGTTTACCCTTACAGCTGCCACAAGGGTTCACATCAATAAAAATACGTTTACGAATATTTTTAAGAAGGTGTGTTTTTATTAATTACTTAAAAATCCGTCTACATTTAGGTCGATAGTATAACACGTTTTAATGGATTAATAATGTATATTCAGCTCGATAGCGATATGTTTTATCGATTATAACCGTATATTTAGCGCGATAAAATTGTTTCATTTCTTTAATTGCTTATTATGGTATTTAAACCATGTGGGGCGACACGGTGGCGCAGTGGTTAGAGCTGTTGCCTCCTACCTCTGGGACCGGCGTTCAATACTTCGCCAAGATTCTACGTTTGTGGAGTTTGCATATTTTCCTCGAGTCCTCCTGGGATTTTCTCCGGTTTCTCCTTCCCCCCTCCCCAGTCAAAAACATCCTCGAGTTACTGAATGGTGTGTGAGTGTCCCCTGAGATAGGTTGGCGCCCACCCCCGTGGTTACAGAAAATGGGTGGATACGTGCACAAATCCTCCCCATACTTAAATTCACTAATTAACTTCAGGCAGGTGCTCTGGAGGGTTGTATTAAGTCACGCTCCTCTATATGGCCAAACGCAGTATTGCAGTATTCGGAAAGCCGAACACGTAACAAAACGAAACTTTTTACATTTATTATAAATTTAGAAGTAAATGTTACAACCCAAACGCATGTCAATAACTCATATAATTATATACGAA
>JAAGVU020000129.1:18365812-18386203 GCA_011763525.2 Mormyrus iriodes
TATATACATTTATATTACCATTAGGCAGGATTCAAATGTCATCTGCTTGTCAACACGCCTAGTAGGCGAATCAATTAGGCTACACAACTGATCGATTAAAAATAATTGTTTTAATTAAAATGGGTTTTAAAAAACAGGTTCAAAGAAAATAGTGTGTCCTGTCAATCCCAAAAGCTGCGGTGCAAGTACTTGAGGTCCTGCGACAGTGGGAAAGAACAGAGACGCCTACGGCGTAGTGTACCTCGGCTGACCGACACTGACAGTATCGTATGTGTCCGGGTGCATGTGAAACGCTCCGTGTTGAAAAAAACAGGAGACGCAGCTTGTCCCGTATTTTCTTTCACATATGTACTCTTCATACATACACCACAAATACTAGATAGGGGGTCCCCAACAGAACTACCTTACCAGGATACTCGCCTAAAGCCATATATACGCTTACAGCCTACGCATTAGCACGTAAATTTATTAAGTAAATAAATTATTATTTTATCAGCATTGCATTCCAAGCTTTCATTCCATGCTGCTGGTAATAATAATAATAATAATCTACTGACATTAACACCATATCTACTGGTTACGCATATTTGCTAGTCTACAGAATTGTTCTGAATGAAGAAGGAAAACTGGCGAAGTATATGGATTCAAATACAATGTGATTCATTCTCAGGAACTTTTTTTTTTAATTTTTAAAATGAGTGACTCACATTAGGCATATATTATTCTCTAAAATGTCAAAAATTACAAATGCAATTTTAAATTAGATTTATTTAGGTTTTGCAAAATATCACATTAATCTAAGGAAATACAGTGCTGGGGAAAGCGTGTTGTTTTTCTTAAGAGCGGTATAGTCGATAATATACCTCGATGTCTTCTGTCCTCTCATTTGTGACAGCCTCATATTGTTGGAATGATGTATTATTCATTTTATCCATTTCCTGCCACGTAGACTTATCTCCCATACAACCAGAATAAATCTAGTTTTTTTAACAAATCGCAGTGCAGTATAGAAACAATTATTTCAGCGCTACGTTGTCACCTTTTGCCCGACAACGCGTAAACGATTCGGTTCTGCTACATCCCAGGGATGAGCGCCAGAGACCGCCTTCAGCTGGGCCGTTTTGAGGCCCATCTTACAGCCCGGTTTTAAGCACCGTGAAATCTTAATAATGCAGTACTTAATAGATAAACTTCAATATCATACCTTAAGGTTTCTCAAGTGAGACATAAAGGCATAAGTCCAAATGAAAACTGTTTCGTATGTGCAGCAAAAAGACATTAATATTTTATGCTATATGTAACTTCAAAATCCAAACCGTTGAAGATGCCGAATCTTGCAGAAGATGTTTCTCGTATAAGATTGTTTCGTATTTTTAAGTTGGCGTATTTGGATGCTGTTTGAGAACATCCATAAACCCATCCATCTTTTTTCTGTAGCCACCAGCAAATATTGGGTGTTTATCAATATGCGTACTGTTCTAGCGAAATGTTCCATTGCCTAAGTACAGTTCCAATACTCAAGAACAGAAATACGAAGGGCGGTAAAAAACAAATCAACGACATGTCGTTCTTGCCCAGCCCCAAATGTTAAGGACGCATCGGTAACTCTATAACGATTCCCCTGCAGTAAATGCAATTCTATGTATTGTTGAATGGATCAAAACCGTTAGAGTTAGCGCAACATAGGGACAGATATAATTGTCGTATAAAAACAGGCCTACACATTAAAATCTCCTGATTTGTCTATTTTAGTCTAACAAATTATATTGATTTACACACCTAGGCCATAGATCTGGGACCTGTCAGTATGACTATTACTATCAGTATAGTAATTCATTTCTCAATTCATTATTTGTGTATTTAATGCAAGTAAGGTATAAGTTGTTAATGTCAATGTTACTGCTGTGGTTTGTTAAGCATAGGGGTGAGATGCTGGATTCTATGAGTTCTATGAGTAACACTAAGTTACACCTCTCGGTTAGGAGTCCAGTCTGGTCCTGCAGCTATTATTATTATCCCTTGGAATTTCCCAATGATGGCATGACAAGACCATGTTCAATTCACAAAGACGAGCCTATCAAGGATTCTGGGCAAGGGTGCTAGAGATCATCCAAAAGAATAAAATTTTTTACTCTGGAATTTTGGAACTATTACCTAATCTTGTCAACACTGTCTGTATAGATTTTGTGCTTCTAATTCTCCCTCTTACTTTGAATGCAGCATTGTTGTCTTAGAAACTGGACTGTCTCTGTTCACAAAGCTGTCCTCTCAGCTGACAGGAGGTCTGACTGGCCTGCTTACTATATGCCTGAAATAATTCAGCTGTTTTATTAAGTATGATCATGGTGACAGATTGACCAGGGAATATCCAAGTTGAAGTGAGCTCTCTCAGCCAGCAAGACCAAGAAGAATGACTACAGGGTGATCAGGTAAATCCCTTGGCTTGACAAGACACATATCTTCTTTAGGTTTAGTTTAGAGGTAGAAAAAATCAAGACTTTTAATGTCGGTGGAATAACAATAAGGAGGATACACTTTTCGTGCTAGTAATTTATAATGAGGCTAACATTTGAACTAGCCTTTATTTTATTTTTATTGCTGCCTAAAGGCCAGTTCATATGTCACTTTTCGGCATGCTCTTTTGTGCGCTTTCGTGCTGCGGACGGTCGTTCCCCCGATAGCTTGTGTTCGTACTGCTGCGGATGCCGATGGTTGCGGTCGGCACATGCATACAGCAGTAGTATCCCACCAGACCAGCAGAGGGCAGACACACAAATACAAACAGTATAGTGAAACAGGTAAACGTCTATCAACGGTTTTTAAGTCATTAATCTAAGCTTGGGCGGTAGTACGTTAATATGGCATACCGCGATAGATTGAAATCTTTACGGCAAAATTATCAGCAAGATTTCAAAATGCCAGAATAGTGCAGTTTTTTTTTAAATACCGTATACCTCGAAATAATATCATGGCAGTATGAAAAAAATAGATATGTGGGCACCTCCAACTCTTCTGATACAACTGCTCACCATAACTATTACTACAACAACAACACCTACTCTTCCTCTACTCGTTTGTCGTTGATCGGTAATCCGTGAAAGTCTGCGCTGCCACCTACTGGAAATACCTAATCAATTATCTTGCACTTGCGTTATCTTGAACGCGCGCAATTGCTGCTTGACATTTTTTGCTGTTTTTTTAAATTAATGAATCAGCTCACCAATATGTGCAGACAATCAATAACAAGAATACAGCTAAGCAAGAAACATAAAAATCTGTGCTGCGTTTCCAGAAATCTTCTTAACGCTACGTCATTCGTAAATTCTACCTTGAACTGAGCTGTCATGCTAAATTTCTTCCACTGTCCGAATTACCTCTGCCTATGACGTATCGCTCAGCTGTTAGGCCGATTAAGCAATCGCGATGATGCCGTTTCAAGGAACCGTGAAAGTTTCAAGTTCGCCCTCACCGCTGCAGCAAGGTCACATCGATAAAATACGTTTATAAATGTTTTTTTAGGTGTGTTTTTATGAATTATTTTCAAGAACTTCTTTGCATGTTGCTCGATAGTACAACCGACATATTTTATTACTTTATGAATGTATATTAAGAAGCATCATACAAGTATCATATTATTATGACGCTATTGCTATATTTTAGTTTTTAATATTATTATTTCTGTTAAATGATTAACACAATAAATTATCGGTAAAAATGTAATTTCGGCATAACTGTCGTATTTAGAAATAATATTACGAAGTTTTTGAGTTCTTTCACGCGACCCGCCGTGAAAGTCAGACCAATCACCTCTGAAATCATTGTAGTTCGAACAAACGTGGTTTAAATTACTGAGGTACTAACAAAGTACGATGGTTTGGGGAAACAGTCGTACTTCGGATGTTAGTTAGTCAACTAGCCTAGTAGGATGCATCGTTATTACAAACTTCTAACCCGCCCCGCCCCCCTGAGGTGTTCTCTGAAATCTCCTTAGTTAAGTATATCTTCTGTAAGATACTTTAGGGCTGGTCTGAACCACTCTTAGCTATCACTTATCGATGTTGTCACTTCATATCGCTGGTGGCCGCCATCGTTCGGACCGCATGCCTCAGAAATTATCAAAATGCTGTTAAGCAATATATAATTCAAGAGTTGTCAATTGTTTTACTTTTAATATACTTTACTGTTTTACAGCTGATCACCTACCCCAGAGGCAAAGTCAATAGGCCTAATTTGTAGACCTATAGCCTAATGCGAGTCTGTTGTCTGATTTATTTTTAAATTAGAGAAAACTGATATGTTACGGTAATGAGTTTGTCTGAATGACTCATTTTGTGGTTAAATTGAATCTGTAGGCCAGCACGTTTTGGGCTTTGGCTTTCTTATTTTCCTACTTATTCTAAACAGTTTTCTAAACAAGGTAATACTGTTAACCAACAGGTTGACAACATTTACAAAGTGTAAATGTTAGTATTATTAGTAGCATGGACTGGAAGTTTGTAATGCATTGCTGATATAAGAAAAATGGCATCAACAACATAGTTCAAACATGCTTATATGCTACAGTGTATGCTGTAGTGTATTATTCCAAACCAATTGTTAGTCACTGCCAGTAAAAACCCTTACATCTACCCCATTAAGTACAGAATTATTACCAGTTAGGCAAGTATCCTGCTCAGGTAGTTCCGTTGGGGACCTTTGACCTGCTGTATATATGAAACAATGTGTACTAACATACGGGACAAATTGTATCCCATATTAGCACAGAATGATTCGCTTTTCATGATACACCAGAAAACATGCGACGCACTCAGTGTCGGTCAGTTGAAGTACATCAAGACAAGTGCATCTCCCCTTGTCCCCCTCCCGCAGGGGTGCAAGTACATACGCTTCATTTTATAGGATTGCGAGGATACATCTAATTACTTTGAACCTATTTTTGAGATAATTCTTTTTTAATAGATGAGTCATTTATCCTAATTGATTAGCCTACTAGGTGTGTTGACAAGGCAGATGTCACTTGAATCCTGTCTAATGGTAATATATGTGTATAAACTAATATGTTTCTATATACTATTGTGTCATGTAATTCTTATATAATTATCTGAATTATTCACATGCTTTTTGGGTTGTAACATTTAATTCTAAATTTATAATGTAAAAATTTCTTTTAGTTTCGTTCGGCTTTCTGAATACTGCAATATGGAGTTTGGCCATATAGAGGCGCTTGACGTAATACAGCTCTCAAGAGTGCATAGTGAAAATGCAATTAAAACGTTCAATGCAATTGCAAAGTTCAAATGAAGAATGACGGAGAAAATAACAAGTGGGTCGGATCACTTGTCAGTTTACGAACGACACTACGAACTTGGCTACTTTATTTACGAGGGGTTTCGGGAAACACTCGCTAATTAAAGATATTAAGTACAAGATAATCAATAAAGTTGTAAGACTGGAATAATTACAAAAGGCTCATGAGGACTTCTGCACTTAAGGCAAAAACATGTTTATTAATATTTCAACCGTTTCTATGCTTCTATGCAATTCTATGCTTCACAAAGACCTTCTCCAAATTTCATCGCAAGATAATACACGCACATTCAGCAAATAAACAGTAGGCGCGTCTCGGTCTGTATGGGTGACAAATTCCAAAAGGTAAGACATATTAGCAAAAAATCGTAATTCTAGTTTGTCTGTCTTACTTCTGTAGTTCGTTCATTTGTGCAAGTTATATGCAACTATTTAATTACAATTTGTTTTAAACTTATATAAACTATATATTTTAGTGACGTCTAAATTATTCAGAATTATTTTGCTGATGGTTAAATTAATTGTAAGTTACAACGAATTCAGTGACACAGCGGGTACAGTCGCCATATATTTGTATACTGTGTTAAACTTTACTAAGCAAGTTTGGTATTTCATAAATGAAACACAGTCTAAAACGTGGCGCCCTGCAGTGTTTTGTATGTTAATGTTGTTATTCCAGTTAGTCTTGAATTTCCGTACGACGTAGGCCCTATCAACCTACATCAAATACACGTGCTGATAACCTTTTAATATACGATTGTTTAAAGTGGGCAATATAAAAATAAATAGATTAGAAAAATGTTACAAAACTGGTAACTTCGTCATCAGTACAAATTTTGTCAACCGCGATAACATAAATAAGCGAATACATAACATGTTATAATGTTGTAGGCTTAACATGTACCACAAGCTACCTGCGCTCCACGTTGCCAACTCCCAGAGTTTCAACTGTTCCAATATTCGCTAGGGTTTTCTTGTTGCACAAATTAACACATATCAAATTAATTACCTGTTGAAAATTTCCAAGGAGCCTACCTGTGCATGATTATCTGATAATACAGTGAACTATATTGTTTAGTTTTCAAAGTGGCACTGCCGTATGCATGACTTAAATATAGCCTGGTACTTTCTGTAGATACATGTATTATTAATTTTACGAAATTGTTTATAGTACAGTTGTAGTACTGGAATATGAGAAATGAGTTTAAACCACTACCTATTCACCCACAGTGTAATATTCATACTGTGTTTCTGGAAGTATGCACATATAAGTCATATTAATAATCTCAGTAAAATATTACATTTTTAATGTGCCTTGCGGGAAATCTGGGAAGAATAAACAGAGAGGTTTAAGCTTGTTCTGTGTTGGCGAGAACATCCATCCATTTTTTACTGCTTAACCTGGTTTGACTCATTCTAAGTCGGGTCAAGGGGTGGGAGGGAGGAGGGCTGGAGCCTATCCCACGCAGCACAGGGCTCAAGCGAGAACTTGGACGAAGCGGGACAATTTATGCAAAATGATGAAGGTCACCGCTGCGGCCAAACAATGCATTGACATTATCAAAGTTAAACTATATATATATATATATATATATATATATATATATATATATATATATATATATAATGCAGTATTACACATGTGTACAGTATTAACATGAATGCTTATATCAGTATTAATTTCGGCTAAGTCGGTGATTATTATTCAAAATAGTGAATTAGTCCAGACTGATTTTCTTACTACTTGATGCAAATTTCCGAGGTCACTGTGGCATATAAGTCATTATTGAAAGCTTCAGATAAAACCAAAAGACGTTCCCAGCTGTCGCAAAATTCTAGTGGAATTAAGATTGTGGATGTATATATATAGAAATGACGTGTACACTGTTCTTTACTTTATGAACTGCACTGCAATCAGTGTGTCAGACAAATGCAGTAAATTAATCTGTATGGAAATTATGACTTATCCATTAAGGTTTATGATGCTCACTTTCGTTCGCTCAATGAGAAAAACCAGCAATGCAAGAAACTGACACCGTAATGTCTACAGTAATAACGGTCTGTCAGCCAGCCTTCAAGCTATAACAATGAACCTACCTGAAAATCGCATGCACGGCTACATCCGGAAATTGTGATCCACCTGCGAGATGCACGTTCTGAGCTCGTAACAGCTGCCGCTAGTTAGGTAACTGCAGAAACTATTCTATTCAGTACATTAGAAATGCAATTACTGGCTCCCAACTATCTGTTGTAGCCAGAGGTGAACAGAGAGA
Organism: Mormyrus iriodes; assembly: GCA_011763525.2. Lineage (NCBI taxonomy): Eukaryota > Metazoa > Chordata > Actinopteri > Osteoglossiformes > Mormyridae > Mormyrus > Mormyrus iriodes. The sequence goes on from JAAGVU020000129.1 coordinate 18,373,393, forward strand.
ACACTGGCTATAATATCCTGGGCTGTTGACACTAAAAAGACGAGGGGGGGGGGGGGCAGCAGCATGCCTATAATACTGCTCTCTGTGCCCTGTGTAGTTGAGTGCGAAAGAGCGCTTGGTCAACACTTTTAAAAAGCAATCTCCCCACAATATATTTAACAGTCTATTCACACAGCAAGCAAAACTAGCAGTTTGGGTCAATAATTTCTTCGCAAAACTATTAAACTTTGTTTTTACGAGTTAACGTGATAAACGACAGAACTACGCGCGATAAATATATCTGGGGAGTTTTTCCTGAAAAACGAGGAGGTTCGGTCACATGACGATTAAGAGCCAATCGTTTTGTGGTGTAAAGAACAGGGAAGGGGCAGGTTGCAAAATATGGGAGAAAAGACACACGTGGTCCATATTTTTGGAAAATAGATGAATGAATGGATCAGAAAATCATATTCATCAGATGTTTTATTTTTTAATACACATATCGTCAGTATGGTGGTAGAGCATTTTGAAGTCACATATTTAAAAATGTAATTCTCAGTCAAAAAACAAAATCAGATTTAACATAGAAATAAATTTTGTTTCTTCACCTTGGGCTCCATGTTGCAACCGTGTAAATACTGTAAACCGTACATTTTCTAGAACTGCGATGTTTCAGTTCAAATAATACATTGACGTAGCCTATGTATCTATTTTTTGATTATTTAGTAATGGTGAACTAAAAATACATATTTTTTAATTACCAATCTTTTTGTTTAGAGATAAAAAATAGTTTGAAAACGAATAATGAATGTGTTAATTGGTATGTCTAATTCCAGATGTTGAAAGACATTGCTAAATTCCACGTAAGTGATTTTCAGATTTTAGAGCACATCTGTGCAAAAATTAAAGTTTTGGCTAATGTATTTAAATAATGAACGTTTCTAGACGTTTTGGCTGCACCTGGGAAAGCTTCACTTGACATTATGTAAAATTTTAATTTGTTTCACGAATATAATATAGACCTTCTATATGCTATTTATGGCCTAGAGAAGACGCATACACGCCACCGTTTGTAACAATGTTACTTTAACTGAAGAGAATGAATGATGAGTTTGGTTCTAAATAAAAAAAAATAGATCTATTTACATAATAAGTAATACACGCAGTTTTGTGACAGATTGGTTCTTCTAAATAAATACAAAAGGCTAGAAACCAAACTACGCAGTTTTGTAGGCCTTTACCATGTAAAGAAGCAATTATTATCTCAGTTTTAAAATTGTGCTCCAGTTAGACTATTTGACTGTTCAGGAGAATAAAGCAGAGCCCAATCAGTATATAATCATTTGTATAATTACGTTGGGTGTAGTGTAAATTTCTGAAATTGCTGTATAATTCGGTGACCTATATCATTTTGTTTTTCGAAAAACCTATTCACCATACAATATTCAGTTTTTACGAGTCATTGCTGCCATCTCTCGGTTATCTTTTGAAATACCAGAATGAAAATGAAATCTAGTAGATGGTTTTGACTAATGTGTCTTTTTGTATATGAGTGTTAGTGTTAGAGTCTTGCGATGTCACAATGTCACAATGTCGAGCTAGAATGCGGAATATTGCTGGGTACTTATTTACGCACTGACTGACATACACACGTACACACGGAGAGCTCTTAAAGATGCAAGAAACGGGAAGGTTCGGAAGAGGAGCGACTCTATCTATTCTAAAATGTCCAAAGAATTCCTCATTTAAAACTTTCCCAGAGCAGGTACAACAAAGAAGGAAAGAGGCCATGTACGGAGACTCTAATAAAATGGGGGTATTTCCGCTTGCCTTTTGTGTAGAGAGGTAGAACAACAAATGGATGCCCGTTTTGAAAGTAGCCTATTCGGGGCTGAACAGTCATAAACTAATAAAAAGCGAAATTCCAGACAGAAAGGCAGGCCGCACAATTTATTGCGCTATCACAGGACATACCTTTGAAGTTTGGTTCATCCGCAGAGCAGCGCCGGATTTAGAAAAATCAGTGATAAATTATTATTTTACTCATCTTAATATAGGCGTTCGTGTACAGTAAATATTTCCCGCACAAAGTAATGTCAAAGCTGGTCTTTAATTTCTTATTTTAAATACGTCTCGCTAAATAACCATATTACTTCCCGATCTGATTAACCTGTTATGAGACGGATTACTCTAGCTGTAACTTAAATGTTTATATAATCGATGTAAGTAAAACAGAATTTTGCGTTTTTTCCGAAACTTTTGAATCAGCTGTCATGCATTCAGCGTCTTTCTTGTGTTTTATTCTCTCACCCTAGAGCTTGTTGCACCCCATAAACAGTTACAGCCGCGATTGTCTTTTATTGCCGCAGATACAGTTAGCAACGTCCTTTGCCAAGATGAACGAGGAGTAACACAGGCCCGTTCACGCGCAGTCAGGATGGAAAAATTCGCTACCTAAGTGGCAGTTGCTCTTTTTTTATTAATTTGTTGGTGCTTTGCGTATTCATTCCATTATTAATTTGTCGAAGGATTCCCTGGTCTTTTAAATAGCTCTCAAAAGTACAGCAATGAGAGTGCAGTTATTTCGCTTTAACCCACAAGAGAAATATGAAATAAAAAACTTATTACAGTGGAATAATACATTGCTACATTAATATACTTACTGTCGTATAAGCTTATTATATTGGTAGTCACTTTTCATTTTATGCATATTAGGCAGAAAAAATCGAGACTATTTGAATAATATTTAGTATAATTGCAGGATAATCTGATATTGCATTTTTACATTTGAAAGACACAGCTGCATTTTGTTTCATTGTTTAATAATTCTTTTTTTTAAATAAATAATAAACATTTCAGTTTCACAGGTTTCACAGTAATAAATAACTACTTTCAGGTATTCAGATATAGTAATAAGAATAATAAAATGCATACTACAGTTGCTACTGCTGCTGGCACCGCTATCATTAGGCCTACACTACTAAAGATTATATTACCAGTATTACTAATATTGTATAATAATAATAATAATAATAATAATAATAATAATAATAATCGTGGCAATTTCACGCTGAAAAAAAACTAAACATACCAAATACCCTATCACAAATCACAAAAATATATTTCGTTTGTATGCTTTACTTTAGAACTTGATATAGTCCAAGCCTAAAAATAAGATATGCAACTGATTATATTGCTGACATATATCGTACTCCGTTTGTAGCCCGCTGAACGACATATAAGAGGATATATAACCATTGCATCTAGTTCGGAAGGGTCTCGGTTTAATACATAAGCATTCGCATAGACGCAATTGAAGCACATGCACCCGTTTCATTTGGAAATGGAAACAGAATTTTAAAATATAGTAAACACAGAAACAATGCATTCATCACACAAAACAACTCATCACTAACAACAGAACTAGTATCAGTCCTACTAAATTCCTGAAAACGATGCTTACAGTTTTCGCCAAACACGAACGTACGATCAATTTCAAACGATATAATACAAATAGATACGACAACCCAAATACAGATAATTTTCATCAGTTAAATAATTTACCGCATGAAACCAATAAGCTGGAAAAAAATCTGTAAATTTTGCTTATGAAGCAAATACCATATAATAGCCAGTTTTTCATTTTCCGCTGTATGTTCTTCACCATTTTGTAACATCAATCGTCTTTTGGTTGGCATTTATTGATTTTCTTCATCTTCATCCTACGGTTTTGAAACCAGATCTTAACTTGCCTTTCGGTGAGATTTAAGCATCTTGCAACTTCATATCTGCGATCTCGAGTAAGATACATGTTAAACAAAAACTCTTTCTCCAGCTCCAGTGTCTGGTGTTTAGAATACGGACAGCGCTTTTTTCGTGTGGACCTTGCGTGAAGCCAGTTGGACGCAGGATTATCTGAAAAAGGGGGATCGAGAAATGAAACAACAAATCCTGTGCCTTCTAATGGTAAATTCTGATGCTAGCATGAATAGAATATCGTGCAGTTTTACTTATAGCCAAACGACGGCCTATACGACGCAATGGCACCTTTTATAACGTTGGCTGCTCATAGCCTATAATGACGGTATTGCAAACCAATGTCTCAAATTTAAGTAGGTCAGTGAAGGTTTCTATATCGCTGACCGCTAAAGTCCTAAAGCCTTTTTCGACCGAATAAATGTGTTGTAGCTACGATATCAACATATTACGCAACAATTTCTTCCGTTTTATGATTTAAAAAGTTTTAATTGAAATATTACATTTCAGGTAACACGTTACAATGAAATATTTCAGATATGCATAATAAAATGTTTAAAAAGCAATGCACTTGCACGGTGTACTCACTGGAGTCGATGTCTACCTTCTCCTCGGCGGATCCGCTCTCTTCAGTTGGCTCGGAGGAATTGCTGTCGCTGGGAATTTTTTCTGTTACGACTCGGGAAAATCCCGTTGAAAAATCAGACAGGACCAGCGTATTCGATTCAAACGTAGTGCAGTCTCGTTTGTCGGGCAAAGGCTCAGCTTTGACGTGATAATGCCCGTTTGTCTGTAGTCCAGTAAAAGGCAGCGATCCAGTAGACGGTTCCAACAACCATGATCTCATGTATATTCCTTCAGAGTCGACTGTCTGGCCCTGTGGAATGGCGTACGGGTGGTATATAGAGGAAACACTGCTTGGATGCTGGTCAGGCACAGGGGCCCAGGATGCGCAGAATGATGATGTTTTTGCTGGGTACTGGCACGGATCGAGGTCGCTATGGTCATTCAGGACAGTCTGCCTCGCATGCTGCAGCCCTGAACTAGAATGGTATCTGGGCACTAAAAGATCCTCTGACTCAGGAACTGTGTGATTGTCTCCAAAGTAACCTAATGCCCCTGACGCTGACATAGTAAAAACATGGACATGCACAAAAACAGAAAAATGCACTGTACTATCAACTCAAAATAATCAAGATCTACTTGGCCTCAGTGGGACCTGTGGTTAGCCAGGAGTTATCTGCTATGTGATTGGGCATAGGAAGCACGTGATCCCAAGGCACAACAATAAGAATAAATCTGTTCCTTCATTTCAAGATGTTCTTTGTTTTGTTGTCATTTATGCGAAATCGTATAATTTTATGAAAACAAAAGGTTATCTGAGAAAATACATGTGTATTAATAATGTTGAATCAGTTCCAACTTTGCTGAATGCATTGATAAGTGTGTTTGAAAAAATCGGGAGAAGCCTGTGTACAACGATTGTCATCTTTCAGATACAAAAAATGCCATCCACTCGATTCATACTTTATCAAAATGCCCCCTTTAAGCCTAGCATGTTAAATTTACTCTAGTAAAAAGTAATTTATCACTGTAGATCTGTAAAAATAAGCTGGCCCTATTCACATTTCCTATATAAACATCACTTTTCTTTATGTTTTACCAAATCCAAAATTACAATTATTATTATTGTCAATAATAGGCCTATGTGTGCTACTGGGTCTGTGTACAAAGTCCTAATAAAATATTTATGTATGTAAACATGTATGCACCTATAAATTCTATAATAAATACTTTATGGATGCTGGAACGAACAGTATTTATCTTGCCCTGTACTGTCTTAAAAATACTGCAAAATGCAATAACTATGCTTTCTGATTTTCTTCACTCTCTTCATTACGTTTCTTTATCTTCAGTTTAATGAAGTTATTATAACTGGCTCTTTTAAAAAGCATATATTTATATATTAATCTGGAAATGGCTATGGGCAAGTACAGAGACAATTAGAAGTACGGTTGCATATAAATGTATACAGGACTATTACTGAATGCCATTTTAAATATAATTTTAAAAATGCGATACATGTGCGAATTTGGTTTTAGCTATTAGTAGACAAACCCACTGTGAAAAAGAACGACCCGCCTAAGCATCATTTTATCATCCATTCGTCACCGAGCGGCAAGTCTGCACATTTTATAGGACCACGATTATTTCCTATATTTACTACTGTAGGATATTTTAGGACAACCTAAATAGTGGGACAGTGCGCATAGACACGAATAATTGGAGCGAAAAGTTCTTTTAAAACTGTGGCATATGTAGCGCGTATACATACCACGTAATGTCGTTTATCGCAAAAGAAAAGCGCCGGCTATAGGCCCAGTGCTGGTAGTGTTTCATTATCTTCCGCCAGACAACAGACTGATCTAAATATCGCCAGTAAAAGCATTGTTTTGTGTTAGCCTTAGTGGCCAGCAAATGCATCCGGACCTCTAAGTGGGAGCCACTGAGGTCGCTGTTACGCTCACGGCTTCGTCGAGACTGCAATGATCGTAACCTAGGCCTTGCAAACCTCTTCTTTAAATCACACAGCCCAAAGCAAGTTAATTCCAAGCCCATCCCCCTGTTCCTTGTTTAAGGACCACGCTCAACTTTTTTGCAAATGTGGTGCGACTGCGTGAAGGTAGAATTAAAGTATATTTTATACATCTGCGTAGGAATCAGATGCAAATATCCACAGAATATTTGAAAATAATGGCACGAATGTAGCCATTAAAAGCAAATGGGATAAGGTGGTATCACACTAACTTCTAAACTGTAGATAACTAATATATACTACGGTTTACAGTCGATGCATCGATCATTCGTTTTGATAGACGATTGTGAGCTCAAGATATCCAATAATAAGATCTATAGGCGTCGCATTGAACTGGGAGTAATTCAGACAGTTTCGTGTTGTGGCGATAAGAACTGGAGCCAAACAACATGAAACTACCTAAATCACTCGACAGTACCCTTGATTCCAAACGAACAGAAATACCTCTCATTGCATTATAAAAGAACATTAATTGTTGATTATGCAAATACATGGATATCTTAAGAGAATTAAGATTAAAAAAAGGATTAAAAAAAAACTAACCATATTCATCGATATTCACATTGCAATTACTTAGCATAACACGAAACAATCTGCATATTATACGAACCAGTCATTGCCATATATAAAATCAAATCTAAGAATTTCTAACATGAGTACGACTCATCCAGTTATTCATCTGTTTTACTGCATAAATCAAAATTTTTGTTGGAGATGATTGAACTCCATCGCTCTTTGTAACACAGAAATATTCCCACTTATTTAAAAGATTAATATGAAATAGGCCAAAGGAAACAAAATCTACGCTTTTTAGAGTCGAATGAAAACTACATAACATTATATAAAAAATAAAATGAGATGAATATACTATTGGTAATTGGCAAGTCATTTAAAAGCTTTGCATAATGAACAATGATGCAATAGAAACATTAAATGTATGAGAATCATTAAACTGAATTTTCTTTATTAAAGCAACATAAATTCATTAACGTTTCTAGAGAAACATCTGGATTTTATTTATTGTCACCACACCACAATAAAACATTTTCACAGTACATACTGGATATATATTCCGCCCTTTATATGCCACTTACAATGAAAATGGCTGGAAAGCATACAACTTGCTTTGATGTCGAAAATATTATTTATCGCTTAGTAGCAATAGTGTATGTAAAATATCTATCAGTCTCACAAAATGGGATGATTGAGAAAATCTGCACTATTCGCTACAAAGAGGTATGTATAAAAAAATTGTCCATGACAATGCCATATCTCCGCAAATGTGCAGGTATATATATGTTATATTCAATGTTTTTAAATACTTTACAGACAAATTTAATAATGTTTGGGTGACTCATGCACGGTTAACATTGAAGGGGTCTTTGTGGTCTAGTCTGCCCGAAAGCCTAGACACATAAGTAATTTTGAAGACTGGATATTACTCCCGTCTTTCTAATAACTGAATGGTTCTACATTTTCACAGAAATTTGACATATTTTATCATCTATATATTTGAACTTAAAATACACGTTGTTTTTTGTAAATCACCAACATGCAGGCACTCAGAAAAGTCATTAATCAAATATTTCCTGCACAATCATTGTGCAACCGAAGACAGTTGTAAAACCGGATTTAATATTTCGTACTGTCGACGAAAAAAAAGTTGTAGGTTCCTCACGGAAAATTAAAGTTGGTTGTAAGATCACGAATCCTATTTTCCCGGCTCATTTTCTTCAGTTTCATTCTGCGGTTCTGGAACCAGATTTTAACTTGTCTGTCGGTCAAGTGGACGCTACGGCTGATCTCTAGGCGCCGCTCACGAGTCAGGTACATGTTGAACAGGAACTCTTTCTCGAGCTCCAGAGTCTGGTGTTTAGTGTAAGGGCACCGTTTCTTCCGTCCACTCTTCGCTGTTAGCCAGTTAGCTGCATTTTCATCTTTCGTGTGTCCTAAAGAAATTTAAAACAATACATTAATGGCAGTAACTAATTTTGCGCGCCGCACAGCCAATCGCGGGCCTGTACTCAGCTTGAACTTGATATTAGTTACGTGGTTATCAAGTTTTATTTTTATTACGATGAGCAAAAGTTACAATATGAATTCGGTTTGTTTCCCATTTCCACGTATATATACTTTTCGTTAAATATCAGTAGGCTATTCGTTATATTTAAACACTAGGTAATTATAAATATTAAACCGACTGTCTAATTCTACCTAGAAACAATGTTCCACAACACAAAATTGCAAGATTACATTTAAAGCAGCGCAGTTTAAAAATGCTTCTGACCTTCATAATAATGTTGACTGTTATGAAATGTTGACTGTAAAAAGTTGACTGTTATGAAAGTATGACAGTCTACATAAGAATTAATCAATTATCTTGATTTTTTTTTTCTTCAGACCCTACAATAACATTATTTAGAGATGGTCAATTGTGACAACAATTTTATAACGATTTTATAAAATCATTAGTTTTTGCCTTTTACGTCTACAATTAGGCCTGTAAATTTAACGATAGCAAAATTATGAGAAATAATACAGTTGCCCTGTTTACTAAATATAAGATTTACCTAAACTCTGAAACTCTAAGACAAATAAACGTACCACAGCGCGCTTCATTTGCTGTACGTTTAATGATATTTAATTCTAATTTAATGATATTTTTATAGCATATGTAATTTGAAACATCTAATAAACCTATAGTTTTAGAATAATTTATCCCTGTTATTCACTTGGAATAAAGGGTTAGTTTTGAGTGGCTTTGTGGTTTAACACAAGCCATAGTAATAGGAACACCAATGTTTTGCAATATGCCTATATTTATATACCGAGCACAGTTTATCGTTTCCTAATTAAAACTAATCAAAGCATTTTAAGTCCCATGATGTAACTTCCAAAATAAAGTGGAGATACTCGTGGATATAGAAGAAGTATTTTGTTCTAAAATTTTAGGTAGAGCTACAGTAGACTATAACTAAAATTGAGAGAGGCAAAGCATTTTCCTAGCAGCAATGAAAAACTTACCAGGATCACACAAATATTGCCTGTAACCATACCTGCTAAAACATGCAGTGACGAAGACGGATATGGGCACACCTTTATGGCCGTATACTACTTACCATTTGTGATCGCCTTCGGACTTTCTTTGCAATTTTCTGTGGGTTCCGGAGAAGGTGACTCCTCGGTCGAGGATACGCCCGTTTCCTCGTCTTTTTGACTGCCTGGCATACAGCTGGAAGAGCCATCGTTGTTATCCCTCCTGGCAGGCTCTACCGATGTAGAGGAGGAAGGCGGTGTGTCGAAGTGAATGGGGGGTTGTAGTGTAAAGTGTGACGAATTTGACTGAACATCGTGATAAATCTTAGTAGTTGCGTAAGTCTGAGATAGGCGGAAGTAACCAGGTACCGGGACCGTGGCACTATCGCTACCCGGACACGAACCCGATGATACACTGGAGTAGCAGAGGTCTTCTGTATGTGAAGGTGTTGCAGTCTTACCCGATTCATAGACGGAGTATGTGTTCTCTTCTTTAATGTTAGGCGAGAATGAGCATGAAGTGACCTGCTGAACGGACTGGTCCATTCGGCACGACCGCGACGTGTCCAGCCATACTTGCATTCCCGGCATATATGGGTTTGAAGTGGGAACCATGTTTTGACAAGCTGTTTCGTTTCGTTTGCTCAGTCCGGGAAAAAATCCACAGTTTGGTAGTCCATAAGGCAAATCCGAAGCATGAGGAAAGTACACGCCGCCGCCTTGGTAGTAATCTCCACTGCTTTCAGTTCGGGTGCTAATTAAAGAGTCTACCAAAAATGAGTTCCCAGCTGGGCTGTCTGAGCATGACATTGTTGTGGTAAAATTTCACTAGGAGCAGATAACAGTTTGTGGCTGACATTTCTTGAGCAAAACATGCTGAATAAGATTACAGATAGCTCCCCTTCACTGTGCTCATTGATAGCCAATTGAAAGCCGAGAATGCTACAGACCCCGCCCTTGAAAAAACCACGCAATGACGTGGACACATCAATCAGAGCTTTCAGTAAAAATGAAACAAATTCTTAAGTTTTATTTCCCATTGTTAGTGTTTGAAATAAAAGATATGGCAAAAGACACGGGGTCTACATTTCACTTTACTGAAAATTGTGTCAGGATGTAAACATAACTCTGAGCTGGGTGTTGAGAGAAGGCCTGAATCATTACTGATTTTAATTAGCACAATACAGTGTCCAAACACATGATGTATATCATCAATCTATATCCAAGTAAATATATTACGAAACCGAAATAATCATGCCAGAATATTTAAAATAAATGCATATGGTATGGTAGATTTTGAAACCACAAATCGTCAAACTGATTACCGGCAGTCTAAAAATCAGCCCACAACGCTGCACAGCGAGAATGTGTTACATAAATGTAATAATAGTATTTTTAGTCTTAGTATTACACACTGAAATCTAGCTACCATTTTGACATAATAAATCGGTGATTTCCTGACAAGTTAGCTAAAAATTAAAAGCTGTTTTTACTAAGTGTGATCATATTTAACCTGAATCATTCTGCGGCATATATGTCTAACTTTCCCCCGAGAACAGACGTACGCTTGTCTCTAGGCCAAATCCGTGTCACATCCGACTTACATGCAGCCCTTCTCTAGAGAACGTTCCATAATCTCAGCTTTTGTTTACATTTTTTTTCTATGTGGCCCTTTAGGAATTTAGGAAAATGTATTACATCGCTTTAATTATCACAGAAATAGCATGAATTTTACCTCTAATACGACTTTTAAGTTCAAGAATCGTTTTTTAATTATGAGGGCAACATAAGTAACTGTGGGTGCTTTGAAAGTGCGTAGTAGTAGTAACTTTATTCACTGCTTTACTAAACTGGCTACCTTCCTGGCAATTTTTAACTCTCATCTGTCCTGTTATGCAACACGAACGGGAAACACCCTGCAGAGGACGATTTCTCGTTTGAAAGAGGAGCTTTATATGATATGAACGGATCAGAATATATAAAAATAGATTTACATTTGTGGTTGCTAAATTTATATTTACGAGCATGAATTAATTACCTTCAACAGGCCCACGGTTCATGTTACTCACTGGCTATATAATATATCCACAATATTATTTTAACAGCGGTTTTATTGTCGTGTGTATGGCTATTGGCCTATATCCTGTTGTAGCAAAGCTTCTGTCTTTTACCCAGTATTTTTTTAGGTAGCAAGCGTAGGCCTAGTATTTTGATGCCCTTACGTACAATAATGTGCCGTTTTATTACATCCAGCGGAAGCTTTTATTTTTCACTGGAGACAAAGCCTGTGGATATGGCTATTTAATCGTTTTGTTCGTTTTTATTTCCTCAATACTATCTTTTCATGCTTCTATAAAACGTATGATTTAAAACTGTTCTTTTATGAAATATGCCGGTTGTGACCGTTTGTAGGAAACAGAGAACTATTATAACTTTATACCAAAAACAGGCAAGAATTGGTTCACGGCACAAACCCGAAGTGTCAGGAAACTAATGTTATTTTCACGTTAAAATAATTTCACAGTTTAGTTATAATGCGTGTATATTTACACGTACATAGAATTATAAATTACTGAATTTCTGCCACAAGTAGCGTGCGACTTTTGTATTTATTACTCTTTATATACGTGAAAATAAATTATAAAAAAGAATCAGCGCTATGATTTAAAGCCTGCAAACAGACTCCGTAATATGCAGCACTTTATCTGCTAGTTATCTAAAGCAAATGCACGTATCCTGTGCAATATATGATTTTAAATCAATGTTTTATATTTGAAAAAATATATATAGTAACTAGGCTTCATAAAAAAAGCATAAAGTAGATTAAATTATGCAAATTTGTATTTATATAGATTCAATCGCCTGGGAGATGTTTACCTGTTTTGCAATAGAAGGGTTGCAGATTTCATTTGATAGACTAAATTTGAAAAATCCTTCCGTCGTCTTGACATCCTCGGCAATGACATTGATCTGAAGTGCGCCGCCCAGTGGAATAACATCCGTAAACCAAGCCTGAATATTGCCACCAATGTGGGACTCCAAAAGAGCATTCACAAATGAAATTGGAAAGACAGTGGACAACGACTTTCAATGGTTCCCGTCGTTCTTCTTGAGCTCTTAGTAACAGCTAATAACCTTGGTCTCAGACAGTTTATTGCTGCACTCCAGTTGTGCAAATGCTCCAGACTCAGACAACTTTTATGGTAGAGTTGTTACAGCAACAGAGGATGTGCAGTAATTAGGTCGGAATTCCAGAGACCCTCAAAGGATGCGCTCGGTAGGACTATCGCGTACAGCGGCGACCATAAACTTCTGGTCTTCTTTGTTTACTGATCTTTTTACTGTTATACATGTCACTCGTTAAGTGTTGACGGAACAACTAGGATATTTGATTGAAAATGCTTAAAACACAGGTATTATTTGGAAACGTAAAGCCAAAAAAAC
>JAAGVU020000129.1:18386303-18402092 GCA_011763525.2 Mormyrus iriodes
AGTTAAAATTTCTACAAGATAAACACAAAAGAAAGGTCCTTGGGTGGAAAAGTGACCTGAAATTTGTCATTTACTTTCGAAGTCCATTCTTTCGCGTTTTTCAAACGTGGGGAACAATAAAGTTGCTTTTTATTCCCTAACCAAATGGTGACCTAAAACTAAAAGGAAATAACCATTATAATTATATAACGACAATTTCATTTTTAGCTCTCATGGTGAAAAGAAAAAAACATTGTGACGTATGTTGTCCTGTATGTTGTTATGATCCAATTTTGTCTATGTTTCGTATGTCCGCGCGTGAGTGTACTAACACATTACACCAAGCCAGTATATTACAGTAGGACAAGACAATGCATTTCCTATATTTTTATGCTTAAAAATCTAATTTGACCTGATCTCATTAACTTTAACCATCAAAGCCACTCAGCTCAAAATTAGAACGAGAAGATCACAACGAAAGTATTGTATAAAACATTTGCTTGAGATAGCGATACAATTTAATCTATTAATGGTAATGCGGAAATGTCATACATGAATGTATTTGTACACACTAGCATAAGTACATACACAGTTACGCGTTGGTTTTATCAGGATACATTTGGATCAATTTAACATTTTATCTCCCTCGCTTTTATGTCGCTTTGGACAAAGGACTCTACCAAACAAATAACCGTAGGCGTAAAGCTTTTGCCCAAACAAAATTATGCTTAATGCTATAAATTCGCTTTATTTTAGCTTGAACATCGTATGACACTTTGATGTGTAGTCTAGCGAAATATCTCATTTTTGCTCTTGTTTACTGTTTTATTAAAAAAAAAACATCAAAGATGTGAAAAACCTACTTTCCATTTAAATTTGTATTCTACTGACAAAAATGACTATGTAAACAGAACTAGCATATATAGAAAGACCACCTACCCTTTAGGCGTTACAAATCATATATTTTTGTCGCACCAAATTGTATATCCACAATGAATAAAACATAGAAAACAGCTACACGTCATATTTGGCTAAATGCGAAAATAAATATAAATCAGTGTACAGTGATTACAATGATAAGGGTTGGGCGAAAATACTTAAACAGATTTAGACTTATGATTCAGACGCCACTACATGTTTGTAATATATTATATACATTTGGATAAAAAACAGTTATTTTCATCCAGGAAAATGTATAAAGTTCTTCTTAAAACGTCCAGTTCATTGTCTAGGGGAATAAATCTGCATCCTCGAACTTGAAATTAACCGTTGTGCCTCTGTTTCAATACAGAAGGGAAAAGCTGTGTCCACACCAGTTTTTATGTATGCTCTAATGCAAAGGATTGATGGTGTAATATTGTAAACGATCCCTGTTCAGTTTCTTTTCTTTCATTCTCCTGTTTTGGAACCAAATTTTCACTTGGCGATCGGTGAGGTTCAGCATTCTGGAGAGTTGCAGCCGTTTTTCTTTGTTGATGTACACACTGAAGAAGAATTCTCTCTCCAGTTCTCTGATCTGGTATTTTGTATAGGGACACCTCTTCTTACGTGTCTTCTGACCACCTAAAAGAAAGAAGTGAGAGGCAAATCGTCATAAATCGGGTTTTAACATAACTTAATGTAAAATCTTTATTAGATTTTTTTTTCTATTTAAACATTATTACTCTTATTAAACTTATTACTCGATATTATGTTTTTTATTCTAAAATAAGCCCATGTTTTGCCTGTAATATCGTGAACTGTGTGATAATTATTTTGTAGATGATGAACATGAAGGGTACTTCGTTATCTTACCTTCATATTCCATGAAAATAGTAGTGACGCAAAGTTAGCAATTAACGTACAAGATATCATTTATGATATAAGAGAACTTGTGAATGAAACAATGTTAAATACATTAAAAGTATATTTTCATATTTTATTTCGGTTACATTTGTACGTTTTCTGTGTAGTCTAAATTAATAAGTTCAGTGAAATTATACTGAATATAACCACCATAAAAGCACATCTCAATAAATATATTACGTATTAAAATACAATAGCAAGTTCCAGAAAATCTAAATATATTATAAATGATTTGTGAAACAGATAGAAATTGGAAAAAAGGCCTGAGATTTCCATTGGTCAAATTCAATCGTAAGCACGTGATCCTGCAGTTTATAACAAAGTTTTGTTGAGCAAATCTACAGGACCCCCATAAACCTTATGCGCTTATAAAACAGCATATAAACTGTTTAACAGCAGCGCGCTAGATTGCGATCTTTCATAACTGGGGCGCGTCTTAGTACGTACTGCTGTTAGATTTCTCTTCATTGTTGCCGGAAGAGGACTCTGGACTGCTGCTGTCTTCTCGCCGCTCTCTTCCCCTTGTTTCCCGGCACGTGTCGGAGCCGGACCCTGGGTTAGTCAGTTTCGTGGTATTTTTGTCCAACGGGTTGTCGACCGTTCGGTTTTCTGCATTCCCATACGCCGTTTCGAAAAACTGATCAAAAGCCTGAGGCAGCACACCGTTCCTTCCCACGCTGCTATAGAAATTAGACGTAGAGCTAGAGTTCGAATGGTACGCAACAGAATTGTTTTTCGCGATCATTTCCCCTAGAGGTGTTGGACCAGACAGACAGTCTCTGTGAACCATCTCCTCTGTTGTATAGCAGTGCGACAGATTTCCTCTGTGGTGCCATTTACTAGATGTATCAATAGCATAGTCCCGGAAGGTTATCTCTCTCATGGACTGAACCTGCGGCAGGTTAGAAGAGTACGAGTACGTCATTGGTCGAGAAGACGGGGTCTGAGATAAAAACGATGGGAGACTCGAAAAGTCTGTTCCCGGGATATAGTACGTGCAACTGGGCAAATACATATTCGACTCGACCGGTACACGCTCGTCAAAATCCATTATAACTCTGTCGCTGGTTTTCCTTCATTAAGTCCCCGTAGCATGGTTCTCTTGCGCTGTTGCTACAGTCTCTTTGAAGCAGATCACTGGAGCAGAAATTTTGAGACGTAGGCTGACGTGGAGATCCATCTCCATCCTAGAGGGGCGCCAGTCATGTGACCGAGAGCAGAAAATGACATTATATTTTGCGCGGGTTGTGTCTAGGTTCATGTTGATGCACTGATGCCCTGGACTGTATATTTGTGGTTAAAATCTGCTTTGAAACGCGGTTTTGCTGTTTTGTCGATTTCTATTACTTCTCAGGAAAGCTCAGTGAAGCCAATACTCGAGAAGCTTATGAGATAATCGACAGATTTTCAGTCTAAACCTGCTAACATTTATGGATATGGTATAATTTACTTGATACTACAGCCAGATTGAATAGCGGCTAATTAGCGTATTCTATATGGGTAGTGTATACGCCCATCAGTGCACATGGCGGCTGATACTTTTACTACGCGTATTATAAGTATTTTTGCTTGTTTATGTGACAATTAATTAATGCATTTAGCCCAATAAATAGCACAATTAAAAGCGATGGTTATCGCAAATTAGCACACTTTGAGTCTAAATCCATCTGTCAATCTGTCTCAATGAAGGTTAACGGTACCTACTTATCGACAGCACACACAGAAAAAAAGAAGGCTATTCAAAATGCGAAATAGGGGCTTTATTTGTTCTGTTTTTGTGTTATATATAACGCGTACATGATACATACTTGGTAATGAGTCCATAGTCTGTATCCAAAAGGAAGAAAGGCGACTAATAGTGTACTGCGAAGCATTTAACACAAATTTTTACTATACAAAAACACCCAGAAGCGGAGAGGACAAGTAGCCATTACACACACTTTGTCTTTATCTATAACCACCTGCATCGAAAACATATATGTGCATGCATTTTAACTGTTCATTTGGAAGGCCAAACTTAGTATTGTATATTCTGTAACATCATGGAAGTATTTTTAAATCAGTTCGACATGTAGTGCAATACGCATACTGCATTCTCGAATAATAATGATTTTCCATTTATTTCTATACATAATTATGTTATCGTCTTAAAATATACGGCTAGTTAATGATTGAGGAAGCAAATGTAAAGGTATAGTTTATATAATATAGATGTTTTTATGTTGAAATTAAAGTGTTAGAAATAACGCCCTTTCGTATTTCCTCACTATAGAAAGGAAAGCCACTCAAATTTTGTAAATGTCTTGGCCGTAAAAGAAAGCAATCCTTGTCAAATGGATTTGTGAAGGTTAAATTAAATAGAATTTCATGCATAAGAAAACGGTGATGTAAAAGTGATATTTTTTAAAAAAAGTGTGAAGACAATGTAAAATACCAAAATCACGCGGTTCATGCTTGAGCCAAAATGTTTAAACAATCCCGCATAAAATTACATGCATATGTGATTTAGTAAAATTTTACCATTAGTTTTTTTTACGTATATAATCAGAGATCCGTAGGCAGAATACGAATTTGACATATATAACTGTATTTCTTATGATAATGAGTATAGGCTTATTTTTTAACAACAACCCCAACTACAATAATAACATTTCAGTCTAACTTTACAGTTACTATCATTTTTGGTCCTCATGAAAACCAAGAACTGCCACAAAATGTGATTTTCCCAATATTCTGAATGTTTTCCTTGTCTTGATAGGATTCTGTTTTCATTCTCTTAAAAGAGAAAAATATTTCTTTATGTATGATATAACATTATACACAATATAATAAAATACAATATTGTAGTACTTTTGTACTGAGGCGTCAGAATACGTGATGAACTGCGATGTGTTTTAAGAACACCTAACAACTTTCGTCTTTTTTCCTGTTCTAACTACCAGCGGCATACAGCAGTGAACCCTTACATGAATGCTGAGAATGGCCCCAACATTTTCAGATAAGACTTTATAAGGAGTAGGTGAAGGCTAATTATAACATGTACGTAAACTACATTTTATATATATCTGTTATATAATGATGGGTAAATATTGTATTTTGAAGTATTTTTCAAATAAATATGAGAGTTCGAACGATATTTAATAAATACTGTCCGCTATTTGGCTCCCATCCTGGTTTTGTTTATTTTTCAAAGCCTAAACATTATGGCATCTGTACATATACAATCATCCAATGGCCTTATCAGTGTGTTAGACATCAAGGTCGCGCGAGGAGGAGGGTCATCTGGGGGGAAACTGACTACGGATAGCATTTAGTGCGCCACATGCCCCGGATGAAGTTACCCAGTCGTTTATTAAAACTGAATAATATTAGGAATAAAATAATGTAGGGAAAATAAGCAACAATAATACATGACAATTCTAATACAGAAACATAAAGTGTCTGTGTCTTTGATGTTAACCCACCAGTTTTTCAAACCATGCTACCCCAAAGCAGAAATTAGTTGTCGTTAGTGGATACATTGCCGATGCAATATATATATATATATATATATGTATATATATTCCAATAGATCCCAATTTAGCAGGACAGTATCACATGCTGAATGATTGACGGTGGTACCAGGTATTATAATCATCTAATCAAAGCGCTGTGTTACGGGAAACTCAAAGGATTTGAAACAAATAGTTTAGAGACAATCTACTAATATAATACCATTCTCTCTAAAAAAAATACAGAATGTTCTTGTTAAGTTTAATCCCAACATTGTCTGTCATTTTGCGATGTGTTTTTGTGAATAAGCGGCAACAGACACACTCCGGTGTGTTTCCATTGATACATTGCAATTTTTGTTTTCTTAGCATAGCATATAGGTGAAAACGAAGAATGCTGAAATGGCAGTTCAGATCTACTAAATCAGTTTCAAAGTCAATTTTGAAGGATGTACAGATATCGCAATTGCACAGACTTCGAAGACAAATATAAACCTTAAAGGGCCAGCTTTGATCGATCACCTTAGTAAGTGCGACAGTAGGCGCGAACTGGAGGTCAAAATTACAGCTAGACATATACAACCTGAACGCCACGTTCTGATGTTAGTAGCAGCTGAAATTTTCTTTCGTTTACTGTATTTATATAAATCTATGCGAGCCGGGTCACCGAATAAAAAAATGCTGGATTCAAATATTGAAATGATGTTTTCCATTAGGTAAGCAAGCCTAAAGCAAAGGCTTTGACGCCAAAGTTTAACCTTGTTAATTGGAATCAAACATTGAATGTTTTGTAAAGACTTCAAAGAAATATTTTGATGAACCATTGAAGCTCTGTTACATTTTTATAGCACGTTAGTACTACTACAACTAAAACTAGCCTGCTACTACTGCTGCTACTACTACCGACGACAATAATTACAGTGAGATAAATTCCACTACGTACTTAACTCAAAATGGAACCTATGAAGCTATATTTATAATTTTCAAATGACGTTCTTAACATTCATCAAGTATTTTTTCAATTCCAAAGACCGCCAGAAAGCATAATGCAAATAAATTCTCCATATTACTGAGGCAGAGTTATACTAATGGTGTGTAAAGGATGTAGTCTGTCTGCATGCATGTGTGTGTATTTTAATTATTCCTCATAGTAGTAGGCGTGAAGAAAAGAAGGGGGGAATGTGGTTCTGATGTAAGACCAGTATGTTATCGTTTTCATTTTAATAATTAGCTATAATTTGTCTGACCGTTTCCTGAGTCACTGAAGTTTAAGACTCCAGCCAAGTACAAGCGCTCAGAAATCATTGCAACTTTGAACTTTAAAGCATATTGAAGTTCACATACCAAATTTTGAAATTTTTGAATTCAAAACACATTTTCGAATGTTTCAGTCATTCGTCACATTGACTGCACATTCGCTTAAAAAATACTGTTACATTTAGATTAAAGTGCGGTGCGCAAAACAATGTTTGCAATTAATTAATTAATGAATATCTATATAAGCATTATTTACCGTATTTCAATTGTTTCAGAAAACAAATCAGACAGTAATGTATGTTAAAATTATTTGAAATCTTTATAAATCAGACAATAATAGTAAATACGTGGACTACCAATCTAGAAAGATTGTTTATATTTTGTATAAGATATGCTGTATAATTTTTATTAAAATACTACTTCATGCACATATTTCCCATTATGTAATATGGAAAATGTTCTGTACACGTTATTCCAAGCTACAACAAACTTGAATATGTACTAATATATACTTAATTATACAGTACTAGCATATACCTATATGTACAACAAGCCATATCGCACAAGACAGAGACAAGACATTTTTCCACATTTAGAGTAACTAAGGCTATTACAGCAACATCTTAATTAATTCGACTTTTACTGAATAAAACCCGTTTTACGTACCTTGGGTGACGTTAAGGATTTGCTAATTTGTTCTTAATGACTTAATTACTGAGCTTACAGGAACTTATCTTTTAAAGCTGGATTGGGCATATGTAATTCTATATGCCTGTCTCAGGATCAAGGTAACCTATCTTAAAAATCCGTCAGGACCATTGTAGTCTAAGCGATTTGAGAAGGTCAACAGTAATTAGCAGTGCCCAGAGACCTTGTGTGGAAGGGTTTCCTTTATCCACCAATAGATTGGAGCAAAGAATGCTGGGACATAGTTTTATTACCCCTGCTCGACGACAACTTAAAAGCTCTTAGCACCCCACAACAATGAACTGATAAAGATATACTGCAACCTTCAGGTTCACGAAAGTACAACAATGCCCGACTGCACACAAAACGATATGAAAACTCCGTACAGGCCGTCCTCATTCAACTCATCCACTGCTACGCCATATATTTTGAAAGTGCACGTGTAAAGTCAGCTAAATGTTACTAAAACTGCTATTACATGTTTTGCCTTTGGATGGCAGCAAATTCCCGCAGATCATTCCAAAATTTTCAAACATTTCCGCCCAGTACCTCCGCCTCCAAAGAGACCCCGCACGCAAGCCCCTGGTGATACTTAAACGCAACATTTCTGTCACTGCAGTGTTAAATCTATAAATTTATTAGCCGGACATGGTATATTTTAAAATTATACAGTGACCAGACTGCACTGTAAAATTTCAGAGGCGGAAAGCAAATCGCTTCTTAAAATCTTGCAAAATGGTTGTAGTTGGCGTGTAATTTCTATCAACACTTATAAAAATCAGACTTGCCATGATAAATGGTAAAATATTTCAGCTGTGGTTCTGAACATACAGAATATGTAATGTGTGCTGAATTTCATTCCACTGTATTCATTTGCATGTTAGCATCCAGCTCAGTTAATAGTCAAAAAATAAAAAATAACGAAACTAAGCCCGCATTCTCAGGTACAGAGTCAAACCCGACAACATACACACACGCACACATTGTTTTTCCCATTTTCATAACAAATGTATTTTAGTGTAAAATTTGTTGTGTATTGTGTCGATTATAACTTTAAAATCGGCAATATTGTTTTCAATACTTGTATTCTTGCCTTTAAAAAAGCGCACAAAATACTTTCTTAACATTTACTTTAAATAGTAGCAGATGGAAATGCATATAGATAAATGAGGAATATATACATTAACAAGTAATAACGATAAAAGAATGTTTTGGTTTTTGAAGGATTTATAAAACAGAATAAATAAAATATAATTGCACAAACGCACCACCATATTTTGTATATATTACTATAACACAAAATTCGCCATACATGAAATTTCATTTAAGCTTCATGTATAATGTAAGCCTATAGTAAATTTTCTAATGAAAATATTCCAGTCTTCTTCTCTATGCTGCATTACGAATATTTTTTTTTCCAAACGTGTACTTAAATATTCAAAGCCAGACAACATAAAATCACATCGATTGACTAGAACTCAACATTACCTAAGTAACGTCATATTACACAACCCAAAATATTTTATTTACATTTTACATAAGTATTCCGAAATTATAGATTTATATCTTTGTATCTCATGTAACAACGCTGCACAAGACTTACTGATGATGTTCTTCTTTTGAAGCCCATTGTGTACTACTTATTACTTGCGTTGACCTGTAAGTTACTTTAAAGACAAGTGTCTCCCAAACGCCTATATGTAAACGTATATAACAAATAACATGAAGGCAGTTTCGAAAGTTCAGTCCGAGGTACCTTAAAATGTTAAACACATATCTGCCACATTTGAAATGTTAATAAATAATATTTATACAGTTTGGGGTTGTTGTTATATTTTTGTTTACAAACGAATGTCACTAAATTTTGTGTAGTTTTGTTTTTTTGTAATGTCCTATATTTTCTTAATGATGTATTTTATCGGTTTCATTTGGCGGAAAACTAAATAGAAAAATCGTGATGAGCAGAGCACATATCAAAATAACTGTGATGCAATAGGTTATTTAAGTTAGACAAATAAAGTAAAATTGTAAAAAACAAGTCATTAATAAGCATGCGAAAAAAGATAAACTGTGACAAAACAATATTATAAAGTATACCCACACGTAGTGGTTGAAGCCGAACAATTTAAATACAGTTTTTTGAATTACGCAGTTCGACTAATCAAATTTAGCTGAACTTTCCTTTCTGGTTATGTTTGTATACAGTAAGATATTTCTCAAATTGAGAGCGTATCTAAGAGTCAAATTTTAACGCATCATAAAATAACAGCAATGTTCATTTAATGCAACGGCCTGAATTACTGTTTGGTTAAAGAAAATTATCGCAATATCTTTCATTTTTTGCCGAAATTTTCAGTTCGCCTATAACTCAGGTTTGTTAGTCTGACATGTCATTTGAGTTTACAAGGTACCAAGAATTAATAAATAATAAAAAAGTTTTAAATATTTCTTCAAAGAACACACGATTGCTTATGTGTTATTATTACTGTCCTTTTTATCTAGAGAATCGATTTTAAAATAGCTAAATTCGCGTGAGTTTAAACAAAGCTCTGCGCTCTTGCGGGGTTTAAAAATTTGTTAATTGCATTTCTATGACACCAGATGGCAATGTTGTTCTATTTTATTCTGAAACTTCTCAACTTCAATCTTTCTCAAGGTCAAGGTTTAGTCTCCATCCCGTTTAAAGTGATCATGAAATTTACCGACAATGCATCCAAAAGTTCCATAATAAAAACATATCTTTTCTGAACAATATTTATGAGGGCAATGATTTTCATTTCTACACCTATATATGTTTGTCTCAAAAAGTAAGGAATAAGACAAGTATATATTGCTTTACATTAAAAAAACAATGTTTGAGCGACAGCTCGCTGTACAAATAAATATATGAGTACAGTTTAAAGTCCATGTCCAGTTTTATTTGGACATAGTTTACCACTTTGGCAGACAGATAACTGAGCAATTCAGACATTCAATGATTTGCGCCCAATAGTTCAGAGTTAACATACAGTCAGGCTACAGAAATACGACAGAGTAGTTATTTGAAATGGACAATCTGAAAACCTTGTTTTCAGAATAAGTTTAAAATATTAGCGTGATTACATCAGCATTTCTTTTAACGCAAGGATTTATAAATCTTGGAAATTCAAAGACACGTTTTTGAACATCGTCTCAAATTACTGAAGTGCGAATTGTTTATTTAAAAGGGAATTACACAGAATATATTTTCTAATTTAACTACGTTTGATTGTTTTAATCTTGCTGTGTCCTTTTCACGAATCCCCAAAATTTGTCGTGATATTCTTTTTACAATTACAATGGCAAATGACTTAAATATACATTTGACAAACATCTCCTTTTCCTGAGAAGAAACTGGACAGTCGTATAAATGCGATTTCACTGAACAATGACCGCTTTCCTTCGATTTGGTCTTGTGAACAGCAATCTGCTCCATGGTCCATGCATGTCTTCAACAATATCGTACAACACGGCGACCTATAGGCTTTCCAGTTTTCGTTTCCGACCATCACATCGAAGGCCTACGGATTTTGCGACTTTGGCCCAGTCTCCGATCCACTCACGTTGAGTGGCAAATTCTGTAAAGATAACAAGTCACAATGAACCACCTTTCCTAGAGCTTCCCAGTTTTTTTTTTATTCCATCCAGGCTAACTGGGGGTTTTAAATTTGTTGATGACTTTCTTTTCTTTTACTCGTCTGTTCTGAAACCAAATAGTAACTTGACGCTCGGTCAGGTTTGTCTGGGCGGAAATCCTTCTCCGCTTGTCCTTTGTAATGAATTTATTAGTGGCATACTCCCGTTCCAGTTCCTTGAGCTGTATCTTGGTGTACGGCACACGCTTCTTTCTTCCTCGTCTAGCAGAACCGCCCTCTCCCGCTTGCGACACTGCGTCTGAACGTAGAAAGGAAAAACATTTAATTCCTAAACGTACAAACATACAGATACACTTGACATATATACATTATACACAATTAGTACTATTCATTATGCTCATGTTTTTTTTTTTTCAAATAAAGCGCAACAAATGGCTATCTGACATTTTCATATTTTGATTCACACCCCCAAGAATCTATGTAACAATGACTGTCGTCAACTACGTCTTATTCCCTAACTTCAAGTGGTAATTATAGATTAAAAATCGCAATAAAAGATATTTTGCAATCGAATAAATTGAAATCAATAAGTTGGGTACTTGGTACAAAGAAAAAGTCAATGTGTAACACTACAAAAAGTGACTGTTTTTTAAATTACTCACGGGGTTGCTTTCTATATCTGTTGACAAATATTAAGCACGAACTGGGCGTACCTTGAATTGACGATTTCCACAGATGGTTGGTCTGAGTCTGGTCCTTCGCGCAGTAAACCTGACCGCTCCACCCGTTAGTGATACCCCACGGCTGGTAACTTTCCATGGGCAAGAGAGGATCGTGTCTGGGCTCCGCAGGGCCACTTATGGTCGGCACAACGGGCATGTCCAAGTAGCCTGGCACCGACTGGTAGGGACCAGTGGTGTAACCTTGATAGAAAGCGAACTCCTTTGCTCTGGACGTGAACTCCTCTCCCGAAACGGATGTGTCCATGTACTTCTCTCCATATGTGGAAGGTTGTGCGCAGGACTTAATGCTGCCGTGATGTGTCATTCTACACGGGTAATAGCTGCTGCCGAAATAGCCATAGGGTAAGGAAGCGCTGGAAGAACTCTGCGCCGCGGAGCACGGACTGCACTGTTTGACAGGTTCGCCCATGCCAGACACTGGCACCTCACTCGACGTGTAAGCTGAGCTCGGAGCCAGGGATGCTGGATGAGCCATTAAATTCCTGCACTGATTTGCAGCAAAATTGCCTCCAGGATATCCTTCCATATTCTTGTTCACTTCCTCTAAAGCGTTGTCGTAGAGGAACATCACCGGGTCAATCCAGCGGGAGTGAAGAAGCAATGACGCTGTCATAGCACGTCCAACATTGAGACGACCAGCTCTTTTTAAAATCCCCAACACTTAAAAAAGAGGCTCTAACTCTGGGAGAGAAATCGTCAGCGACGCGCCTGTGTATAGCACTGCTCCGCGATTATTGGCCGGATGGAGGCACGTGATATGCAAAGAAGATATAAACATCTCAATTGCAGATAATCAGGGGCTGGTCCCCTGCAAAAATTGAACTTGAGATTTCATCTTGTTTTTTGTTCTCTATCGCAACTAAATTCAAGTGAAATTTACACAGTTTAGAAAACCACTTCGTCAAGTAGCCACGTCAGCAGTAATTTCAGTTGTGTCGTTTAAGGGGCTGTTGGATTCTCAGTAACGAAAAAAGAGGCGAGTAGATTGCAAACCAGATTAACATATTCACTCTGATTATTACCTTAAACGATAAATTACATTTAAATTGTAATACTGTTTTTAGCGCAAGACTGAGAAAATGATTGGCTCGTTTTAAATGTTTTACATTTACTTATATTCACTTGCATAAACAGCATGTACAATGCAGCTATTAAATTACTATGGTTACTCCTTGACGTGCAGTGTATCAACATATTTACCAGAGACACCATATTGCAATTCAGTATTTTGCTACAGAATTTTTCTTAGGGAAGTGAAAAGGCGTATATGTGGTTGTTAGATATTTACCTAATCTATAAGGTGGAAAAGACCGACGTCATTGCATTATGCTGATAAACCAGCACCTTCATACTCTAAAATATATATATACCTTCTAACGATATTCCATTTATAATTAAATAGTGTATATTTGGGCATTTATTTTCATTTGCAATTTACTGTATTTAGTTATAGTGTTAAATTTCATATAGTTATAATGGAAGATGCATATTAAATATATTAGCGGAAAAATCAACTAGCCTATAATTCGTTTCTTTGTGTGTGTGTGTGCTTTAGTTATCTATTATATCTATTAACTATTACTTAAGTCGGATTTTGTCGATTGTAACACAATGTGTAAAATAAATTTTGTAAGCTAAAAGACTAACTTATTTTTAATTGTATAATTTAGACTTACTGTGTCGGTGCGAAAAAGTAACTAAATGATGTATAGTAGAGCCCCTTTTGAGACACCATCTCTTGTATTACGATTAAACTGGACCGTTTGTAAATATGTTTCCTATAACACCAGCAGGGAGCTTAGGAACTCCACAACTGCTACGACATATCTAAAATGTATTTTTTTCTTTAGCTGGCGTTTTGGAAACGGAGAGTGCCAGCTCCAGTGAACTGTGGACATGTGAATTGGCGAATATCTTCCATTATTATTCAATGTCCTTTCTTAATCTCAACAAATAACCACATTATAATGCAGACGAGTGTCAGTCTACAGTAACATAACACTAAAATACTGATTTTTCTTTAACGTGTGTCGGATGCTTGTTTATATGCAATTAATGTTGAACTCACGTTCTGACGTGTTCTCACCATCGTGAACACCGTTTCAGTGTGCATTTGCTGTTGTGCTCTTATTATGAGATCATATCGTCTATTTCTGGAATAATTAAGTTACTGTTAATTTTAAGTACATTTGGGCCTAATGATAAACGAAAGTTAATTTTTGGCAATGGTTCAAGCACTGAAATATTGGTAGTGTTTGCATGAATCAAACAAAGGGAGTAACCCACCAACTTCAGCTCTGTTTTATAAACGGTCAAGACGGGGCTTCAGGCCAAGGTCAAGTTGAAAGTTGAAGTCTAGCCACAAAGTTTGCTGACATTTAACGTTTGACGGTCTCTTGAATTCCTCAACAGAGCGGTAAGGAAATACTTCTCGGCGGCATTTTAGAAATAAATGACGCAGCTTGTTCTTTAATTCATTGGTTTTATGTAGGTGATTCAGTATTTTTCCCTCCATGCAGGATAATTAACTTTGCATAAAGGGTGACAGATATATTGATGCGATTACTAAGACCAAGTCTATGGACATCCGGTCTGTTTACGTTTGGCTCTTATCCAGAAAGTTTAAGAGGTAAACAGGATGTTGGCCAGCACTGATTCAAAATTTAGTATGTAGTGTAATTGGAAAAAATAAATTAAAATAATATGCAACAACGGGAGAGAGTTCCAAACGTTAAAGTTTCTGAGTTGACGAAGGCGCAAAAGCTGGCAACTATTAGATTTCAAAATTGGACTTTCCTGTTGCCAGTCTAACCACTAACTTCTTCGTACACGTTTATAGTGTAGAAATAGGCCACGCATATGTATTGTGGTCTGCTTTGGTCGTTTTAAGTACCGAGGCGAATATTAGGCAGTAAGGCGAAACACCATTTTCACATTTTATGTTTTAACGTAATTAGGCCTTTATATTTTAGTTTTATAATCACCGATTTAAAAGTGGGTGATTTTTAATTGTAGGCCTATGACGTAATCAAGCGCAACAAGAAAATAGGCCTAAGTTAAAAATCGTGCAATTAATATAAGTTAATATTAAATACTAAAGATTTTAAAGGTTTAATCGTCTAAACAAAAATCCATTATACAATAGAATAGTTATGTCAAATATTGAATGTTTAATGTATTTTGGGTTTGTTAGAACGTAATTCATATAATTTGCAAATTGTTAAAATAAAGTCATCGTGGAGCTTTTCTTATTTAAAATAACTAATACAATTTTGTGAACATAGAGTAAGATATGAAATAATCACGGATTGTTTTCTTTTACTTAAAAAACAATGGAGTATGTGCAATTTGACACGAGCACATGCATTAGTGAGAGCACTAAACTTCTGAAAGTAAGCCAGTAAGTTTATATATGCATGAGAAAGGTAAAATACAGTATCGGACACTAACCCCGCAACCCCCTTCATCGGCTGATCAAAAACCTCGACAGCTGAAGCTACGAGTTACTTTTCTAACATGCATGCCAGGCATGTAAACAATATTCTGAAAAAAATGATTTCTATTTACAAGAATTGCTCAGGTAAACAATAGAGATTAAAGTCGTATGTTTGTTTATTGCAAAAAATTGATTCCCGGAGGCGGAATGACCACATTAAACAACTACTGCAATACTGCTGGCGGTTAACATGAATTCTAATTTTCCTGGATAAAATCTACAAGGAGATCCAATAATTCTTTATATTGATAATAATAGATGAAAGCCCCCTACTTTCGGTAACTGGGAGTAGGGCTAATGTAGATAGTTGAACGGATTATAATTTGAAATTATCAAGAAAGTCGTAGCTAGGCCTAAAATACAGAAAACGTTTAATCAACTGTAATTAGCATAAAGTAAAAAATAATACAATGATTATTACAACTTAACATTTGATGATCTATAGATTGGAATCGATATGATACCAGTGATGGATTCATTCCAGTAAGTGAGCAAACGTAGAATCGTTTCTAAAAACAGTTTAGCTGGGAATGCCTAAAGTAGTTTTGTCGTTAACTTTGGTTAATTTCAATATGAAATATAAACTACAATATCCATCCATCCATACATTTTCTATAACCGCTTATTCCATATGGGTCGCGGTAAACTACAATATAACCAGTATAAACAATATGTGA
>JAAGVU020000129.1:18416661-18433249 GCA_011763525.2 Mormyrus iriodes
GAGGAAACCCCACGACGACACGGGGAGAACATGCAAACTCCACACACATGGAACCCGGGCGCAGACGTGAACCCCGAGCCCAGAGGTATGAGGCAACAGTGCTAACCACTGCACCACCGTGCCGCCCCAAGATCATAAATGAGGGGGAAAATTATAGCTGGTTTCATAAGCGCATATCAAAAAAAAAAAAAAAACACTTTACTATTCGGTGCAATAAGAAACATGCCATTTTATGATCTTGGTTCTTTGTTGCAGGTACACAGCAGAATTTACATACATCTATCTACCTTCCAAACCACTTATCCTGGTCAGGGTCACTGGGGCCTGTCCCAGGCATCACGCAGCAGGGGGAACACCCCGAGTGGGACGCCAGTCCATTGCAGGGCTCATACATGCGCACACTCACATTCATACACTATGGGCAACTTAGAAACACTGAAGTGCATAGCTGTGGTCTGTAGGCGGACATCCATGCGAGCATACAAACTGCAAGCGCGCGCACAGTGGAGATAGGATTCAAACCCACTGCTACCTGCTAAGCCACAGTCCTGTTCTCAGCATTTACGAAACAGGCTAACTGCAATAAACTAGAAACTAGCGTGACCCGAATGCTCGAGGTTATCGTGGGACACGCCACAAAAGCCGGTGGCGATCCCTCAACTGGTCCCTCCCGGTTAATTCAGCCGTCACACAGCACGCTCAGCACGCAGAACTAGGTGGTTTCATTTTATGACTTAATACATGACAGTAATGAGTTACTGTGTACAGAACTAAGATAAGGGAGGACACAGTTTCGGGAGATGGGCCAGGACCGTCTGTCTGCAAACAGGCAGCGTTACCGTGTCAACATCCTTCCAAACGCACGGAGTGAAACGCGACACACGCCCACATAAAAACAACACGCCTAAATAACAAAGTCCGATTCGGGGGAGTGCACGCAGAGGCCCAGCCCGGCGATGACGCAGGCGGGAGATGTCAGAAACAAGAAAAAATATGCCTTAGATTAATCTGGCTTAATCTGCGCATCAATAGAGAAAAAAAGTGACCAGAAGCTCAGGAGAGAGAAGTGTTACACAATGTCAAAAAGGTCTAAAAACAACACATAACATACATGCCAGAAACAAGAATGGGATACAATTTCAAGTTAAGCACTTAACTTTACATGTAGCCCTGGAACATTGGGATTTAATCCCAAATCGGGCACATGGACTGAAGTCCTGATACCAACTTCAACTCCCATGACAGCATTTGCATACATTTATCCCGGTATGTTTAAGCTCTGCCAGTAATTGTCCTGCAGGCCACTAAAAAGGAAAGAATGCAGTTCTGTAGCCAAAGAGGGGAGTGTCGAGGGCTTTGCCTCCCCCCAGCATTTGTCCATGCCCTCCTGAATAGACCAACCCCACATGGTGCCACCATTAGAAATAGTTGCCCTATGACAACCAAATCTTTAGGCTGTCCGCAGAACAGACGTAAATTACCTCTGCCCCATTAAGCGAGGTTTGCTTATAGATATAAAAAGCAATATCGTGTACTGCCACCATCTGTTCATGGCAGAAACCTGACTTTAAAATCACATTCATTTAATCCTGATGCTTTCAATTCAGTCTGTCCTATATGCCAATAAGTGTATTTCCTTTCTTGCTTACAGTGCTACTGCCCATTATAGAATTTATACAATGTCGCTAAAATACATAGATAAATGCATCTTTAAAACATAGATACCATTTTCTCGAGAGTAATTTCTTTAAGAACAAAACTGACACCTTTTCGAGATTTCTCCAATAAGTGGCCATGCATGCAGACAACTTGCTATCACAACTGTGCCATTAAGGGGGAAAAGGAAAAAACTACAAAATTTATTCATTCATTCATTCAAGAAAAAACATAATTAAGCATAATTTCTTCTACCAAGACTACTGCACAATTCACAAGTCTCCCCTTTCAAGGGTAACATCACCTCAAAACAAGTTTCTGTTGCCAATACCTTAACTCTCCAAAACTACTGCCTATAATCTGCATGAACCAGTATTAAACTTATGAGGTTAACAAAGATGAATGAGAGCAAAGAAAAAAGGAAGTCTGCTTGCAGCTGAGGATATTCATGCATGTGTGAAGTTGTCAGCATGACAGTTTCAAACAGGGATACAACAGGGGCATGGAAACCCTGGCAGATTCAGGGGGTCCAGCAGCCCTTGAATTACAGAAACCCCTAAATTAAAAAAAAAAAAAAATTACAATTATATAATGGGGGGGGGGTGCAAGGTGACATGTCAGGGGGACAGGATTTTTCGCTATGTCCCTGAACTCAGATGAGGCTGACATTCATTCAGCTCACCTGTTAAACCTGCATATTGTTCACACTCACCCAGAGTAGGACATGTCTAGACCGTCTACCTGAATCAAGCACCATAACCTTCTACGACCTGGCGCCAGTTAAATTTTTGTGCGTTTACTCACCCCCCAAACAGAGACCAAAATTTCTCTCATTCCCCCAATTCTTCCGTCTCACCCAAATCTAATCCCACCCTCAAATAAAGGACCTACGTAATCCTCATGTTAGTCATCCTACCCAAAGTAAGCCTTACAGCAGTGTTTCTCAACCCAGTCCTCAGGGACCCCCCAGACAGTCCACATTTTTGCTCCCTACCAACTCCCAGCACACCTGAATGAAACAATCCAGCAATCAAGAACACCAAATATCTGGGGCAGGTGTGTAGGGAGCTGAGGAAAGCAAGAATGTGGACTATCTGGGGGTCCACGAGAACTAGGTTGAGAAACACTGTCTTACAGTGTCACACGCAGAAAGACATGGTGCCAGCCATGTCCAGTTTTAACCTGACGTCGGCAACATAGAGCTGATTTTATGGGCATCTCGGCAAAGGCCGAACGGTCTGCGCAGTCTTTCAGAAAGAGTCCTTCCAGATTTATTGCTGCTGGTGGAGAAACCAAGATCAAAATCCGTTCCAATGGCTTTCCTGCCAAACCTCACAGACACATTTGATGTATGACAAACAGCAGAATTAGCTTCTGGGATTTTTTTTTCTTTTAAATTTAATTCATACTTCACAAAACTACAGAGAAGGATACACTAATTAAAAGGTACCACTATTTAAAAAAAGAAAAAAGGAGGAGAAAAAAAAAAAAAAAAAAAACCAAACAACAACAAATAGGGAAAAAGTTAAGGATTTGTTTTAATGCAGCAGGAGGTGTACCGGAGTGCGATTAAGCGAAACTTGAGTTCTGGGCCATTTCCAAAACCATGGCTTTAGAACAAATTATTTTGGTAACATTGACAGAAGAGAGTCTGAAATAATACTACATAACAGCAATTTTTTCATTTATAAAATTTTCTGTCATCGAATGAATTTATCTGCATATTTACTGTTGCATGTTAACTAGATAAGAACAGTGTTTCTGATTCCTTCCAGAAAACTCCAGAACATGGGAGGTCCCAACCTCCCCAACAAACACTACACTATTATAATACAAAACTGCCTAGAAAGAAACTCAACCCCAGTCTACACGGGGGGGGGGGTGTTAAACTGATGACATTATCGTTCAGTTATTCTTATAATGAAGAGACATTTTGTAAAGGCATGTCTTAAAG
This sequence comes from Mormyrus iriodes, assembly GCA_011763525.2. NCBI lineage: Eukaryota > Metazoa > Chordata > Actinopteri > Osteoglossiformes > Mormyridae > Mormyrus > Mormyrus iriodes. The sequence goes on from JAAGVU020000129.1 coordinate 18,420,272, forward strand.
TCAGAGATATTGATCCAAGCTGTAAAATAAACAAATATGTACGTTGTAACATCTCTGGCACACTACACTGAACCACATGACTCTTGATAACTGGCGCTGTCTAAATGTTAACTACTTCAGCAGACTTTCTTCAGGTTACAATGTCACTACTTTTACCCACCGAGTGTGGGGGGGTGGGAGTGAAAATTTTATCACAATAAGTTAAAAAGCCTAACCACCTACCCCTACCCATGCTGGAGAAAGAAAGCGAACCTTTTAGGTAACTAGCCATGAATTTTAAAACAAAATCAAGCTATCCCATACATTTACCCTAAAAGATTTCGGGTAACGTTTGAGGCTTTTCCGCTAACCAGATAAAGTTTCATAGAGCTTAATATACACCCTTTCATTTATTTAACCCCATTTCCCCTCTTGGAACAGGATATAGGGATTTGCATTTAAATCATCTATAGATGATAAATCACTACAATGCAGCATGCTCCACCACAATCCCAAAATATCCCCGTTTTCGCTGCAGTTGCAGCTTAATTACATATGCAAACTGCCACCAGAATATGATAGTGTAATCTGCCTGAGCATGCTGAGAAAATCAATCCACCAGGCATCCAAAAACAATATTTTTATTTACATAAAACACATAACCTACAGGCATTTTTGAATGAGTCAAATTATCGAGGAAAAACACGAAAACTGAACGGAGCTTATTTTTTGCACAGCGGTTGACCAAAGTCGGCAGCCACATGATGGGCCGGACATTCCCCAGCGCGCTCCCCAAACTGCGGGTGCATGCATGTCGGCGATTCATGCCACAAACACGACAAGTGAAAGACAAGCCTGACCTCGGCAGATAGGGACAAGGAAGAAATGACAGGCGAGGAGCATTATGTGGGTGGCCCCTGCTCCTGGGGCGCTACATGATTTCACATCGCCACCTCCTGGTCAGAAAACAAGAGCGGTCACTCTCACCTTTAGCTTTCCTCACTATTTTTTTTTCCCCCGGAATGACAGTTTGTAAACTATCCATTGCGATGTGCGAAAGAGCTCAACATGCTCCGGCTGAAGTGGATCATCCATTCGTCGGATATTATTTACAAACTACATCATATTTGCTTGGTACAACAACGCCATTTACCTCTTCATATAATCAGATTTAAGTTCTAATTTTAACAAAGCATAATTATAGCTAAAAGAAAAGCTGGCCATGTCATAAAATGCCACTTAAAATGCCATCCAAGAGGTTCTCCCAATAAAAGGAAATAGTCTGGTAACTTTCTCACAGACACACACACCTCAAGAAAGCCCTGGTAAGGGGGTTTATGACTGCTGTGACCCATGACCTCCACCAAGCCAAGTTCAATGTAGGCTGGGGGGGGAGAAGAGTTAAGGCTTCAAAACATACCTCACTACTACTCCACAAAGGGGGAGGAAGACTCCAGAAAGGCACAGGGAGAGAGATAGATAATGATTTACTCATCTTCTTGACCAGGCTGTAAAATGGGTTTACTTTAGTTTGATGGATGGATGGCTTCCTTGACTTAAACGGCAGGTTCAGAGAGCCATTGGGCCAGTGCAGACAGCAAACAGGATGACCGTTACCAGATTAACGGCTTGGGGCAGTGTGTGTTTGTGTGTTTTTGAGTACCCCCCCCCCCCACAGAGGTAGCTGTAATCGCCAGGGCAAGAGCACATGCGAGAGACAGGGGGTATGTAGTCAGAACTCCAGTCCTGCCTGTAATTGCCTGGGTGAAAGAGTGTTTTACTGCTCCGAGTCTGGATCTCAGGGTGAGAGCTGTTATCTGACTTCTCCCCTACACTCAATGTCAGCCCTAGTGCAGTAAAGTCAGAAGTATTCTCCCTTTATGACCCTTTATCTACATGAAAGGGAGGAAGGCAGGATACACCACTAAGCCACCTCATGCACATGAAAGGCAGATACAATACGTCATTTCGGGGCAGGCCATTAAAAAGGCTGGGGGCTGCACTTCTGTGCATTATCAGAGATGTCAGTGAGATCCTGAGACACACAAGCGACCCCACCCAAAACGCAGGAGCGACCCACCAGATCGTTGCTGTGAATGGCTCTGTGGGGGTACCATCTGTACTGTAGCTATGCAATGAATTTTATATGCAGGGAAACAGTTATCCTGCATGACTAATGTCATGCTTATTACCTTTTTCAACGTACCACTTTATTTTAATAATTTATCATCAAGGTTGGACTTAGCGCATGGGCTAACCTGAGCTGCAACCCAGAGCCCTGAGTTGTATATACAGCTCTGGGGAAAAAAAAGGAATAACAAAAAACAATTAAACTGCAACCACTGTATATTTTTTAACATATTTGCATTTTTTAAATCCTGGTTTGATCCTAGTTCTGCTGGCAGGAGGCTACACTAAGCAGCAGGTTGCTTCCAGGTTAAAAATTTCTAAGACAGCAGTACACAAGAACAAGGTGAAGGAGACAATACACTCTCGGTAAAAAAGTACCATTTTGTACCTATGAGGGTACAATTCTTGTCACTGGGGCTGCACCCTCAAGGATTGGCAACTGTACCTTAACTATGGGCAAATGTACCTTTTAAGGTACAGAAAAGGACTCTGAGGAACATTAACGTTATTGGTACCTTGGGGTACAAACCTGTACTAGGGCTGTACCCTTTTCTCTGACAGTATGGGAATGACCAGAAACCTGCCAGGTAAAAGGTGGAAGAGACTTTCTAAAGCGAGAGTTGACTTAACAGTTGACAGATTCTCAAACTGTTAATATAGTTTCTCATGAATCGGAGGATGACATCAAGTGACCTTCAAAAGGAATGGGAAACATTAAGCGGAGGTGTGAAGTGCACTGCTAGGACAGTTTGTGTCAGGCTCCTCGAAGCAGGACTCAAGTCCCATAAGGCAAGGAAGAAGCCCTTCACTAATGAGAAACAGAAGAACCAGGCTGTAGTTTGCTGAAGAAATTATATTAATCACAGATGCACCTCCATAAATTGAGAAATGAGTGAAACAAAAAATGGTTCTGTGGTCTCTTAATTTTTTCCAGAGCTGTATAATTAAAAATGTGCACCTTGGCAAATATTGTATTTCAACAACTTTACATATTTGCATGTATAAACTATTAAAACATAATGGCGTATCATCACAGGGAATTTTACCACCACGTTACTCTTAGATTATGACAGCTTTCTACTGAATGAAAGGTATGCAATTAAGCAGGTAAAAGATAAGATTATTGTGACTGATCTTACCACCAGACACCGGAGCATCCATAAACACAGCCCCCATTTTCTCTGCGGCGGCTGCCATCTCCTTGGAAACGGAGGGGTCTATGGTGCTGGAGTCGATGAGCAGGGAGCCCTTCTTGACCTTCCTGTAGGGGAAGAGGAAAGGTTCTGGGAAACTCAGAGGATGGCACGGTGAGGGAATTACCGCATCAAGAACGAGGGCATCAAAGCAAAGGGATCATCTGAGAGGACATCAGTATATATCCCCCGATAGAGCTGGGGCTTACCATCTGACTAACGTCAAACGGAACAGAGCGAGTCATTAATAAGTCAGTGCTGAATCTTCTCTTACACATGAATAAAGACACGAGTATTTGGAGTACAAACACTGAATAAATAACGTATTCTTTAACTATCCAATATAGAGACAATATCCAGCTCCTTCAAAGTCATATCACACAAATGCCACCTGATGCACTTTTGGTAATTCCCGTAAAATCCAGTATCTGATTGATATTAAGAAAGGGGGCGGGGGGGAAACAGTAGTTTGGCAGACTGCTATCAACCCTATGTGAGTACAGCTGCACATGCCTGTGAAGAGGCTAATCAATCCCAGGCGGGGGGTGGGGGGGGACACAGGTGTGGATGTTTCCAGGTGGTTGGTTGGCTGTCATCAGCCTTGCTGTCCTATTTTGATTCCAAGTACACTGGATTTTAACGATGGCTCATGAAGCCAAACAGTGGCTTAAAAAGCTCATGTCTGATAAAAAGACGTGCCACTTTTACCAAAACATGGGTTGTGAGTTATCGCAAAGCATTCTGGTTAAAACACACCCCTGTCACAACCATCCTTACGCCATCAAGCCTACAGTCACACCATGGCACCTCAAACACCACTTGGCAGTTTTACCGCATACTCTCAGATGCTCCTCCAGGCTAATGCAAAATGAAGTTCTCACACCCACTTCCAAGCTGGTCTAAAATAAATCACACGCTCTCATGTACTATTAATGATTCACATCTATAATACCTCACCCGTTAAAATTCTACATTTTGTATAAATAGGCCAGTAGCAGCATGACTAGAGGGTTAGTAAATTCCACACCATGAGTTGTTTTTTAACAAGTGTTAAATAAACTGATTATCATATGGTATGTTACATTTGACATAGGACCTTCAGCTTGAAAGATGGATGTATGATTGAATGATTTTTCAGGTTGTGTGTAATTATTTCACAAATGTAATTATCAGCTTTTGGCATACACTGTGTATCAAGTTGCTCAATTAAGGTGTGCACTAAATTAATGTTCCACTGATTTTGCAAAAGGGGCTATACACCCAAGTCAGCGCAGTGCCTGAGTGGGTAGGTTGGTCGCCTCACACCTCTGGGTTCAAATCCAGCCTCAGCTGTGTGTGTGGAGTCTGCATGCTCTTTCTGTGTTTTTGTGGGTTTCCTCCAGGTACTCCGGCCTCCTTCCACAGTCCAAAGACAGGTAGTTCAGGCGAATGAGTAAAATCACAGCAATCCTAATGGGATAAGCGATGCTTTATGGACAGACTGCTTGATGTTTCATGTTTCATTCAGAAAAATGCTGCTGAACAACCCAAATCATGCATACTTGACCCAGATCTGTCAAGCTATAAAATATGCACGTTACACGCAAATTCTCCTGTAGGGGAACTTTACTGTGAGCAGCACAATCAGGCTGACAGGGAAAAAAAATAGTCACACATCAGGGCAGATGATGTTGCTCATAATCAGGAAATAAGAGAAATAAGCACTGATGATTTGCAGAGCTGAATGTTTCTACTCCTGCCAGTAGGTGAAATGTTTTAGCAGGCAAAGAGACTTTCCTTGGAAACCTAGAAAACAGCCTAGCAATATAAAAAAAAAGACCCTTTTCTTGGCAGGAATTCAGATTTAACAGAAAACCCCTATAAATCTGTTATGTACATGTGGATCCCTAAAGTTTCAATTAGATACAAAGACGAAAATCTCCCCATCCTTACAATGGGTTAGGGTCATTAGCAATTCAAAGCGTTAACATAGTTCAGGCTGTGAGGAGGGCAGCACTTACTTGAGGATGCCATTGGGACCGGTGTAGACCTCGATCACATTAGGACTGGAGGGGAGCATGGTGATGATCCGATCAGTCTTGTCAGCAATCTCAGCAGGACAATCCAAAATCTGATTCCCACAAACATCCAGGTTAGACTCATTTCCCTAAAACGACCCTCAGTCCATACATTATGCCTCAAGTCCTGTGATTTCAGGGGGAGTTTTACCAAGAGCTATGGTCAGTTGGGTAGATGGATGGGTAGATATTTACCACAAGATTGAATATATTTTAACATCAATGCCATTCTTACAAGTAAAATCACTCAACTTGCACAAAATGCAGGCACGCTTTTGATGGAGCAGATTTATAACCATGCACTTTATAGCTATTAACTACAATGTAATCACACGTCATATTGCCTATTCATCAATTTGCGTGACACATGAGAATATTTACATTGAAATAGCTCCCAGGGGCTTTGTTTACCTTGGCTTGCCATGAGTAAGAACATAAAACAAGAATTTTGAATGTCAGTCCAGAGCTGAGTGCAATGATTCCTTTCCTTTAACATGCCTTGGAAGGGCTCAGTAAGAATACATATTGTCTCCTACCTGTGGTCTTCAATCTTTTTTATACACAGTGAGAGCTACTTCTACAAAGAAAATAACGTGCAGCACCAAAAAAAGGGGGTGACTGGGAGGCGACAAAGTTTTTTGGGGGGGGAGAGTTTCTAATCAGTTTTACTTCAGATTTATTGTTATTTCAGTTATAAAAAGACGACTTTTGCAAAATAAACCCAGGTGCATTTTGTTTTTTGTTTTTTTTTTGGAAGCAGATTTTCCTCAAAGTTCCCCAGAGGGACTTCACGAGGCAACTTGAGCCTTGAGCATCCCTTGGATTAAATATGAATGTCTTTCCCCCTCCTATTAACAACCTTTATCATCTGAACCATTCATTCAAGAAATTTTCGGAAATGATGTGCTTGGTGAATAAGACTATTCATTATAATTCGATTGTCACCAAAATCATTTGAGGAGCCATGTCTGCACAAATTCAGATAATTCAACAAACATTTCATGCAAGTGAACACATCTCTGTTTGCCCATGTCACTCTTTGTAATCCTTAGTTTCTTAACCCTCAGTGCAATAAAAAGGCAGCAAAATTCATTGATAGACTGTAAAATGTGAAAATGTGTGTGCGTGTACACAAATTGAATTCATTACTCACTAAAACTAAATTAAGCATTAATTGGTATACATGAGAAGTGGTACATTGACTTCCAGCATATTTCCCACACACTATACAGGAAATTCCATAAATGTCTCTCTTCAAAATGTAGCAAACTACGTTATTCTTGTTTAGCCTTAAGCAAAGTTGTAAGATCTTCAAATAGTCAATTATGCCACCTGCAATATCAAATTTACGAGCATCAGAAAGATTAAACCTAGATTAGTCAATCATTTCAAACATTTATAATATTCTGTAACAGTCACATGGCCTCTTGAACTAGCTACCTTCTGCTCATGTCCTTAAGCACTGCAGAACCTGACATGCCTGTTGATTTTGTAAGAGTGAAAGAGACTGCCAAGTATATTGAGATGCTGAGCAGTGGTCGCACGTCCCAGCACGTAGCTAGCATGTACCTAGGAAACCCACCTGAGCACCCAGGTCTTGAAGTTCCTTGCACGACTCAGGAAAAATGTCTGTGGCGATGACTGGATAGCCTTGCTTCAGCAGGTTCTTAGCCATGGGCTTTCCCATGTTCCCCAACCCGACAAACCCCACCTGTGTTTTGGAGGCCACAGCCCGTGACAAAGCTGAATAGGAAGAAACGCGCATTAACACACGTTAGACATGATGAGACAACACCAATCACATGCAGAATTATTAAGCAGGTGTGCATTTTGCTTGAATCTTCTCTTCTGACCAATAGTTTGAATGGACTGTTTAAAAACGGAGCATGCTCAGTATTCGGTCTGACTACTTTCGGTTTGGAGTAAAACAGGGAACCATATGCTGTCCTGTGCAAAACAATTAAAGAAATTATTATTACTATTAAAGTGGGCCAAAAAAGAACCTTACCGGGAGTGTGTGGGGAGGGGGGGACAACATAGTAAGGTGTCAGTCAGAGGGATATAAAATAATCAAAACTGCCAAGCTCTTAAAAACGGATCATCATACAGCTGAGTGTTTTGTGGCCAAAAGCCAAAGAAGCATGGAAGTAGCATGCAAAGAAGAAACGACACACGTGTCAAATTTAAGTACTAGGTGCAGTGTGCAGCATAACACAGGTCACAAAGACTGAAACACTACCTCAACTCAATAAGGCGCACAACCTAAAATATCAAAACTGGGGAAGGACATGTCTCAAGGCTTTTTAGAAGACCCCTCCTTTAATCACTGGTACATGAAGAAGCAGTCAGCAGATTTTTTAAAAGGTTATGATATTCATGCAGGACAATGCCCCTTCGCATGCATCAAAGACTTCCATAGACTGGCTAAGAAAGACTTTAAAGGTGACTGAATTTTGACCTGACCCCCTTTGTAGCCTGACTTAACCCCCATTGAGAACTACCGGGCCTAACTAAAGTATGAGATTCTCGTGATGGTCATTGAGAAGAAAAGTGGCTATACAGGACATCAAACTTGGTAAAGTGGACTATATAGAACGGTCGATAGTTTGTTATTCCTTATATAGACTGAATAACTAAAGTTTTTTTATTAATATATTTAACCGTGAATAGAGAAAAATCCACTTAACTTCTGATTCCCTAATAATTGTGTACACTGATAAACGTTTTTCCATTTATTTTTGTTTGCAACAGACTAATGTAACATTTTCTCACCAAATAAATTTACTTGAAGCAAAAGAAAACGTCAGAATTCACTTTTATATATCTGCCCAACTTTGGCTAAAAATTATTGCCAGCAATAGTACTTGCCTAATAATTCTGCAGTGTATTTTTCATTTAACAAATGAACATTACAGGCATATGAAGGACAAAACAATTTAAACTGATAAACTTCAAGCTACTAAAAAAAAAATTACTGTCACAAGATCAGGAAAAATTCCCAGCAGAAGTCAATGCCTCCATAGATCTATAGTACAAAATAAATGGACAAGTTAAATAATCCTTTAGGAGCTATATAAACTGGCATATCTTCTGTATGCAAATATCAAGAAGGTCTTCTGGGCTTAAAAAGGCTTGACTTCACTGAAAGCTTTTGCAAAATATGACCAAGTGCATACCTGAACCCTACAGAGCTGAAAGTGAGATGCTACACACAGCCAATGACACCACTGTCAACATTTAAGGACGTTTTGATCTATCAACGCTGACCACCACCTCAACATTGAAGCCCATCACAGGACAGCAACTGCATGGATGTTACTACAACATGCAAACTGCACACCCAAGAACACAGCTGTGCATGGAAGTGTGATGGCACTGCAACACTAATGACCACAACAGAAAAGGGTATAAACAATCCGTATGCATACAGAAATACTTCCTGCATGGTATGAGTGTGTTCTGATGCCAGCTAAAATTACAGTCAAGCAAAACCTAGATTAACAGATTAACAGTCAAAAGGGTCTGATAACAGCCAAAGAAAACCTAGATTAGATTAACATATACATTAAAATGTAAGTTATTAACTAAAACTACAAACTTGTAACCAGTTTTGCTGGGTTTCTATGACTATTGTAACAATTCCCTTCTATTAAACCTACATGACTAGACGAAAAAAGGGAAAAAACAGGGAAAATGCGTCTCATTAGGAACAACGCCCTTTAAATGGTCTGACAGCAATGTACTATGTAGGACTTCTTTTAATCACGGTTTTCTTTCAGAAAGGTGAGCAAACATGCAATCTGGCAGAGCTGATAAATTTACCTCACCTTACCTCAAGGGTAAATGAAATCCTACTTCAAAAGGTAATTTTCCAGAAACGACTGCAAAACAAAGTAACTTAACACTAGCATTTTCATGTGGACGGTGAGAGATACTCATCTCTTTCCGCACTACAGCAAGTAATACATCCAATTTGTGTTTGCAAGTATCAGCCTCGCTCATGAATTTTATTGATTATTAAGTATAGCTGCACTTTCGAAGGAAGAGGCGTGTTTAAAGATGCACAACTGATCCCTGAAAACTGCTGCATAGCAAGTTATAGTCGACAAGAGAATATTACCTTTTATTTTCATTGTCATCATTTAATTTAATTTCATTTATACCTTAAATGGCATAATACTGCCGTCTACTGCAATTCCCTTTCCGGCTAAATAACTGGATGTTAAGTTACATCTTGCGATGCAGCAAGAAGCGACTAGGTGACATTAATGCAACATGCTTATTTTGGCATTTAGCGAAGAACCGATGCCTAAGAAATGGTACCTGGCAAACGATCGGCATGACAGGCAGGTGCAACACCGTACGCTAGCCGACTCAATAAGGCAGCTACAGCCAATAAGCGACTATTTATGCGCTACTTTTGTCGGCCCCACACAGCGAGAGTAAACTACGCGCACAGGGGGCAAATGCGCACTCAGTTTTGAAACCTATGACAGTAAGCGCATACGTTACCCAGCGAAATGACGACATGCTTGTTCCACTTCTTAAATAAATTTTGAGACCTTCTAACCAGGGCAGCCATGCTGATCTCGGTTTTACATCGGCTGGACAGGATTGACTGGAGATTATGTGTTTTTTTATCCAATCATCGATGTCTGTTCAATCTCGGGTCCAATGAGATGTAAAGGAGGGCGGGCGTGTAGAGGTATTATTTCAGTTATTCTGTTCAAAGCGATGGACCAATGGGAGCAGTGCAACCATGTTTGATGACGTATTCGTGACAGCATACAACCTTCAGGCCATAATTGTATGCAACGTTTTGTAGCGAAACACGGTGTCTGGACGATTGCTTTTGACCGCTGGTTGGTTTAATTCTAAATGATTAAAGTCGCGCCTCGTTTGAAATATACCCATTTACTGGTGTGTGATCCCCCTCCAATTTACAGTAGTTAAATCATCGTTTCCATTAAAAGGTTGATGTTTGGAGAAAAGGTGAAATTAGAACCAGATATATAATTTGCTGCAAAGCATGTTTGCCATTAAAAACGGATCCATTTTTCGTCGCCATAGTTCATTTCGTAATCATACAGTTGAAACAAAGTAATATAATATACCAATGTTATGTCATTTACTGTACAATAAATGTTTTCTAACTGCATATATTACAACTGATATGTCTGTAGATATTTTCTCTAGCAGCTACAGGTGTAAAAGTAAATACGCTATGAGTATATATGGATTAAACAAGAGATCTTATATGCAAAATATTTGCTTGCAACATAAGATTATTAGGGGTGGCGTAGTTGTTCCGAGTGATAACGCTGCCGCTTCATACCTCCAGGGTCGAGCGTTTAAATCCTGCATCCACTTTGTGTTTGCGTGCTCCCCCCATATAATGCAGGTTTCTCTGGCTTCCACGTATGGTCCAAACACATGCAGTTTAAATAATCTCTAAATTACATGCATGTGTTTGTGCCCTTTGATGGATTGGCATCCTGTCCAGGGTGTAATTGCGCGTTGTGCTACTTGGAATAGGCTCCAGGCAAACTGTTCAGGATAAGCGGTTAAAAGACGGAAGGACATATTGCCTAATAAGAAAGGACAACTTTACCATCGTTGGGGAATAATTAGTGAAATACTGATCTCACGTTTGTTCACCATTAATGAATCGTGACGTATCTTTTGTCTCAAGAAATATAGTATACGTACAATATAACTTTCATTCTTTTGGCATATTTCCAGTCAACGCGGGTTAGCATAACCGTTGGGACTTTTCAGCATCCTACCCCCACTGTCCTCTTTTTTGCAAAGTAAAATATGATCACCCTAGGTAATTAGTAATTTGCAACCTATTACATTTCAAAAGTAACCATTCCAACACTGTGTGTAACCGTTTATTATTAAATGGACAAATGGTAAATGTGGCTGCATTGTCGATATTTCGGGCAAAATCTTGCAACACACAAACGTCTAGATGCAGGAAGATGATGTTGCCATGAAACGTGATGTCATAAAAAAGCCCGTACCGAAAGTCACACCGGAAGTGATGTTATCGTGTTTTGAGACTTCAGGAAGACGGCGAGAAGAACTGCACTTCGGATAACTGCGTCAGTAGTTCCGAAGATAAAGTTTTACACATCTTCTTGTTGAAAATTATATTGTTTTATCTATGCTTTCGGCTCGTTGCTTGTAATGTGTCGTGTCCTATACTAGCTCGGTAAAGGTATCTATTTCTGGCGTTTTCAGTTTTTGTTAGTTGAGCGCATATAAACAATTCAGATAACAATGTGGTTGTGACTGTCTGTGTCCAGTGTTTTCTATTTGTCGGTGCTTGGTAATATTTGTAAAGGCAGGTGGTGAAGCTTTGACATTTTACATCGTATGATCCATTAGCGACAACTGGCTAGCCGCTAGCGTATGCGAGCTGCTTGAATTATTTTCTCGGAGCCTAACGGCCTGGCCAGTGGAATGGGCCTTAAAGAAAAAGGTCGATTTTCAGACGTCATCGGCCGCATTTTATCTATATTGAGGTAGTTTTATGGGAGACAGCGGAGATTTAAGCATTCCGCGGACCGTAATGGGAGATCATGTGACAGGCTTTGTTACCCGAACCTTAATCCGATCGCTTCCACTTTTAAACCGGACACTTCAAACAGGAAAAGGCAGTCCGGTTTTCCGTGATAATGAAACCTTAATGGCATATTTTACATCCTCAGTTTCTACCAGCGAAACTTGAATGCCGATGTCGTTGTTGTTGATGCTAAGACGTTGATCATGTCTTTTTGGGCAATACAATTAATAGGTTATTTGGGTTATATATGGGTTAAATGCATAGAACACATTTCGCTGTTGTGCACTGTGTGCTGTGATTTATGAAGAATGTCAGCCACTTCACGTCATTCACTTCCTTTTGTACTGTAATTCTTTCTTAGCCGTATTCATAGGGTGAATATTGGTTAAGTGGGACAAAAGATAAAATGGGATACTTTGTCTTTATGCATCTGTGGTCTCTTACCCTCAGTTCTTGAGCTTTCAATAATACCTTTGTTTTAATATTTATAAAATTTTCCATGTTTACCAATATCCACCCTATGATACTTACTGAGGAGTTCTTAATGCTATGGAAATTAAATTCACAGCCAGTTAGACCTTCCACAGACAGACAGGGATCACACTTCAGTGTTTGGGTATAATGACATAACATACATCCTCCGCTTCACCTGTACTCCAGGAGTGTCTGTTGGACCAGGAAATGGCGTTATTCCATGAAGGCACGTTGGCTAACAGTGGCATGGAGACCTCCAATTTCGCCCACGTTATCTTCCAGAATGTGGGGAAGAGCTACCTTCCCCATGCGGCGCTAGAGTGCAGCTACACCCTCAGCCAATTCATCAAGCCGCATCCCAAGGACTGGGTCGGCATCTTTAAGGTTAGTTTCGTCCTCGTTCCTTTACCCTTTTCTTCCTTTACTCGTCTCCAGTGTTTGTAGCCTCTAGGCTCATTTTAGGTGTTTTGGGAAACCTCTTTTAGTTAACTTTAGTTTAGTTTTTAGTTAAGTTTAGTTTAGTCCCAAACAGAAGAACAATAAGTTTTTCACTTGAGTCTGTCTAGATCAGGGG
>JAAGVU020000129.1:18442046-18456749 GCA_011763525.2 Mormyrus iriodes
TGTGTTTGTGTGTGTTTGTGTGTGTTTGTGTGTGTTTGTGTGTGTTTGTGTGTGTTTGTGTGTGTTTGTGTGTGTGTTTGTGCATGCATGCGTGAGCACGTGTGTGTATTGGGGGGTGGGTGGGTCATGTATATGTTATATATACCAAAGGTCCCCACAATGTGATTTAAAAAATCCTGTTATTTTGATGATGTGGGGACCATTTTTCTGCTCCCCACAAGGGGAAATTCAATTTTATTAAAATCTGTGACCGCAATCAAAAAACTAAAATGCCAAAAGTCATGCATTTTGTTTGGTTACTCATGGTTAAAGTTAGGGCTGAGTAGGGGTTAAGGTTGGGATTAGGGTTTTTCCCATAGAAATGAATAGACGGTCCCCACAAAGATATGGGTACAAATGTGTTTCTGTGTGTGTGTGTGTGTGTGTGTGTGTGTGTGTGTGTGTGTGTGTGTGTGTGAGACTCATCTGAGGCTGACAGGCCTGGCAGCCATTGGGGAATGAGCGATCCTCCCAGTGAGCCGTGACGCACCTCACTGAACGGGAATTCACGTGGCTGACACCCATGCCCCGGATGAATCAGCCCTGATCTCAGGGCTGTCTTCTGATCTCTGGACCAGAGGGGTATCATGACTCAGCTGGGCTCTGCTCTCACTGACTTCCTCCCCCCCGGGGGGTCCGATTCCAAACCTGCGTCGCGCTGTCTTCAGAACCACTCTGCCTATCACGTTGCCAAGATTGACGAGTGCCTTGGGCCTCCTGCTTGGTTTCCTCCAGATTCCTGAAGAATGTTGTAATTCCTCATTCTCTGGCTCATTTTGATGAAGTCTCCCCCCTTTCAGTCTTTCCCAGAAAGGTCCATGCTGGGACAATGAAGAACTTTTCTCCATGTTGACACCCCCCTCAAAATTCTGACGCTTTCAGGAGCTGTTGGGCACGATGCGTACCCTGCAGGAGGAGCAGGAGGAGGCCAAGAAGAGGCACGTGGAGGTGGCCGCCAGAGTGGCCCAGCTGGAGCAGGACCTGATCGGAGTCACACAGAAGGGCCTTCAGAAGGAGACAGAGCTGGACTGGTGGGTGGAGTGGCTGCTCCCGCTCTCGAGTGTCACAGCAGCATGCCTGGATGCAAAGCTGCCCGATCGTCCTTAAATGCCTCCGTCCCCGCCCGCACAGAACTTTCCGGATGGTTCTACCGACCTGTGATCTCTGCAGGGGGACTGTAGGGCGCAGCTTTCTTTCTCCTCTGCTGGGAAGCACCGACACTAACTGTGACTGTCATCTTTCGACAGCCTCAGGGACAGGGTGAAGAAATTAACCCAGGAGAAGGACACCCTAGACACACAGCTGAAGAACGAGCGGGACGAAAAGGGGCTCTATAAGGTAACTGGGCCCTTGGTTTTTAATGTGTGTCATAACGCATGCAGATACTCATGTCTGTCTGCTCAGTGTCAGCAGCCTGTCTGCACAGTCGCCTTTCTGAGGCTCGCTACCTTGTGCCCCTCACCCCCCCACCCCCATACACCATACAGACCCCTTCCACCAACTTGCCCCACCAGACACGCTCAAGCATTGCATTCTGTGCAATTAGATCTAGCTGTTTTATGTGCTCGTGTTTAAACTGAGCTTTTTGTCTTCCACATTGTTGGTGGTTCCCCTCTGGCTGCCGGGCAAGTAATTTAACATAAACAGAACCTAGAACTAGGTTTCCGGTTTGGCATCTGCGTCCAGTTGCACGTCCTGTCTGACAAGGCCCGGAACGCCTTAAAAGTGGTTCCACTTTCCTGTTGCCTCAGGTTCACCTGAAGAACCGGGAGCTGGAGAACACCAAGCTGATGGCCGAGCTCCAGGTGCTGAAGTCAGTGGATGTGAACAAGGAGAACACCATCGTCCAGCTGAAGGAGGAGGTTTGCCGATTGGAGGCCTGTGTGGCGGAGAAGGAGAAGCTTCAGCGGGAAATGCTGGCCCAGACCTCAGCCACGGTAATTAGGAGGTGTGGGAGAAGTACATTTAACCAGGAGATCCAGCATAATTAATTCCCTTTTTCACAAACGCAAAAGCCGTACTCAGACCACCTTGCCTCCCATAAGGGAAAGGTGATCATGGTCATTTAAGAGTCTTGAGATAACAGCACATGTGGTACCCATTATTCCTGAATTTTAAGATCCCTGAATTTGTTAGTGTTTGTTAGTTTGTGTTAGCCTGTGTTAACGTGTGTTAGCATGTATTAACACATGTTAGAATGTGTTAACGTGTGTCGGCATTCATTAGCGTGTGGTAGCATGTGTGTAGTAATGCGTCTTAATGCACTTGTGTGGCAGAGAGAGATTGATGCACTGAAGGAAAAGCTGCGCCAGGCTGAGGAGCAGCTGCAGTCAACCCGCCAGCGGGCTACCACGCTGGCGTCAGAGCTAAGGGATGCATCAAGCGCACGTGACCACAGCGCCTCGGAACTGTACCGTGCGCGCCTGGAGCTGGAGGAGCTGCGCACAGGCCAGGCGGAGGCCCGTGCAGAGTGCAGCCGCCTAGGGGGTGAGCTGGACAGGACGAGAGGCGTGACTCGACAACGAGCGGTATGCAGCTGCATGACGTACCCAGAATCACCCTTCGTCTCCGCCCACCTCTCGCCATGCTGACCGGAGTTTCGCACTCTGCTGCAGGGGAGCTGTGAGGAGACAGGACCCAGTGTTGCCATGGCTACGGAGGCAGAGCTTCAGCGGGAGGTTGAAGACCTGAGGCTGAGGTTACAGATGGCTGGAGAACACTACAAGGAGAAGTATAAGGAGTGCCAGAAACTGCAGAGACAAGTGGCCAAACTTTCTGAGCAGCAGGGGGTTAGTCCCACCTCAGCCCACCATAGTGGCAGCTTGTGAGGCCAATGGCAGTTTCCCCATTGATATCGTTTTTCTGTTGCCAGGAGATGAAGAAAAGTCCGGGGGCCTCTGGAGCTTTGGTGGCAGACGTGACGGCAAGCCCTCCGCCCAAAAGTCTAGAGCTGTCGACCTTAGGTGACCCCACCTCCTCAATCAGCTTCAGCCTTCTCCCAGGTTAGATGAAAAACCCTCTGATCCATTTCCGATTTTCCCTGCCGCAGGAGGTGTGACCTCGGTGGATGTTATGCTTGACACGTTGATTCAGGAAAAGCTCAAAGACATAAGCAAAGAAGTGGTCGAGAAAAGTGAGAAGTACAAGAGATGCAAGCAGGTGCTGAGCGTAAGTGCTGCGTGGATGTGGTGCAGCGTGGCCTTCACAGCCCCCGTCCTATGAAAGGGCACAGCACCAAGTGACGGGTTGGCGGCACTCTGTAAGGTCAGTAAAAGGTGACATGACCGGACAGGGGATGGTGGAAAACCTCTGTGTCATGCGCTGCAGGAGGAGAAGGAGCGGAGCAGCACGTTTGCAGATGAGCTGACCAAGATGGAGGCGAAATGGAAGGAGCAGCTGAAGATCAATGAGAACCTGAAGCTGCAGTTGGCCGCAGAAGAGGATCGCTACAAGGTCTGCGGGCCACCCTACTCTAGCCTGTTGCGGCCACATGGCCACAGCCGTGATATATTGGAGTACAACCGCACAACTTCAAGTATGTTACTGCTTTTAAACAACAGTTCGAGTAGCATTTATACGTTAACAGTAATAAGCCACAACAGATGATACTTTGCTTGATTAAACATTTATGGACATCTGCAAAAAAAAGTGGTTCCCACCAGTCAACTGTTGACTGTTGCCAAGCAGCACAAACATTCTATCACAACACAGCACATTTGCTCCCAACTACTTTGCATCATTTAAATTTGTTTGTTTCCATTAACAGGTTTTAGATGCATGTGTAAAACGGAGTGATGCATCTGATGTAAAATGTCTGAGTGCGGTTGTACTCTGATAACAGCACTTATAGAACATCTCTTGTCCAATCAGATTCCTTGCTTGGAACTAACTATTGCATAATGCAGAATGTGACTAGTAGACTAGTTAAAATATGGATTATCTTCATGTCCATAATTATAAAGTAGAATATGACCAATCGGTTAGTCGGTGAGGGGAAGGAGTAACACTTAAAAGGCCAAGAAGCATGATTATTACTTGGGTAAGTAAGGGTAAGAACGAACCTCAGACTGGCGCTGCACCAGTAGTAACAACTGTGAAGACTAAACTCTTGGCAGTTGGCAGCAAATTTAAAGCTCTGTGAGGACTGTCAGGTCTCTGGGAGCAGTTTTCCAAGCACCCACTGGTCCCTGAAACCTGCATCCTTTCAAAGATGTTTTTATGGCTGTTTTAGATGAAGAGTCGCTCTTTGATACCACCTTTGGAGGAGTCTAAATATACAAAAAGCAAGGTTTACAGACAGGCTATTTGGGAGCTTTTACGGCTGTTTATGTGAAGGCTACGCTGTCTAATGCAGTTGTTGGCTTGCAGTGTTTCGTGTCAGCTCTGGGTATATTGTCTTTTTGTCCTGGGATGGAATTCTTTTAGTTGATTTTTGTCACGTAAATATGTCAGTCATGCAAACCGCAGCATCGAGACGTTTTTATTTTCAAGATCTTCTTTAAAACCTGGGGTCCAGGCTCCAGATTTCTTATCTTATCTGTGTCTTCCAAGGCCATTTCATAAGCCGATTTGGTCCTTTAACCATTTCTCCATTGCAGAGTCAAGTGGCTGAAAAGGGTCGGGAGGTGAAGGAGCTCAGGGAGAGCCTCGCTCTGCTCATGAAGGAGAAGGAGAAGCTGGAGGAGGTAAGAGCTCGAGTTCCGTTGTCTGGAGGCAGTCATTTTGAGCTAAGAATGCTGTGTTTTGGCCTGCAGACTCCCTTTGGTTTATCATTGCTCTCTAATTGGACCAGCAAAGTCAGTGACTTCTTATTTTCCATTCAATTATTGTGGACCACAGTGAGATCCACACAGTCGAAAGGTAACACTCTTACCGCTCGTAGAGCAAAATGACCCAATTTGAGGTTCAGACTCAATAAATGAAATTGGCGCCTAAAAAAAAAGTCAATAAAAAGCAGACTTAAAATTCCTTTGAAAATGAGAAGTTTTTTTTTTTTTTTTTAATGAAGGAGCTAACTAAACTGTGTGTGTGTGTGGGTGAACCCACTGGTCTGGGTTTTCCATGTGTTTACAGGCGTGTGATGTATTGTTTGGGGAAGTGATGGAGGGCATTGACGTAGGGAGTCTGTGAGTGTGATTACAGTGTTCTCAGGCGTGTGTATGGCAAGGTATGTTTTTCTGAGGCACAGTCTTTATCCTTTTGACGTAAATGTCATGTACTGCTCGCTTGATTTCCGTAGAATAGGAAATGTCAGGGATAGCATACACAAATTTAAGTGCTGTTCTGAAATTCTCCTACCATGTAATAAATGTGTGCGCTTGTATACCCACACAGAGCTCTTAATCAGGGACACTGGTTTTGTTTTATTGAAAGTCGAGTCATTTTTCCTCTTGGCCTGCCTGGGTTGTTCAATAAATGTAGCTGCCTGGCATGAACAGATAACACAATAAAGCTTGTGGCCGTTCTTTTCCTGAAACAGCCCTAATTTGTCGTCAGTTAAAATGCACTTGATAAATTCCTGCAAACCAAATATGTTTGCCCACTATTCAATAAAAGCGGGTACCAGAAATGCCAGTTTGGTCACTTGAACTCTCGGTGAGGGTAATGCCCCCTACGATCTCACTGGACTGTTTAAGCTCTGAGTGGCTCCGTAAACATGTTGTCTGCACCCATCACTTTAAGATTGTACTGAATTTTTAAGATCCTGTATTGAGTGTGCGATTCCCCAGCTTGTACTTTGACTTCAAATGGTATGATCGTGTCTCTTGCAGGAGCTGCAGAAGGCCTTACAGAGGGAACTGTCCCAGCAAGTGAAGGGCGAAAGCTTGGATAGGACTCAGCCCGTGTTACTGCATTACCCACTGCCGTACCCCGAGGACCCCCCACTGACCCCCCTCATGCCCGGGCTTCCCGCTGACCTGCAGTTCGGAAACCCATACAACTCCTCACATATTCAAGGTGGGGACCCCCTTTTCCCTCCATGAATGGCACCAGTGTGACACTGAATCATCATCTTGGATTAGAGGCTTTGCACCATTGAATTTTGGTCTGGATTTTTTTTTTTTCCTCTTTTCAGATGGCTCTGATGGTGAGCTGTCTCTGGAGCAGATCCCCAGGCTACCCCCAGCCGGGCCCCCTTCCTGGGACAGCGACGTTGTCTGCATCCAGCCGTCACGCAACCCGAGCCGGCCTGATGGCCTGGAGGACCCTGAAGAGCAGAACAATGTGAGTCCTCCGGATGGGCTATACCAAAGACCTGCTATCTGTCCGCAGCCTTCCATGTTGGATAATATGGCCATGTTCAGTATTATAGCAGGTGGTGTATTGGGAGATGATACGAAGTTTTATGAGGTGTTATAAGATGAGTCCACTGGTCTGGATGATTAGTCTTTACACATGGAGTTGTCGCTCCTGATTCCTCCTGTGTCTCCAGTTGTAGGCTGGCAGTCTGTTAGACATACACTAGAAGCCTCTGATCCTGTCCAGGGGCCCCACACGGCCTTCGGCCTGCGAGGTGATTTTGCTATTTCTCATATCCAGCAGGACAGTGGTCAGGTGCAGCAGGAAGGTGAAGATGGAGTACAGAGCAGCCCCCTGGTGGAGGATAGCCAAACCCCCTTCCGCTTTGACTCCAGGTAACCTAGTTCAGAGGTCAGGGGACGCTGACTTGCTTCCGGCCCGTGTTTTGTCCACGGTAAGCCGGTAGCGGGGCTGCAATGCTGTTGGCAGGCTGTTGACAGGCAGAGCTGTCGGTTGGCCAGTGGTTCCGGGGCCCACCCAGGCGGACACATGCTGTTTATTACGCCGCCTCTCGAGGCATCAGCAAGCCACCGGGGGCCTTTTTATGAGAGCGCGGTCGGAAGCTTGGCAGATGGGAGAATGGATCTGACAACCAAGAGGTCATAGGTTCAAAACCCATCATGTTACCGTGTGTCTTTGGTCTGGTATTAAACTTGATATGTTGCAGTAAAAAGTGTTTAAAGTGGAGCAAATTAATAAATGCGTAATAGTGTAGTAGTGCAAGTTGTTTTGGATTAAAGGCTTTGTAAATACTGTAGTAAAATGCCCTTAATTGTCCACATAAGCTTCTCAAAGTGACACGCGGATATGGGGCACTCCCCGCCCCTTTCTGTGCAGCACGGAGGTCCAGAAGCGCTGCCCGTTGTGCGAGGTCATCTTTCCCCCCAACTACGAGCAGAGCAAGTTCGAGGAGCACGTGGAGAGTCACTGGAAGGTGTGCCCCATGTGCAGCACACAGTTCCCCCTGGACTGTGACCAGGGCGCCTTCGAGGAGCATGTGCTCACACATTTCTCCAGCGACACGCTCAATTTCGACTAGGCCCCCCGGAGGCTGAGGAGAGTGGGGTGTGGCTGCATCCTCGCTGCTCCCATGTCGCTAAGCATACACCTTTATGACCTAATTGCATGCACTGAAAGTGAGAAGGTTTAGCGTAATGACACCAGTAGTTCTGCTTCTCTTTGTATCAGTAAGTGCAGGTCAGGTAAGAAATCCTCATTTTATCGTGTGAGTTAGGTCTTTATCACATTAATATTTTGAACTTGAGAGTGTCAGCTGTGCAGGGGTGTAGTGTTGCAGTCGTGGCATTGGTAAGATACAGTGACTCCTGTGCGTGTGTGATCTTCAGTTCAGATGTTTTTTGTTTTCCTCACTATTGGCTCTGCGTTATTTTACCAGTTTGAGTGCTTGTTTGGTCTGTTTTAGTGTCACACAGGGTTTCTCAATGCTCCAGTTTTTACGCTTGTATGTGATTCTCTGTAAAGGGGATGTCGCTTTTGAAAAGCTGGTGATGGAAACCCATCTATTTTCAGTTCTCACTGTTGGTTCATGGTACAACTAAAAGGAGTAATAAAATTTTATATGGAAAAAAGCTCATTCCTGTTCCTTTATGGCTTTTTAAATATGTTCAAATTAAATCACCTGCCATAGAAATAATTTTGGGTGGGAGAGTTGGGGGAGCCATCCGGAAATTATAATTAGCATAGTGAGGGAGGGAACCTCCTAACTACCTCTACATGCGTCTCCATCAGGTTGAGAGGTACACTGAGAATATCCCTGCGGTGGATGTGTTCAAGTGATACATCAGTCACACCTGAGTCTTTCATACTTTAAAATTTAATAAGATTTACATTTAAGAAGCAGCTTTTTAAAAGAAAGTCTGACAATATATCACCTTCAGTTCCAAAACATATCCTCTTTTTGCCTTCATACATACGGGTACATTATTCTCTACACACATACGAAAATATAATTTAAAGCACTTACAGGAGACGTAACAATACATTCACTATACACAATATATCAAAATAGTCCCCTCCATACCTGCTGTATAATACTGTCACAAAATTAAGCTAAGAAGAACCGAGCTCCTTAATAATATTCAGAATCATGCAGCGACTGGTTGCTGGAGAGTGTCGGACGGCTCTGCCTCCTCCACAGGATGGCACGGTGACGTGTTCCCAAGCAGGAAGGAGCCGAGAAGAGCCCGCTTAGCAGACACCATCTTTCGTCGTGCCTTTCTCACCGTGCTGGCTGTCCTCTTATCCACGTCATATGGACGTGTCCCAGAGGAAGGCCGAATCGGGGCAGGGCTGTGTTTGAAATCGACACCTTGTGCTGCACGAAATGGGCAGAATACTAATTGATAACGTTCAAACTAGATACTCCACGAAGTTTCACCATAAAGCTACACAGGCATATACTGGAATGCAGATAGAAAATACAAGGTGGTCAGAGATCAGGTAAATGCACGGTGCACTAGGGAGTCACAGGATGTGGGGGCGGGGGTGGGGGGGGATAGATGAAACATGCCTGTTCACAGCAGTGCTGCCAGGCTGATAGCTCTCGGGTCAGTTTTGTTTTCGCACCAGGACTATGGGCTCACAGGTACACGGCAGCCCTGCGGGTCGTTGGCAATGGAAACAACAAAGTGCTTTAAAAAGACTTTACCCAGGTGTGGACAGAGACCGTCCCCTGACTGCCCCCTGGAGCAGCTCTGCTAGGCAGCGATGAAAACCCAGGGCTGCGTGCGTGGGGGATTCCCAGGGAATGGATCCATCCAGATGTAGCGGGAATGTTTGGGCAGAATCACGTTTCTCAGTTGCTGGCAAAACGATTGACCTGAGATCGTCTTTTGGCATCGAACACAAAGAAGTCATAACTATCTGGGTCTGATAAACTTAAAAAAATTTTTTTAACAAAAATATTTAAGCCGCTTTTAAGATGAAAATGCTTTCTACGTATTGCGAGTAAAATATGCTAGAGAATGAAACAGGGAAATAAAGCATACATTGCAAAACTGATTCTGAAAGCATAATTTTCACATACATTTGTTATATACCAGATAATAACTAACATTGATTAACATTCAGACTGGCTTGCTGTGTAAGCTAACCCTAGATAGCTGACTGTCAGAGTCCTCTTTGTTGGAATGATGGAGTTCGAGTGGAGACGTTCGTTCCCAACCCCCTGACTCACCATTGGTCAAACGCCCCTCTGTGCCCAAGCGCCCTCCCGTGCCCTGTGGCCAATTGGGACAGGGATCAGGCAGGTCTCACAGCTGCTGTTTCAAGTCTCCAAGGTATGTTTCATACACAACTTTTTTTTTTTTTTTTTTTTTTTTTTTTAAACAAACATTTAGCACCTTAATGACAAAGTCGGCAGAAATATGTAATGCTAACAAGTGTGCAAATGTATAAAAACCACTAAATCTGCAGGTATCCGCCATCTCAGATTACACACGGGAGACGAATGGGAACAGTTAAAGCATGCAGTATGACTGTAGTGTTGGGGAAGGTCTCGGGGTAGGGGGAGGGGGCTGGTGATGAGTTGGCATGGTGACCAGCACTACTGCTGCATCTTGCGGATGATGTCGGCTGACACCGGCGGGTGGAAGTTGATGGTGTGGTGCCGGAGGCCCTGAGACGTCTTGTAGCTCTTCCCGCATCGGCACTTGAAGGGTTTGCGGACCCGGATCTGGGTCCGGTGGCCGTTCTTGGCGTGGTACTTTATGCCGTTCACGTTCTGCAGGGAGGGGACGGCAAGGGTGACAAGACGAAGGAGAGGACCTGCACACGCCCCCCCCAAATTCCAGCAGCCGCTTCCCGCTCATGGCGTCATCCTGCCCGTGCCGCTAATTTCACTTCGCCTGTGTAATTTATGTTGGCCGCACACCAGATGTGAACGGAAAATCCCGTAAAAGCTTACAAGGCCCTCTGAAGTGGATTGATATGTTATTTTAAAAGTACTTTTTCATGTCATCTCTGTGCAGCGAACATGACGGAGCCTCTTAAAGCCATCTTAATACCCCCCCCCCGGCTCCGAGTAGCTGCCAGGAGGGACACCGAGGACAATTATTTCCCGGCGCTGTTTTCCTGACATGCTGTGCTCAACTTTTTATGGGTGTCGAAAATGAATTTAAAATTAATGACTTTAAACGAATGACATACGTGTCCATGGAAAACCTCAAAAACCACAATATCTCATTCAAACCCAAGTTCATTAAGCTTCCTCAGATTTCTGGTGATAGCCTGGCCCACCGGGGAGCACTTACACCAGTGATGACAGACATCCCACCTTACTCTCCATATCTGATACTATAGCTACCTCTTTTTTCCTTACATGAAAGTTTCGAGGCTTTCTACCGTCACCCAGGCTTGGACCCACCCCGATAGACACCCCTCCCCAAAGCCCAGAGGGTGGCACGGTCCGCACCTTGTATCTCTTCTTGCAGCCGGGCACGGGGCAGGCAAAAGGCTTCTCGTCGCCTCCGTTCATGCACATGGAGCTCAGGATGGATTCTGAGCTAATCGCACTTTCGGTGGTCCAGGACTCGTCGCTGTCCGACTCCTCGTAGTCCACCTCCTCCTCATCGTACTCGCTGCCTGCAGGGGGTGGTGTCGCGACAGAGAGTGAGCAGGGAGGGTGGGGAAGCTCTCCACAACAAAGCAATCCAATCTTGCTAGACGAAACGCTGAATTAGGTGTCTGTCCACTCAGACAAATAAAGCTGGCCTGCAGGTTCATTTATTGTTATTCTGGGGTCTGGGGGTGGGGGGCAGGCAATGTGGGCGAACTCCAGAAGCAGAGCCGGGAATGTGTGGATACTGTGGCCAAGGGTGGAAGCTCAAACTGACTTTAGGGGCACAGAGCAGTGGGCTGGTTGGGCGAGAGCTTTTCTACCTATGATAGGCAGCTTTGGTGGATGGGCCTTCTGGACTCACATCTGTCCTGCACGGCCACACTGTGGTGTCAGGAGTTGTGGGGTGGGGCGGTAAATAAAATTTATTAATTTTCCACCATGGAGCTGGTGAAGCCTTGGACCTCGTTAAAAGTCTCGCAGTGGCGTTTGTGCGGAAAAAAAGTATGCTGACATCTGCTGGGCGATTAAAACACCTTGTGCATGCAGGGCGCACTGTAATTACCCCTACTGAGAAGGCAGCGGACCACCCTGCTACTGCCTAGCAGAAGCAGAACCAGAAGCTGGGTTCGAGATAGGAGGCCGTTCTCAAGCTCTCCTCTGGCATACCGACAAGTTCAGCTGTGTGAGAAAAACACCCAGTCTCTATTTGGGGAGCTTGAGAGCCCACAGCAGGCAAAAATCTCAAACACAGGCAGGGAGACCGAACCCGGAGCCACACAGGTCCCAATTTGGATCTCATTTGGAAAATTAAGGGGTAAACATCACGCACAAACATGGGAATCGTCTGACATGGAGCTGGCCCAAATGAATGCCGAACAAGCATGGGGTTCTGGGATTTCCTGCCACGTCTCCCTAATACTTTACTCACTCGATGTCTGGCTTCACTTATTCCCCAGACAGCAGTACAACTGGTGAGGCAGTCAGGCCAGACATGGGATCTGAAATTCACAGTCTCTTCAGTATTTGACATTCACATTGTATCTCACACACATTCCCAATAAGCCATACAGACTGAGCCTATATTTACCAAGGTATTTTCATTTTAGTGTAACACTTCATACATTTAAGTGTTGTCTGAAAGCAAATCTATTCACAAAAAGGAATGGGATTGTTTTCCACACCCACATCTGATCCAGCTCTTCTATAGTTTTTGCACCTCGTAAAATCCTTAAAAAATATGGTCGGTGAGGTTGCCTTAGTGAATTACCTATTTAGAATAAGACCTTCACTAGGGACCTGTGATTTTCATGGACAGCCACTTTGCTAAGGAGTTAAATGGCATGCATGATTATTCGGTACATGCAGGTAACTAATCTACACTTCATAAGCTATAATTTATACTAAACTTTATGTACACTGTAAAACTTTGTAAGGTTAAGTCATAAAAACAATTTTTACATGGACACTGTTCATAAAAAAGGCGGAATTAACAGATTAAACTCAAACCACATCAATATCTGTGTAAAAATCACTCAGCCAGCAACCATCTGTACCTCAGACAACTTATAAAATGCTTAAAATGCATTCAGACACAGTTACCCTTCCTGCACTTACAAGCAGGAAGGCCACATTCTACAGTATAGAAGTTATAAGAGTACCACTAAGTTCCAAAGGCCTGCTTACAGGAATACCAGCCAGTCCCAAAGGCTTTCCTTTTGGAGTGCCGCTCAATCCCAAAGGCCTACTTATAGGAATACCGCTCAATCCAAAAGGCCTACTGACAGGAGTACCACTCAATCCCAAAGGCATACTGACAGGATTACCACTCAATCCCAATGGCCTACTTATCGTACCACTCAATCCCAATGGCCTACTTATAGGAGTACTACTCAATCCCAAAGGCCTGCTTGTAGGAGAACCACTCAATCCCAATGGCCTACCTGTAGGAGTACTGCTACGGAAGGAGGAGGAGGGAGTGATGGGTGGAGTGACGGGTGGGGTCAGGCTTCCGCTGCTGTGCCGGGGAGGCGTCGACACGCTGTTTCGGGACACACCGCCCGTCAGAGGCAGGGACAGTTTTGGCTGGATCTTTTTCTTGAGAGTTTCCTGCTCTCGACGGGCAGCATCAGTCATGAACCTGGAGACAGATAGACAGAGACACATACACACACAATAAACAAGACTGCGTGAACACTAACACACTGTAATTGTGGTATTCCCTTTGAAAATATCTGAACTAAAGTCATGAGCAAAAAAGGTTGGAAGCCCTCTGACCCAGCATGGCTGAAACACAACGGACAGCATCCCAAAGCCTCCCAGATATTAAGAAATGGTTCACACCAGTGAGCTACACTCAGAATTTATCTTATCTGTGACTTGCTGACTTCACAGTAAAAATGGCAGAATAATTCCTGCAGCTGGGGCACTTACGCAGGCCGATTAAAGCATGTCATGAACAAGGCAGTGTGAAGGAATGCCATGTGAAGGTTACAGGCTGCTGGCATGCGTCTCCAGCCGATAACACGCCGTACATCTGCAGTGCACGCGTCATGGCGGGTTACAGACACGGCCTTGTGGGATGGCATCTTGTTCTTCTCGGTGAGTGGGGACGGACATGAACCTGTTCAGTGGATTCTCGGGACTCAGGGTGCTGGACTGTGGGGGGAGGAAGATGCCACCGTGTCATCCGCTGGTAGGTCATCAGTGTGAATGGAGTCCAATCCTGCTGCTGATGAGTGAGAGGGGGCGCTAGTGGGAAAAGGTAGGAAGCGGTGGGGTATGCGCCTGGCAGCCGTTGACTGTGTATGGGGAGCAGTGCCAACTGGACACTCCAGGACTGTCACATTCAAACCTCGTTGCTGAAGAATCCTGTCGACCATGACGACTAACCAACGGTTGGTCTTGTAGGGTCCATCAAGGTGCTGGTGCAACACAATGTGGTGAGAACAGTCCAGCACCCCACCACACCGCATACTTCCCGCAGGCTGTGACTGCCTAGGTGCCTCCTACTGGGGCAAATCAGAATCAGCCAGACCGCAGGCGTGGAGCCAAACTGGGAAGCCGGTTCACCGTGCCCGTTTCGATGTGACATACACCCCTATGTTTGGGTCCGCCCTCAGAACAAAGGGGCTGCTTTTGAGGAGCAGGGAGTACTGGTTTCTCTCTGAGTTTCTCACGGTTCCCTCCTAGCTTCCCTTGAAGTCGATAACAGTTGGTAACGCTGCCGTTAAGTGGCTTCCGCAAAACAGAACCCGCCCGGCTGCCTTCATTCTCGCTCAGTCTGAGACATCAGTCAGGGAACGCACAAGGCATCCCTTTGGGTCTGTTGTAGAAGTGGCTTTGGCAAGCCGCTGGAAAGAACCGGCACCGGAACAACTTTCTCAGAACACAGCAGAAATGGGAGTCCGGATTACCACCAGAGTAATGATGCACAGTATGTTTCAAATCAGCGATTCATTTAGACTTCTTCATTTTTCAACTCCATAATTAAGGCTGAATTTTACTGTGCATTGTAAAATGTATTCTGTAAATATACCCATAAAGTGGAATATTCACACAGACACTTAATAAAAAAGTGGATTTAACAGATTACGTTCAAACCATAAAAAAGATTGGGAAGAAAGGAATAAGCCCTTGTTCTCTCAGATTTGTTGCAAATGTTGTTTTGATGCATTTTTTAAAAAAAATTCAATTTTCATTGCAGGTACACAATAACTCTGGGTGAAATTTTGGATGCAGCAGAATAATCATTGATACGATTCCTTTTTGAAGAAAGCACAAAAATA
>JAAGVU020000129.1:18456849-18474778 GCA_011763525.2 Mormyrus iriodes
CAATAACTCTGGGTGAAATTTTGGATGCAGCAGAATAATCATTGATACGATTCCTTTTTGAAGAAAGCACAAAAATAAATCTAATACACATGCACAAGTGTCGTACATGTCAGTTCACACACAGGTTGTGATCTTTTTTGCCAGGGCGAAAAGGCAACAAGTTGGCAGTGGTGGGGGGCGCCGTGGCTCACCTGTTGATGTAGCTGAGGGCGACGTATGTTGGCTGCTGCAGTTCCTGTTTCTCTAGCACGCGGGGATCCGTGTCTAGGCAAGAGGAAGGGGGGTGTATCAGTGTGGGTAGCCCTCTGGGATGTGCCATCAATACATCAGTGCAGGGGTGGGGCGGGGTTCAAAACCACACAACTCAATGCTGCCAAAATAAACATATTTGAAGGGAAAAAACTTCAAATTTATTTATGATTCTGCTGAACCATTTCTATGTTTGGGAAACTAGTCATGGTGGTACATCTCAGGGAATAAGGGTATGGGCCAGTCTGTCAGGACACTCCCTGTCGCTTGTGAAAATTTTGATCGATTCCATCAACTGGCTAACCTCTGAGCCAGTCGTGCTGCCGGTGAAACTCGCTGAGCGGTGGTTGGGGGGGCGGTTGCCGGCGGCGAAACTTGCCGAGCTTGCTGGTGCACATTATCAGAATGATGTTACATTGTTTTTTATTCTGAGGATTACAGAAGATCGATCTACGGGCCAGATTTAATAATTAATTAGGAACATGTCATGGGTTGTATAAAACTTCAAGACTCTTCAAAGTGGTGAACAAGCCGACGAAATCGCTCATCCTCCACTACGGAAAATACCTGATCATTCAATGCACTTGTCTCCATTATTTTACTAATTACATCTAAAGCTTTGGTGCTGCTATTTTTTATTATTGATGAAGTTTATATATTGGCCGGTAACATTAGTTGAGTTTAACACATTGGACCGATACCAATTCCTCGATTTTTAATGAGCACTGACCAATACCGATACATTAATTGATATATCGGGCATTTCTACCTGTCTCGTAGCGGACCACCTGTTCCTGCCAGAGGAGAGAGAGCAGTCCTCACTGGGACAGCAGTGGTCATGCAGCAGGACAGCTAAGCGTGCTGATGCAGCGTCTCCACCAGCATCCTTCCATTGCTTTTACCCAAAGTCCCCAGGACCACTTTGCACGCCACACTTAGTTAAACACCAGAGGGAAAGCCAGTTATAAGTGGTTCTGTAGAAAAGTCTAAGGCCTCCAGTTCCTCCTTTCCTGTTTTAAAGCGGCCTTTTTTTCGCCCTCTACAAGACCACACTTGACACATTCATTTTTTTTGACCACTATGCCTTTTTTCCAGACATTTCATGGCCTTTGTATGGCTGCGCTGGGCAGCCCCCGCACCCTGAAGTGAACCAGCCTCAGCAACCAGCCTCCTGACATGCATCTGTGAGCCCAATAAATCACTTGCTAGATCTAGCTCGCATACAGCTTTGGAAACACTGCCTCCTTGTGGCTGAAAGAGGCACATGCACACTTCAAAAGGAAAAATATCCTACCAATATATTTCTCATAGTTTCCAAATATTTTACTAATTAAGGACTACTATATTTTATGTAAACACCTACAATTTAAATATTAAATGGCTTTAAATATATCCCAACCTGTAAAAAGTGATATCAATATTTGTATTTTTTCATAAATTAGAATCTATAACAATACATAAAAATACATTTCAATGTATTCAGGGGCATACTATAACCAAATCCAAAACACACAGCGCATTTAAGTCCAAATAAAATATGTTCTAAAAAAAAAACTGAGTTGAACTGCTGACAAACATGTTCAATAAATTGTCATACTTGTGAAACTTCAACAACTCGGCGTTGAATAGTGCACAGAAAATCTCCAGCTAGCTTGATACCCAGCAGAATTCCCCCATTTTAATTTTAAATAGACTGTCTTACTTCTTTTAAACTAATTGTTACCACTCTGTATTACTTTACCATCACTCTACCCAGTCTTGTGCCCACCGGCTTTATTAAAACATGCAGCGCAGGAGTGCCGTGTGTTCAGTGAAATGCGACTTCCTTGACAGAACAGCTAATGTGGCACAGATGCTGCCGTTGTGGTTTATCATGCTGCCTTCCTGGAAGCCGTTTCAGGGGCCGTTACGGCCTCACCCTGAAGCGGCGGGACCAACCTGGAGCTCAGGAGAGTTATCACGTGTGCCGTTGAAACACGGCATGGAACATTCTTAATCTCCAATCAATAGGCATTCACCATTCTGGCTACGCCAATGACTACAAACATGTGACGTGAATTAAAAACACAAATATTTATGCTCCTGTTGTCAGGTCTTTGCACATGTT
This sequence comes from Mormyrus iriodes, assembly GCA_011763525.2. Lineage (NCBI taxonomy): Eukaryota > Metazoa > Chordata > Actinopteri > Osteoglossiformes > Mormyridae > Mormyrus > Mormyrus iriodes. The sequence continues at coordinate 18,459,206 of JAAGVU020000129.1, forward strand.
TTAGGATCAGAGTTGCAACAGACCGTATGCCGTAATTACAGACAGCAAACAGTTCTGCCATTGTGACTTATAAACAGAGAAGCTCTTTTACACTTATCCCTTGTGTATTTTACATCTTCCGTTCTAAATTCTAGAATCTATAGCATTTAACCTTATTTTGAAACGGGACTGGGGTAACTTCGACCCCAAAAATAACAGGGGTTAAAGATGCACTTCTCCGACATGAGCACAATACCGTTCGAAGCACTGGCTGAGACAGGCCTATTCGGGCATGAAGGAAGTTATGGGGGGAGAGATCTGGTACTGCGGAAATCTGGGGCACCCCACCTCACCTAGGCCCCACGCTGAGACTTTCATGTGCATCTGTTAAGGGGGTAAGTGGCACACCTCCAAATGGAGTGTCATGTGAACTCTGCCAGTCAGCCAATTAGCTGGCACTCCACTGGGCGTGAGATGAAGGATTATCCCACACGCAGTTCCCGGAGATATGTCAACACCGCCACCCCCCAACACACACAGGGCTGGAAGGGAGCAAAAACATGGACCATCTGGGGGTCCCTCAGAAGGATCGGTTTGAGAAACACTGCTTTAAACCACACCCTGATGTGGGGATAACCCAGAGGGCGGGCTCCCTCCCCTAACCAGGTTGGGATAGGCAATGGTGCGTAGGGTGCCCAGACTGTGTTGGTACAGAGCCTGTGCGTCATCAGCCGAGTGCATTAATCAGAGACCCGTGTGTGGGCGAGGTCCCAGTGCGTCTGGCTCGGCGTGATAGCAATGCAATGATGCCTTTCATGAATCCACACCCCATCCCGCAAGCACACTAATCCACGTGCTGCAAGTGCACTCTACATACCAAACCTGAACCTAATTAATAATTATTAAGAAAAAAAGTGACACCTAAACAGGAATGCGCAATCCAGCCAACTCTGACTAAGCACCATGAATTAAACCCTAAAAACTTGCTATCACCTTCTGCAACCATACAGCACCAACGAGTGGCTAACAACATGATCTACACGCAGCAAGAACTCCAGATCCAGACTCTCTGAAAGGAAACCTACTGACTTGTGATAAGTTTCATTAACTTGATTAAAAAAAGAAGCACACACGCACTATTACGCAAGTGTTTCATTAGTGCATGGCGCCCCGCCGGCACAGACGCACACACATGAACACAGAGCAACATGCTGTGACGTTCTGCGAGTGCGACATCAGGAGGCATGTGAAGCCCGGAGAGGCCTCTGGGGGCAGGATGTGGGGGTGATGACTGACCATCCGGATGGGGGGGGGGGGTTACAGAGGAAGCACTAACGAGCAGGCCAGAGCCAGGCTCCTTAATTGCTTATTGATCAATCCAGTACCACACACTATAAATCTACAAGCACCAGAGCCCTGGGTGGTAGTGGGGGTAGTGGAAGGGGCCTCTGAAGTGAATTGGGGGGGGTGAAACTCACGTAAATGACAACAGGTCTGGGGGATCAGGAGTAGGGAGGTGGTCTATCTAACAGGTGGTGCGCCGTGGTGGTGCGCCGTGGTGGTGCGCCGTGGTGGTCCGCCGTGGTGGTGCGCCGTGGTGGTGCGCCGTGGTGGTCCGCCGTGGTGGTCCGTCGGTGGCTGTTTACTGTGTTCTGCGGAACTCTGCCGGCCTTGACCATTCCACAGTTCTACACTCTGAAATGCGTAGATTACGACATGACAGTGTGTCCTTACAGCATGTCATCTGTTTTTAAAGATGCAGCCTTTCTGCCTGTTGCTTGCGCTCTTTCCAAAAGGGAAGCGCTTCATGCTGCTTCTCCAAACGGAACTTGCTACTCCTTCCTTGCTTACAGTCCACCACCCCCCCCCACCCCCAGTTCCCAGTGTGCTGCAGACCACATGGCTGTGGCGTGCCAAACGCCATGGTGACATGTTTATGATGCGGCCAAACTGCGGGGCGCACTTAATGTTCTGACTGACAAGGAATGTATTAATCTGTGATTTGTTTTCTCAAAGCTCCCATTGTACCGCGCAAAGGCCCCCAGCCCTGAAAGACCAGCCATCACGCAAATGGAATATCCCTACAAAAAAAATAATACAATTAATTTTAAAAATACTATCAAATCTAGAGTGACTTTCTGCAACAGTTACATTTCAAAGAGTACACCTATGATTCATCTCAATGAACATTAGCAGCTGAAAAAGTGCTCTTGGGACTTGTAAATAAATGCTTCTTCAGCTTAATTAAACAGTGACAGAACGGCTACTGGGGCAAAAATAAAAATAAAGAAATAAAAGGCGTTCCCAGCATTTAATTTAGCAAGCAAGTCCACAGTCTCACTTCCGTGCTGAAGCCTTTCCAGCAGGCTGGTATCTGAACAGGACTTCATCTTCAGTAGAGTCGTGTTCACAAGTTCAGTCCTATTCTTCTTCAATCAGTTTAGCTATGAAAGTGTCTGGCTGATGGCTGGGGGGCAAGAGGGTGGTACTGCAATTAACTCCACCAGGTGCAGGCGCTGGAGTACCAGAGACTGCTTTTATGACTTCCGCTCTGATTTGGGGGAGAATTCCACGCCTCTTAAATGAGCCTCCTGCATACAGCTGTCGGGGTGGGGTGGGTTAGGGGGTGTACTACCATGCAACCTAGTCAGAACCTCAGGACATGAACAGCTCAGAACAAGTTAAACCAGACAGAACATTCATCTTAACTAGGTTTTTTGAGTAGAACCCTCCACCCAGCGACAGACAAAAAGTAGTTTTTTTAAAAAACACATTTTCAGCAATGTTCTGAGCAACCAAAATAAATAGATGTACCAATGAATTAACAGTAGGCCACATCTATTTGTCAGAGCCTTTTTCTCACTGCACATAAATGAAAGGTGAAGGCTCTAAATTAATCATAAAGTAGGCATCACCCATGCATATAAGCATAAATTTAAAGCCACAACAGGGCTCAGCTTCCATTAATATGTTTCAGATTAGTATGTCATTAAACCAAGACACAGAGCTGTCCGGCCGTATGTATCTGGGGACTTCGGTAAAGAACTGCCGGTGTGAACTACGGTGCGCCAGCGACCTCTGCTGGCCGCCAGCATGAACCTTGAGCCGATGGCAGCCGGAACGGTGCGCGAATGCAGGGCTCCGTTTTCACAGTGCCTTAATTAAACGGAAGAATGCGCTTTGAGCAGCAGGACACCAGATGAAAAGGAGAGAGAAGCCAAATCAAGAGCCCCCTTTTTCTCTGTAATTAGGGCTGGCGGCGCAACACGGAGCCCGCCAGGAACGGCACTTCGGCGAATGAGGGAGGGGCTGGGGGGATTTTTTTCCACTCTGGAGTGCACTAACTGCCTTTTTATTCCCTCTCAAATAAGCCATTTAGACCATTTCTACTTATAAATCCTCACACCTCAGAAACACACAAACTGGCAACCACTGCAAAAAAGCATTCAACATCAATGTGTGCAACTGAATCTGAAAACACACACACACACACACTGAGCTGGACACATGCGTTTAGGAAACAGGAAGCAGCTTATACAAACAAGCAAGCAGAATTTCCAACAAATGCAGGGAAGGAGTTAGGTGGCATTATCTCTGTGCAGCTCACTGTACTTTTACTATAACGCACGGCATTTGCTAGAAGCAGATTAGTTATTTACACGTCTAAATCTGACATGTTTAACTAGCTGTGGTCTTATAAAAGGTAAATAGGAACGAGAAATTTCCATCCCGTCAAGCAAATCGCATAAACGCATCACCTCCATCCGGCCACTCGTGACATTACACTGTCTGATTAGAGGAAAAAAAGGCTCCTTTTGCAGATATCAGTCACTTATTAGCCACCAAAACGCTGAACACAGTGAAGCTAATGGGATGACAGCAGAGCAGCAAGGGGGGGGGGGGGTCTATGTTCATAAGACCTCTCCTACAATCCTCAGCCTCCTTTTTGGGAAGCCTCCATTATCCCATCAGCAAGTCCTGTCTCTGCTCAACATAAACCTTCCTTGTTAATTCCCCATTGAGTCCTCCAGGTAATTTTCTGGACCTTCTATACCCAGGCCTTGACATCAAAGGTTTAATGCAGGTTGCCTGCCAGTGACTGCGCAGCTGCAGGGTTGATGGCCTGCGGAGGATGGGTGAAGGCAACACGTGACACCCCATCCCTACTCTGTGCTCACCAGCCCTCTACTGGCCATATGCTGTTGGTGCAAACAAGTGGATTTCTCGATTCTACTTTTCCTCCTAGTAGGATTAAAGTTGTATGTCAAAATCCCCTTCACCAATTCACTTACTGTAAACAATGCAGCATCTCTGCACCAGATGCAGGGCAAGAGGGGGAAGGAAGGCTTCTACAGGCAGGTAATGTGGCAGAAGAGTGCAGTGGCATCATATGAATAGGGGAAGCAGGTTTTTCCCGTGCGTGACGGGCAAGGGGGAGGAATGATGGCATGAAATTGGAACGTGCCGATATGGGGAGAGATGGCATCATGCTGCGTGTGGCTACACGACAGCGCTAAGCAATTCTGACATGCGGATACCTGTGGATTCTTGCCCTGCTTTTCATGATTAATTTTGCACAGAGTGGAAAAACGGTGCCCTAGTAATCGGGGACAACAGGGCAAAGTGCCAAGTTAACAGAGAAAAGATTTAAGTACAGTATGACCAACTCAAACAGTATCCTAGCATTCATTGTACACCTACTCTACAGTTCATGGCATTTACTTTGCAGGAAGTGGAGATGATAGTAAAGTCATCTCAGGAAAACATAGAAACATGGCCTCTTGCCACCAAGGGTATAGAATTAAGAAAAAAAAAGTACTAAAATCCTCCTGCTAATTATTGCTGGAAAAAAAAGCAAATTAAAATGCAACTTGGATACAAAGAAATGAGGTCTCTCAAAATAAAATGTTATGTAACTCATAAACACTTGTGCTTGTCAGCTAAGCTAGGCTTTTGTACTTCCTGTCCTTCCTGACTGGTAGGAAGCATTGTCCCTAACCTATCCGACTGCTTTAAGGCCAAATCCCAATCCTTTCTCCATATAGAGGCAACTCAAACAGCCGTCTTTCTGACAAGGGGTGGGGGGCAACCCCAAACACGGGATCCCGATAGGCAAAAGTGTCTGATTCCCGAAGACCTGAAAGATATTTTCAGTTTTGGCAAGTGCTGGGAGTCGAATGTCAAGACAATGCCCTTCCTGGACAGATGGCTCGCCAGACTGCGCAGCTGGAGGACGGACATATGCGGCTACTAGAAGAACGGCCCACAGCGTGAGCCGACTGCCGTCACCCGGAGATGCGTCCATGACGATAGGGCAGCTGCTGAAATGCGACAATGGATAATAAAACTTCTATTTTTCAATATCCCCCCAGTAACAATGGACACGCACTGCTCACCCTTCTAGCTTACTGATATACAGTGATGTTAAGGACACAAACCTCAATGCTCCCTGCCAGACACAGACTGATAACAGAAAAAAACTAAACAAAACCCCTTGCTTCCCTTGCTAAAGTCACATGAAGGCACTTTCTCATGAAACCGGAGTGATACATTTGTACAAACAAGCTCATTACGAGTCAACTATTAGTCACAGCTTAGAGCTAAATGAACAGGAAAAAAGGTGCGTGTTTAACTTAACGTTTCATTTAGGTGTAAAAGTGTCAACCAAACCTGTTAGTACTTGCTTGAGGTAATTTTTTTCCCATCATAAGCTGTTATAAAGCCAGTTAAACAGACTGGGTTCTTCCTGTGAAATATATATGTGATCACGTGCTACAGTACTGACTCCAGGAACGGACACAACTTCAGAATCAAGTTCCCACTTGACATGCCCGCAGTGATATATGCAATCTTCAATGAAAATGTGACATGCTATTTTTACTTCTAAATTCTCATTTTTATCCAGCACTGTACTGACTTTTAAACTTACTTGTTTTTCCACAATTCATTTGAATAACAGAAGAATATGCTTGCTTAATACTTACAAAAGCAAAACTGTTCTACATTTTCTTCACATCGCATGCAATAACAGCACAGGTTTACAGTTTAACTTCACCCCTTCGTCCATCCATCCATCTTTCATAATCAGTACACTGTCAGCATGGAACCCACCCCGGAAGGCACAGTTGCATATGACAGGGGCACCCTGGACGGGATGCCAGCCCATCACGGGGCACACACAATCACACACTAAGGGCAATCTAATAGAAAAAAAATGTGCTTGAAGACTAAAACCAATAATGCGAAATAATAAGATAAATATGCCGAAGTGATTTGCTAAAACACAGGAATCGGAAGCGTTAAGTCAGATGGGGAGGAGATGCACTCGAGAACTGCAACAAGTGATGCACCGGGAGCCCTCGCGGTGCGAAAAATCGCTACGCTGCTACGTTCCCTCCGGCCGCCTAAGGGGTAATCACCTGGCGATCTTAACTTACATAAGGCTGATTAAAAGCATAACACCGCTAACGCCATGCACGAAGAAAAATTGCAACGTGCATATAATACCCCGGTACCGCAGAGCTCACCTAAATATTTCTCTAGGCAACTCGCCGTGGTTAAACAGTTATTTCTGGTGTCCCACAAAGACGTGATAAAAATAACAATGTTTATATTTATAGGATTCGTATATCATTTACTGCTTTCGCTCAGCGCCGGTCCCGGGCTGAAGCGCGCTCCAGGCCTAGCGGTGACATGACAGCCGGGCGAGCAGCGCGTCCCTCAGAGTCTCGAGGCGCGCACACATGGCGCCGGCGCGCTGACCCACCCTAAGCGAGTCGAGAAGACGAGTGCTCGCGAAAAATACATCCAGCTACGGTGTCACTCGAGCTTCAAAAGTCCGTCGCCGAACTAGATAAACGCCCTTCGGAGCATCACACCCTAACGACGCTGCCGCCGGGGACGCAGGAAGTCGAAGGGCTTAAGCGCCGCTCGCAGCACAGTGCCGGGCCGCCCATCTCATCCAGACAGGCTTCCCGGAAAGCGGCTCGGAGCGGCCGGCGCTTACCGATGTGGTTGTCCTCGATGTGAACGATGAGCTCGGCCAGAGACTCGAAGTGCAGCCCGCAGCCCCCGAACCGGCAGGTGTTGGAGAAGAAGGAGGCGGCGGCGATGCCCGTCATGATGTTAGCCAGTTAGCTACATTGAAAAATGGTGGGCGGCGCGGGCGTCCACGGCCAGGCGGCGGCGGCGGCTGGAGAGGCGTCGCGAGGGGAGACGGGGCAGCGGCGGCGAGGAAACGCCGTGACGTCACACGTACCTGTCCACGAGTCTCGCCGTCAGCCGGTCGCGTGGCGAACGGTTTGAGCTGGGCCGGTACAGCTAGATCACAATATCTTCCGAAATAACACAGCCTGAAACACAGCGGGTCATTTACAGCACCTCAAACCCGAAAAGATGCAGAAATATCCCTAAAATGCGCTGATCAGTGCAGTTGGCATATTATTTTAGCTGTCAAGCCCAATACACACGTTTATCATTTAAGCTATTTAGGATTATGCTTTCATTACCACAGTTCTTGCTAAAAATGAAAACACGGACTAGTGCTTCCCCGTGTACAAGCAACTCCAGCGTTTAACCCATTTAGTCCAAACTGCAAACATAAATAGGTGAAATGTAATTCTTCACTCGTTTAATCAATACGTTAGATTTATGTAGCTAATCTAATTCTAATTTTTATACTTTGTTATTTAATGATGCTAATTATTTAAGTGTCTTTCTTTTTTAAAACTCATTTTCCCACGTGTAAAAAACTGAAAGGGGTATTACAAATACATAAAATAAAAAAAACTATTTTTATTAGGTGCCGTCCTGTTTCTTACCTGGTTCTTCGGGCGTCCTAATGGCACATTCATTGTTGTGTTGATTGACTCCCTCTATTCTGTTGTTGTCTTCACCATTAACGCTGAACTTAGCGGCTGTTCATCTGGCTATTACATTTTTCTCTCACATTCAGCCGAGTAGCTAAGTGTTGCGTCATCAGCATATCGTCGTTAAGTTTTCCGAAATTTTGGGTCCACGATTATATTCTATATTGTAATTATTATTGATATTCACAATTTATTTATTTTTTATTCAAAAGAGCAGTTGAACAATCAACACATAACGAAGAACAGAATAAACGCATGAACAGTATATACATTCACCCCCCTTTTTTTGGGTATATTGTCCTTATTCCCCAAGAACACTTACCCCAACTCCCTATGAATGAATGAATGAATGAATGAAGGAAGGAAGGAAAAAAAGGGGGGGGAAGAAAAAAGAGAATATCAACCCTGCTGACCTTGATCAATGCCAGTTTGCATATTGAACAAACAGATTGACAGAAGATGCAGTTATCATAGCTCTCCACACAGCCCTTACACACCTAGACCAGGGAAACACCTGTGTAAGAATGCTGTTTGTGGACTTCAGCTCAGTTTTTAATACAGTCACTCCCCACAAATTGGTTCAAAAACGGAGTAATCTTGGCTTAGTACACTGTGCACATGGATCCCGGACTTCCTGAGCAACAGACCCCAGAATGTCAGGATGGGAGATGTCACATCATCCACTCTCATCCTGAACACTGGTACACCACAGGGCTGTGTCCTCAGCCCCCTCCTCTACTCCCTCTTTACTCATGACTGCTCCCCCCCCCATGCTACCAACACTATATTGAAATTTGCTGACACCACCACTATAGTAGGACTAATAACAGACAATAACGAGACAGTGAGGAGGTTCAGCATCTGCCAGAATAGTGGTCACACTAACCTGGACTTTAACAAAAGAAATTATAGTGGACCTCAGGAAATCAAAGCACACAGAGCACTCTGCCCATTGCATACAAGGGGAGGAGACAGAGAGGGTAGAGTGCTTTAAGTTTCTTGGTGTGCACATCTCGGATGACCTTACCTGGACCACACACATCTCCCATAAGGTGGGGAAGACCCAACAGAGACTTTACTTCCTAAGGAAGTTAAGGCATGCTCACCTCCCTCATCACCTGCAGACTAATTTCTACCGGTCAGCAATAGAGAGCCTCCTGACCTACTGCTGCACGGTATGCTTCACTGGCTGCACAGAACAGAACAGGAAAGACCTGCAATGGTTGGTGAGGGCGGCAGAGCATGCCATTGGCACTACACTACCCTCCCTTAGAGACATTTACACCGGCCGACTTCAGAAAAAAGCCAGTTGCATTTCAAAGGATCCCACCTACCCTGGACTTCACCTGTTCTCTACACTGCCCTCTGGAAAAAGATACAGAACAATTATGACCAAAACTAACAGATTAAAAAGCAGCTTCTACCCACAGGCAGTCAAATGCATAACCCCTCCTCCCCCTTCCCCCGGCTGAGATGTAATGAACCCCTACCCCAAGACTGGAAGTTTATTATTCACTGCCAGTCTTATTTCTCCCTTGCACTTTATGGTGTTATCATTTTGCACCAGTACTTTGATACATACTACCTCACTGTGTTCTGTTATTTGTGTTTTTTCATATATATGTTTATTTTATATTATAGTATATTTATGTTATGTCATTTTCTATGCTGACAATCGTAGAGCTGCAAAATGGTCTTTCGCTGGTTTTTAAAAACAATGGCAATAAAGATCTATTCTATTCTATTCTATTCTATTCTATAGCGGTTCTGAAAATGGTATCCATACCAGATTTGGGTAGTGACTCCGGAAAGGTGGAGCAGTGAGACCTAATAAAATGTTGGATTTGAAAATAACAGAATAAATCAGAATTTGGTAGTTTATATTGGGAAATGTACCTCTGTTGTAAAGGTCAATGAATTTACACAGACCTAATTTAGTCCAATCCTTAAAGACGGGATATAATTCAGATGGGAAAAGAGACGGTTAATAGATATAGGGCCAGATTCATCGATTTAAAGTTTTGTCTAAATTGTATCCAAATTTTAACTAGAAAATTGGTACTAGAAACAATTAGACATGATGTATATTTAGAAATAGCAAGAGGTAAATTAGATATGACATGAGGTAAAAGAGATGTAGACAAACAAGAGTTAGATTCAGATTTGCACCAATTCATCTCCGGGGCTTGTATCCAGCATATAAGTTTTTTGCAAACTGGCAGCCCAAAAGTAGTACATAAAACTGGGCAGAGACAGTTCTCCCAGGGACCTGTGTCTCCGAAGAAAGCCCTTGTTGATCCTAGGATTTTTACCATTCTTTATAAATGATAGTATCATTTTGTTCACTGTTTGAAAAAAGGATTTTGAGAGGAAAACAGGGATACAATGAAATAAATATAAAAATTTTAGTAACACATTCATTTTCACACAATTAACTCAACCAGCTAAGGATAACTGAAGAGTATTCTACTCACTCTTAGAAAAGCTTAATTTATATCCTGAAAACCTGCCAAATGTTTTTCTGGGTACAGGAAACCAGGTGAGAAATATATAGTAACAAATCATCTGCATACAAACTGACTTTGTGTTTTATTCCTCTTCTACTAATGCCTCTAATTAATTGTGAACCTTTGAGTTTAATGGCAAGAGGTTCTATTGTTAACGCAAAAAGCAATGGACTTAAAGAACACCTCTGTCTTGTTCCCTGGTGAGAGGAAAGAAATTTTGAACACTTTTTAGACATTACAACTGAATCTTTAAGGGAAGCATATAACAGCCGAATCCATGAGAATAATTTGGACCCAAAACCAAACCTTTCCAAAGTTGCAAGTAAATATGCTCATTCCACCCTGTCAAAGGTCTTCTCTTCGTCTAAAGAAATAACTACCTCAGAGATATTGGAAGACAACGAGGAGTGAACGATTCCAAGAAGTATGTGGATGTTATAAAAGGCATGGCGGCCCCTCATAAAGCCGGTTTGACCAGATGAAATTATATTAGTCATAATGGGGTCTAATCTCAAATCAAGTAATTTGGCCAATAGCTTGAGATCGACATTGAGCAATGAAATAGGCCTATAAGCACCACATTCCAAAGCATCTTTATTGAGTTTTAACAGAAATGTAACAGTAGCTTCAGTAAGGGTTTGAGGTACGGCCCCTACATAGAATGTTCAAACATTTGAAGTAACAATGGGGCCAATTTATTTGAAATTTTTAAATAAAAATTAGCAGGGTAGCCGTCAGGGCTTGGGGCCTTGCCTTGAATAGATAGAATTAATAGTTTCTTCAATTCGTAAAGGCTGATCCAGATTTTCTCTATCCAGAGGGTCAACATTAAGTGTATCTAAATTCAGAAGAGTATAAGTTTATATAATAATTTTTAAATGTCATTAATTTCGACTGGGTCTACAGTGAGCTCACCAGAGATTTTACGAATTTGTGAAATATGTTGAGATGCAGATTTACATTTAACTGATGTGCAAGTAATCGTCCAGTTGTTTCACCTTGTTCATAAGCAGTACCCCGTAAACGAATTAAATCACGTTCGATTTTATCTATCGATACCAGCATAATACTGTGCTTGGAAACCGCTCTGTTTACAGCTTTAAGCGTTTCCCTCACGGCAGAAGGTGATACTGGATTAGATTTGTTATACGATAAGAATTAATCAATCATATTAGACAGGATAGTACAGAAGTTAGAAGATAGATAAGAGATCTGTGTACTTGTCTACGAAAAGTAAATATTCTAGAATAAAAATGGTGAACATGTAAGAAATAAGAAAATTCCCTATTATGTGGATAATGGAAGCGCCAAGGATCCACAAACCACTTGCGTTATAAATGCAGCTATAGGGTTTGGGCTGTATTAGAGTGGGGTGTACATTTTTGCCTCGAGCGGTCTTTAAGAGAGTCCATTACACATCTCGCATCTCCCCCCAAAATTTAACTAAGCGTAATTAGATCCGGTAAATGTGAGATAACTTTCTCCATAAAGCATGCCCAGTCGAGTGTATAAATATTCACTAAAACAACAGGAACTTGGAACAACGAGCCTGATACAATGATAAATCTGCCCTGTGGATCAGAATAAAGAGTAGTAAGCGAGAGTATTCAATACTATGTGTTCATAGTAAAGCTACATTTTTAAAAACATGCTTTCTTAATATGACACAATTTACCTGTAATGTCTGCACTTCTCCACTGGAGGACGCTGTAAACCACGAATTTTCCAAGGTAAATTGCAGGCTGTTAGTCCAAAAGTCTACTTTGTATAGATAAAAGTATTTTATTTGTCTTTAGGGATTGCTGCAAAATTTCCTGTATTTCTAGAGCGAACCACGGGAATACTATTTATAAATGTCTGATTGCAGAACAGTAATATCACAGAGATATGCCTCTGAGTTTTATATTAACAAAAATATTTTAAAATTACCAGAATAATTTACAGATGCTAGTGATACCAAATAATAGGCCAGTGAGTATTTGGATTGCTAACTGATATTAACCATCACAGACATAGCGTGCCTGATTAAAACATTAAAACATTAGAATTTGAGCTGGGTAAACCATGGTAACCATGGAGTTTAGTAATGTTTAGCAGCATTACTGAAATTACAAATGATGTGAGAATGAAGAGACATTAAATATTTTTATTGTTCTCTGTCTGGAATATACTTTCTAGGACATTTGACAACCGCAATTAAATCTGTACTGTTATTCATTATCTCACATATTCTATTGGTGCAGTGTAAGAAACACTGCATGTTATAAGTCACCTATCTGTAACACACAAACCTAACTTGGCAATATCTGTCATCACAGACTAAACACCCATTCCTTATTCTGGCAGCTCTAGATTTGTTTCACATTGCAAAACGTTTAGTGAAATCCACTTTGAATATCTACAAAAAATGGGTCCTGTATTGTTGAGACCAAGTGCATTTAAAAAAAATTCATTGTCCGCTTTGCCAGTCCTGACCCATTTTGGTCTATCTTGAGACTTTCCCCCGTTTCATTGGTGATTGTTCTACTCCTGGTCTGGTGCCCAGAGTGCATGTAATGGGTTCTTGCTGGGCCTTGTCCGTGATTCCTGTGAACGTCAGAACGCTCAACAAGCTGTACATGGGTATTTTTCTCTTAGGTGCCAGTGTGCATGTGGTATGCATTGGGAACATGACATCACTGCCTACTGTCCCAAAAAAGCCCACAATGGTTGACAACCATACTGACAACCAACCATACTAACTCATGGACACTCCTTCTGAAAATCCATAATCTGTGTTTCTGATCCATTTCAACACTACATAAAAAAGTTTTAAGTTTCAATCAGTTTGTATTCAGATGCTATAAAGAGGCCATTTCCATTTTTTCATAATAAATAAATAAATTTACTATTGAGGTGAGGCTGTATCTCAGGTGGAAACTATGCACTAAGAAGCCACAGTGGGAATACACAACAACAGTTGATGAAGACAGATGATTCAGCCCCTTATTCATACTACTCTGTTTACTGACCCTATTTTACCCATAAGTTCTCGGCCAAAACAAAGCCCTCGTCATATCTGAGCTACCTCTTTTGAGTGCAAGGGCAGCCCATTGTGTATAGGCAGTGCTGAAAATGATTTTTTTAAAGAACTACAAAAATTCAGGCACGATTATAGGGATTCGTCGTGCGACATAACACAGCCCAAACAAACCATTACGATACTCCATATTCAACCTTCGATTAACATTGTACGTTCTTTATATACATTTTAACTCCCCTGTAAAGCAAAAAAAGTAATAAAAATAGACAAAGCTAAATGTTTGTGTTTAATAATTCCATTTTTTAAACATAAAAGAAAATTGCCTTTTTCATTTACGTTTCACATCTAGCATCGTTATACAAAGGCCATAACAACTTTTTAATGTAGGAATCTTTAAAAGAAATCCCTTAACTCCGGAGATTATGTCTAAACAAATGATCCAGTAGGAGTTTTATTGCCATTCTATATCTAACATTAAGGTCTCTATGTACCTATTGATTATCCGCTGTACTATTCATTAGTCGTATTCATGCAAATCAGTCAGTGATTTGCAAAACAGTGCCGTGTTTATTGGAACTGCTATACTCGGGGTCTACACTCCACCCATCTCTCCGATTTCCCATAAAAAATTAACTTTATTTCTCTGTACTCACAAAACACTTTATTTAAACGCCCTAACAGATGTCTTCTAACGTGTTATGTAAGTGTTGAATGAATTCGGTGACACGGCTTTAAAAGAACGTTTTGACTTTTTAAGGCGAGCACTTCTCGCACTCTACATGCAGCAGCACAGCACAGGTCCGTCAATCGGCCGTCTATGTCGCTGGCCGAGCGGCACACCCACCTTACGCTACACAGTGCGTGAAGCCGCTGGCCCCGCCCAGTTTTCCCCGCCCCCAAGCGGACCGCAATGATTTAGAAGTTCAGGAATCCCACGTGACGTCACCGAGAGGTGATGTAATGCTTCTCTAAATAGAACGCATTGTAATCTTCTCTCAGTTCAACGTGGTTCGTTCTCCGAGAGTGCTGCTTCTTCTCTGCACTTGTTTGGTAAGTTATTAGAATTGCCTTCCGCCATGAACAACTCGTATTACACCTCACATTGAACGTGCAGACGCGAGTTGTAAATGAACTTCGTTTTGTGATGTTTTTTTTTTCCTCAGTTGTGAAAAAGCAACCGACAGCAGTCTGATTTTACAGTGTCCAGAATAATTAAAAAAAACATTTCCTGTGGGTAATTAAGCTTTGACTCAGTATCTGTGTAACGGACCGTTTTCGCTGATAAAGTCAGATGTGACAGCTTTAGCTACCTGCGGGAGTAGGGTGCTGATAAATAAGGGGATGGGATTGCGTGTTGAATGTTGCTGAAGTTGTTGCACCAGCAGACAAGTGCTTGTCTCCACCGGCGAGCTGTCAGGCGCGCTCCCCTGAACCCGTCCTGTTGCGAAAACAGCTCATGCGAACTTGTCTCTCCTGTCCGATGCACTGAGATCACGATACCACAGGCTCAACGGTTTATCCGCCGTGGATTCGCTTTCAGGGACTTTTTGTTTTTTTCAGAGGTGAGGTGGACCGAAAGAAATCGGTCCCGGGACAAACCGCGAAAGGCTGGCACCTTGGTCCTCATGATCTCATGCGCTAGTCAGTTCATTCACCACAGTATTGCCAGATAATTCATACCAAGTGGTATTTTGAATAGTTACAAGTTTTTTGCTCCAACAAAGAGTCGTTGCAGCCCGCCGAGTCAAGTGCACGGGCATCACTGGCAGGTTCTCACTACGCACAGTTTCATTCTCGTGTTGAAGCGCAATAAGTGACAGGTCGAAAATGACGATGCTGTATTTACGCTCAATTGATTTCCAGTACACTGGGAAATGCGTTTTGTATGATTTTCTGAAAATGAGAGAGATACATTTTGGCATTACGTCATTCTGCAGGCCAGTCTGAGTATTTGATTAAGCGACGGAGATATTGAAGGGTCTCAGGGAGCTGCTGACGAAGCACTCTCAAGCTTAAAAGCCCATGGGCTGAAAACTCTCTCATCTGAGGCCGCAAAGTTATTAAGAACGTGTCGGTTTTAGCACTTCATGCAGCAAATTGTAATCAGTTGTGGAGTTTTGTCCGCCGCGGGAAAATTACTGTCATGGAATACCACGCGTGCCCGGTACAGAACTTGTTTGTTTGTTTGTTTCTTTGT
>JAAGVU020000129.1:18474878-18491809 GCA_011763525.2 Mormyrus iriodes
TCCGCCGCGGGAAAATTACTGTCATGGAATACCACGCGTGCCCGGTACAGAACTTGTTTGTTTGTTTGTTTCTTTGTTTCTTTGTATCTTTCTTTATGTATGTTTGATCATCCATCATTTTTGCTTGTGTTAGTTGCTCTATATGTTTAAACGTTTCATAATCAAGTTAAATATGGCATGATATTAACAAAGTACTGAAAAAATCGTATAGTTACCATATAAAACTTTAATTATGTGATTCGAGTTAAAATGTAAAGTAGGCCCATTTTCTACAGTCATCCAAAAAGCTATAAAGAACCGCAACATTTTGACAGTTCAGTGATTCGGCTACGTAAAGTAAATATTCAGGAACATTTTTGTTAAATGCTCTGTTTCTGTTCAATGTATAGCAGTAAAATGATGGGGCAGATCACCCCTTTGAACATGTCACGAAACCAGAGTTAAAATTGCTGTGGGAGTCGTTTGCTCAAAAATAGTTAATGTTACAAATTTAAATTGATTTGACCTATATGTGACAGCAGGAGATGTTTAGATGTAATTTTAACTTAAATATATTAGTCAAGGTTTTACTATTAACGGACAGTAGCCTGCTATAGCATTTACAACTTTACTTTTTCTTAATCTACATTTTAAAATTGCAATAATAAACGAAACGTAATTACAAGCGCAATAAAGAAGCCACATTTATTTAATGATAAAATAAAAACGAAGCTGTGTTAATTTTGTTTATTGGTTATGTGCATGATTTTTCTTTGAAATCACGTAACAATAACCTAAGTAAAACTCTGGTTGTAGAGATGGGCTTATTAGGAGAGTCACAATGTTTGGCGTTGCATAACAATACTTCATCAGACATGTTCGGTCTTGCTGTTCACATACTGACATAAACATTTTGCGAAAAGAAAGTATTTCAAAGGAATGTATTATATGTTGTTTTGCTAAATGAAACAAACCACACAGATTTTTCGGACAACAAACGAAAGTAAAATTCTGACCCTCATTGTGTTATGTGATAGTATTTAGGGACTTGCTGGAAGTTTGCCACTATTAGTAATGGCCAGTAAGTATTTAGTAAATAAAGACAATTATCATATATACTGTTGGTTTTTTGTTTTGTGGACCAAAGGCCCCTTGTTCACTATGCTTGGGTTACAGGTTCACAAAAGCCTACTGGTTTTTCTGCTGAAGAACCAATGAAGATTTGATGATATTATTTTTTCGAGCAAATGGGGGAAATACCATCTTGAGAAATGGGAGTATAACAACTTAAGCGCTCATTGCTGGACTTTACTTAGAATGTCCAAAGTTTCCAAAACATTCTATCTTTGTGAGCTCTACACTGTCTTAATCATCATGTGAGTCAAATAGGATCATTGGGGGTTGATTTTTGGAGGTGTGTCGGTGACAAGCTCCCCTCCCCAGTCTTGTGAAGGTTGTTTGAATCCTGTGGGAATACTAGGGAGGTTTTGTCGTATAGGGTGTTGGGGATGTATTGCTGAAGACTTGGTTGACTGCTCTGGGGGGGTTGTCTCTGTCTTACTGTTATTAAGAGCTGCTGATGCTTGTTGCCTTAGCAAGCCTTCTTTCCAGCCTCAGGGCTCTTCATGATCTCACCCCAAACTCGTACTGTATACGGCCCACGGAGCAGGAGATTTGGGGCTGGGGCAAGTCCGTGCCCATCCCTCCTCTTCTTGCTGTGACGGCTGCACTGAGACGTGCACCTTGAGCGTTCCTCTCCAGCGTCCCATGAAACTGGACCTCCCCGTTCTGCAATCATGTAGCGAGCTGCTTCTGGCATGATGTTGACTGAATTTCCTTTGCCGATTGAGACGTCAGTGCTTAAGCCAAGGGCCCTCGAGCATGTGGGGTTGGGAGGCCACGTGGTCGCTTCAAGTGAGTGATCGATTGGTCCTTGCAAGGGGGGCCCATGTGAGACCTGTGTGGTGAAGCTACACTCAACAAAGTCAAGGTTAATTGTCTCTTATTGCAGAGTGTGGCTCGGCTACAGACCAACACAGTGAATTTTAATTACCGCCTAATAAATTCCCTCCACATGGTTTCGCTTTTATTCAAGTCTTCTCTAGCGGATAGGGGGGGGTGGGAGTTATTTTTGACGTTTTGTTTTTATCATATGATCCTTTTGTATTTGGTTACTCTTTTATTTGTATATTCTGCAACCCCTCTATTCCATGGCCCCATATTGACCCGGACAGGACCGCTCTGATTCCAGCAAGGTTACGCAGATAGCATGTCTATGACCAATCAATTTAGCGACGATATTATAATCTAACGTGTTCCTGCTGTTGCGTGTGCATGTGTTTGTCTGTACGTAATGCCTTCTGCCACTCAGCACAGACCTGATCGCCTTTCAGTCTTGGCAGCAGACAGATTCCCATGTTAAAGTTTAATTTCAGCGTCTGAGAGAGATCTGGGTGACTGTAACGTGGGTATGAGAGGTCCGGCTAGAGCGAGAGACTGTCTCTGTTCCATGCTCAGGAGATGCCAAGCTGTAAGAGATGATTGTGGTCTTTCTGACTGAAAGTTCTAAGAGTTAGTGACGGCGTATAAAAGAGAGTGACACCGATGAACAAGTCCTTCAAATCCAGCCAGCCCGGTACAACTGGAGCTGCCATGCTGCCCTTCCCTGCACCAACCAGAAGACCAGTTTTTATATAAATAAAAAATAGCATTTCAGTATTATCATGGGAGGAATGAGCTGTGCATTGTAAAGTGTAATGCAAATGCATGCAGCCCCTGTGGTCACTCACGGAGGACGTAATGGCCTGACAGGATTTTATGTCTTTTTATTCATCGGCGACCCAAAATGGTAGCTGTCTTGAGTGAGGTTTAGATATTTGTTTTCCCAAAGTGTTGGCGAAAAGTATTACTCACCTCTTTTGAAAATATAAAAACAAATAAGGTCAAACTATGAAACTGGGCCATTTGTAAGATGACCCCTCTCAGTCCACAGGCAACCTGTGCCATCTGGACCATTCTCTACACCAGGTTAGCTAAGTATCTTTCTCGTTCGAACCGAAAAGATGGCCAAATGCAGGAGAAAGGGGCCTCGGGCCCCATAGATATCTAATTTAGTAACGCTGACTTGGGGCATGATTGCTCAATGCAGGTTTTGTGGGTTAACCTTGTGCCGCTGGGGCTCGGCCCTCCCTCCCCCCTGGCCGAGATTGTCAGCACTGTTAATAGAAGTCTTGCTCACCCGCGAGAGCCACGATCACAAGGCGCTGGCTTGATCCTGGCGGCGGCAGGGGCTGCGTGGGGAACGCGACTATCGCCGTGGCGGGAGGCCGAGATGACCTGTGCAGAGGAACATGAATGAGGCTACGTTCCGCTGCCTATTTTTAGCCAAATGGCTGCCTTGACGTTACAATGCCGTCAACAGTAAAGGCTCATTTTGCATTAAATTTATTATACGCTTGAAGGTTTACTTAGGCTATACCTTCACCCGGAGCGTTTTACTCATTCGCCGTTGTTGGAATCGGTTTCTGGGCTGTCTGTTAAGTTTCCACCTCAAGAGCTCTAAGCCTGGCCTCCTATTGAAATGACAACCTCCAGTTTAGAGATCCTCAACTGCTATGCTACCATTTTCCACAGATAAATAGTAATGCAAAGGATTTTTTGTAGCAACCATTTTCTCCCCCATTCTGTTGTGTTTATATTCAACTACATGAAAAGCTAAACTGGAGATGGGTGATAAAAATATACATAAGAAAATATATTAAAATATTCTATATTCTGACCGGTAACTGGTGGTGAACAGCTATAAGTCTCTTAAGAGAGTGAAGAAAAGCTAATTGCCGTTAAGTTAAAAGTATCCTCAAGAGAATGAAAATAGTGTATATATTTAAAATATCTTCCCTAGCTGGCCTAAATTTGTCTAACGAGAAATCAGTGATTTACACAAACGCAGAAGCTGTAGACCTCTTTTTTAATCACGCCTTTATTTTTATGTTTTATTTATTTATTTTTTTAATGGAAACATCCTTACCTTAATTAACTATATAAACCTATGACTCAACAGGTCTGCTCAGGGGAATGTTTGGAGCCCCGTGGAACTCGACACAAGACAAGGGCGCATTTGTTCGCAAACGTGTTTGAGGCTGTGTTGCGCATGAGCCAGGGCCTAGCATTCTAACAAGTGTACCAGAGCCACATCTCTCGGCCATACCTGAGAAGCCTGGCGAGTTTCGCGCCGATTACATGTGGTGTAGTCCCACAGAAGTGCACTACCTGGAAAAACCACATGCTTGTCTATGAAGCCCAGAGGTTATACTGAGAGAAACGGAAGGTTCTGGATGCTCTGCTGCCATAGTAATTCTGTGGCATGTTGGCCCGGTCTCAGATTTTTAAATAGGAACTTCTGAATTTCTGAATAATAAAAAGCTATACATTATTTTTCGTTTTAAGCTAGACTTGCTTCGGGGGGTGGGGGGAGTGGAGGAGTTCTTATAAGAGTCCCGATTCAGGCTTCTCCTGTACCAGAGTTGGCTGTTAAACTGGTTTACAGAATGAGATGCTGTAACGTGCTCTAATAGCGCCTAAATTTGTGTGAGAGAGCAAATCCCTTCAGGCTACTCTTCGAGTAGGCCATTCTGCTCCCTGAGACCTGGTGTCATCTGCACATCTGTGTAGATGCAGGACCTCCAGTTCTATTGAGAATTGGAAGATGTAATCCGCCTTCCATCTTGCAACCTCTATTCCTGGGCAACGGTATACCCTGGGTGGGATGCCAGTTTACTGCAGGACACACCATGCTATGGGAAATTTAGGTGCACTGATTAACCTAACTGCATATCTTGGCGCTGTGGGATGAGACAGAGTACTGAGGGCAAGCTCTAGCAACATGGGGAAAACATGCAAACTCCATATACATTATACACAGAGCAGTGGTGGGACATGAACCACCAGCCTTGCAGGTGTCAGGCGGCTGTGTTTCCCTATTGCACCTGTGTGTGTGTGCGTGTGTGCGTGCTCATATAAATATGTAATATACACTCTGCTTCGACTGCTTTATTAGGTACACCTGCTTGTTAGTGCCAACAACCTGCTCCTACAAACAGAATTGTTTGTCTAAGACTCAAAACAAAACAAGCATGACAGGGTTAGGAGGCTCACTTACTGTTCATTAAGTAAATAAGCTTTACAATGGGCAACATGCATGATCTAGGCAGTTCTGAACATGGTCTTTTTGTTGGTGCCAGACATGGTGGTTCTAGCACCTCAAAAATATGCGCCATCCTGGGATTCTCATGTGCTACAGTGTCTATAGTTTAAAGATGATGTGGTGAATAAAAACGATCCAGGGAGGGGCGGTTCTGAGGGCAGAAGCTCCTTGTTAATAAGCTTGGTCTGATGGCCAGACTCGTTACAGCCAACAGGAATTACAAGTGCAAACTACAAGTGCAAAAATGTCATGGAACTCCATCAGAAGAGTTTCCAGCACCTTGCTGAATTGGGCAGTTCTGTAGGAAAAAGGGAGTCCCAAATAGTCCTGGGCAGGAGTAAATAATGAGGTGGCCACTGACTATATTCACATACACTGAGGTTTGTGTACAATGTGGACATCTGACCTACAGAGTTGGTGCTGTTGCCGCTGCGTTCCCCTCTTTGAAATGAAACCTGATATCCTTCTCTCTCTTTGCCGGCGTCCAGTTTTATGAAGAGACGGCAACAGTGATGAACTTGGAGCAGGACAGACCCTTTGTGTGCAGCGCCCCCGGCTGTTCCCAGGTACGTGCTGGGAGGCCGCCCCGAGCTGCAGGCTGGCATCTCCATGGAGGACGAAAGACCGACACATGGGCTGTAAAACTCCAGCCATACATCAAGCATGTTTGCCGCTGGTGCTCTCCTGTTATACGCAATGGAGACTTAATCAGATCCCCATATGCGAGCCAAGTTTACCAGTCACAGGCGTATCTTTCAATGAGGATGGAACATCAGAATGAAAATTGAGACCATATGTGTAAAATTAATACCTAGAGTCCTCTCTTCCTCTCATGATTTAAGGGCTTAAGGCAACTGCCAGAGTGTGAAGCTATTTTTCTGTTTTTAATATTATCTTTAAATTGTTTCCTGTTTCCTGGAAATCCAGATGATTTGTAAGAGTAGGGATAGGTCAGATGAACTGGCAGTTTTAATGGAGGTGTCTGTAACGCACTATGCCTTATGACTCTGAAGTTGTCACTGTGAGGTGGTTTGTGACTCTGAGGGTTAGGACTCTGTGTCCGTGATCGGAAAGTTGCCAGGTTAAGTGCCATGGTTGACAGAGTCATGTCTTCTTTGTGCCCTTAAGCAAGGCCCTTAACCCCAGTTCTAAAGTCTGGCTGACTCTGCTTTCTCAAAAATTTGTAAGAGCATCTGCTAAATATCTAAATGTCCTCTTGTCTTGGACCAGATATGTGGACAGTACCCTCAGTCCACAGTCCTTGCTAGGGTCTGTATTGCAATGTAAATCTAAATTCTCTAAAGGTTCTGCCATCTCTTTCCAACAGAGATTCCCCACAGAAGACCATCTGATGATTCACAGGCACAAGCATGAGATGACTCTGAAGTTCCCTTCCATAAAGAATGACAACATCCTCTCAGGTAAGGACGTGACCCCATCTATGGTCATTCACTGCTGCTGCCATCGACAATATCTGCAGCTCCTAAGGGTTTCCACATTCTGCTGTTTTTGTTACTTCCCTTACCTATCCTGCCGAGTTATCGCACGTCACACAAATGAGCAAAACCATATGGGCTTTCCAGATAGCCCAATTGAAAAAGTAGGACTAACAGTGTGACCCCATCACCTATAAGTTGCCAGATGCATACGTTCCGCTGTTATTCTGTGGCTGCCTGTTGTCCTGCCTCGAGCTTGAATCAAGTGTAGGGGACATGATTAAAATCACAAAACATTTTTATTAATCTTAATCTGGGTTAGAAGGAAGCCCATATTTGTTTTGCATCTCTGGTACCATTTTTCTCTGCGGCTGTGAGTAGCCAAATATTTCTCATCAGTCCAAGTCCTCATTCAGAACTTGGGTGGGGGTCTGGGTTATTCTGCTTTTCAGGGTTAAAAATAATTTTGCTATATATACCAGAGAATCGGTGGTTTAGTGGCTTAGCAGATAGCACTTTGGCGTCACACCTGTAGGGATATGGGTTCAGTTTTTGCCCAAGTTCTACACAAATATGTTTGAAGTTGTCTGATGCATGGGCTCCCTCTATTTGTGAAGGTTTCCCTCAGGTACTTTTGTTTTCTCCCACAGTAAAAGGCCATTTGGTTTACGTGGCTGGGTGTCTGTGTTGCCCATGTGCCCTGCAAAGAACTAGCATCCTGTCCAGGGTGTCACCTATCTTGCGCCCCGTGCTTCCTGGCTTAGATTCCACAATCACCCTGTATTGGATAAGGGCTTAAAGAGCACGGATGGTTACTCAAGAGTTCAGTTGCATTGTTTAGTAGCTAGAAGTAATCTATATTCAGGAATTTGTGCAATATTGCCTGCTCAGCAATATTATTTTTATAGCCTGTAATGAAACGATAGGCTTCGACAAACGCAACATTGAAGTATGACCTTTTGTCTTACTCTAAAAGTGTAACGTTTTTGGGACTGCAATCAATTTGGAATAAACGGGAAGGCTGAAAATTTAATGCAGGTGTGACCGAGCTCTAATCAGAGCCAACTTCTCTTTTGCTTATATTGTTAACACTTCTCCAAAATAAAGATAAAAATGAGCAGAAACGCCATGCCTGGGTACCGTAAGACTTATAAGAAGTCCCTGTAGTTTTCAGTGGGATGATACTGTTATTATCTTCATTGAATCTGATGGGGAGAGCGTGAACACTCTCAGGTTTGAGTCACTGTATAGTTATTTAGCGTTATCAGTGTAGTGAGAGAACAGGCTCATGCAGCGTAACTTATGTAGCGTACTGGTGAGTAAGCGTACAGATTACACACAGTGGGTGGGTCAGAGATTATCAATTGCATTAAACCTGCATCTGTTAAACCAGTCCTCTACCACACCAGCCAATCAAGCTTTTTCATTCAGTTCCATCAGCTGCACGCCCAACTTGATTTGTCCTGTAATCATTTCATATGTGGCTCATGCATGCAGCTTTGGACAAGAACCGCCTAGCTAATAAGGTGGCCCATTAAAGACAGACATAAAAATGCATACATCACAGGTAGGTACTGAAGCCTTTGGAGTGTATGGAGTGCTTGCAACATGCCGCCATATTAGCCTCCCACCCCTGAACTTCTGAGAAATGGTTCAGGGAACACAACGGGCCTCTTGGCTGGGCCTCTCATGCTCGGATAAGCACCTGGGTGTCCCTGCCGTTTCAGACCAGACGCCAACGCCGACGCGGTTCCTGAAGAACTGTGAGGAGGTGGGCCTCTTCACCGACCTGGATTGCTCCATCGAGCAGGAGTTCTGCAAAGCCCAGGAGGAGGAAGACAGCAAGCAGGTGGGGGCGCAGCTCCGTGGCTGTGCAGCCGCGAGGTTGACTGGTCGGTCACCCGTCGGTAGCTAGGGTTCCATCGGGGCTCCGCCTTCCAAGAAGCCGTCAGGCAGGTGACGAGTATGCTCTGTGTGTTTTTGTAATTTTTTTTTTTGCTTCAACAGATGTCGGCGATTTAGTGGTCTGGGTGGAGATATGTGTAAAAAGTTCATAATATGGGTGATAGTTTTCTTTCCCCCCATCTAGCACACTTGGCCTTAAGCTGCAGATATCCTGGGTTTTAAACATGGGGATTAACAGGGATTACATCTAAACATGCTCCTGGCTGTTGATGGAGTCACTCTGATAGGTAGATGAGAGATTACCTTAGAGAAGGGAAGGCCTCGGCCCTCCGGTCATGAGCAATAAGGGTCCGTCCGCTACACCCCCCGCATCTTGTGTCTGGGATGCGTTATGTTGCTGAACCTCCCCCCCCCCGTCTTGTGTTTGCTGAGCTCGTTGCGGCAGGATTTCGACTGTGTTAAGACTGAAAAAACACAGAGCACTTGGAGAAGTGTCTCCCCTTCACAGACAATGTATAGCATGGTGCTAAGCTGTTTCTAATCTGCATAGATGAAACTTTTGGAGGGATAATGGTCAACGGGGTGTTTCCACTGATTGCTGTGTTTTTTTTAATATGTATATTATATATGTATATATATATATTTACTGTAGTTACATCACAGAATGGCACTGAAAGAGTCTTGAATAATTTGTGATAAGGTAACAGAAAAGTCGCACCAGACCTGGATGGCCCAGCCTAAGCGGCAAGCTGAAGTCCCAGATCAACCCCAACAGCACCCCCCTCCACCTTAATTTTAAGAGGCTCCAAGTGTGACGTAAGGAAGTGAGTCATTCATTCACCCAAGGAGTGAAACAGCAGGGTGAGCAGAAAGGCAGCATACTTAGTAATAATGACAAGCTTCATGCAAAAGTCATGATGTGTGCTAAATGCCAGAATGAAGGTCTTAAGAATATGGAAATATTACAAGTTGTTCATATGGACCGTGCATCAGCTATGGAAAAACATGTTTTTCTATAATGAATGTTATGTTCATGATGTAAGTAATAGAACACTCTGAATTTGTGATGTAAAAAAAGAAGGCAGGAACCGTGTAAATATCTGGAAGGTCACTGTCATAGTTAATATGTGGAAATATCCATAACAGCTGTGACTCTTCATTAATTAAAAAATGATATATTTGATGTGTCCTTGTGTGTGCTGGGTTTCCCTGCCTACAGTGAATAACAGTGAATGAGAATCCCTGTGTGTGATGCAGGCACTTGTCCCTGATTTGCACGCTAAGCCTGTTATCCAGCACAAAATGTTCTATAGCATGAAAGACGGTCGACTCCGTTGTGACATTTTGAACCACGTTCAGATTTATGCCTGCGATTTGAGGCTCGCGAAAGCCTGCCGAAATAATCAAGACCATATTCGACTGACAGGAAAAGTATGCGAGTTGGCTGTCATTTTTATTAAATATGCTTCATGTTCACAGAATGAACTGCTTCTGAATAATAAACCGCTAATAATGCATCACAATTGTAATATGTAATATTCATTTACTACATGCTAGTTAATAAAATACAGCATAACAGTAGAAATAAAATTTCTATTCAAAATGTTTGATATTTAGTGGTTAGAGTAATTGTTGGTCATTTTTAAATCCACAGGAGGTAGATGTAGCCTTACATTTATAAGCTGGCCCTCTGCTGGATATTTTTAGCTACTTTAAAGAAACCCACGATTGATCATCTGTACCTAGTGCTTTCCTTTATTAAGTCATTCATATATCAATCAGTCGCCGCTCTCCACTTTATAAAATTGCATTCATTACTTGTACATTCTTCAGACCATTTTCCAAACATGCTGCCTGATTGCAGTAGTCAAAGTGCCTAGGGAATGATTTTTACTTTCCCCAATATTATCCTTCTGTTCTTTGGCTTCCTTTGGATAATTGTGCTAAAAACCACATGCTTGGAGAGGTGCACCATGCACCATGTCACAAAATGTTTTCTTACCCCCAGAATGCCAGTATTCACAGGTCAAAGAAGATGGGACCCTGGGATACACAGCACTGTGCCCTGGGCTGTATCGTTAAACCGGAACATGCACTGTATTTATTTGTGCGCTTAAATTTATATGTGTGCTATCTTCACAAGACTGGGGATACGGGAGTGTTTTAGGAGCTGTGGTCATTGTATATTTCCCATGTACAGTACTGTGCAAAAGTCTTAGGCAGGCACCGAAAATGTTTAAAGCCCTTTATCTGGGCAGTAAGGGTATATTTGCCCAGAAAACACAATTTAACGTTAGGGCATATGTCAACAGTAATATAATAAAAACTGACAAGAATTTCTTCTGTTCACCATAAAGTTACTGATATCTTGCTGGATGGAACACCACTTCAGTTCCCAGACCTCTCCTTTGGACACCTCAGGCATTCCATGTATATGTAAAATTTCACCACAAGCTCTAATAATTAATTTAAATGAATTATTTAAATAACAGGATGAGGCATTGATTAGTCAAACAAGGTGTACTAGTGGTAAAGTCAAAAAATACATGTCTATTGGATGGTTATTGTAAATGCTGGGGTGGCTTTAGGAAAAGTTTTGAAATGGTTAAGCTGAGACACTTGGACAGACATAGTTTTATACCAGCATGAAGATCATTTAAACATCATTTTCTTTGACTGCCTTTTGTATAGCACTGTAAGTCTATGCTAAGTGCCTGAGAGATGAACACATTACGTTAGGTAGGCTACAAACGGCTCTTGAACACATCTGGTCTGTGAGCACTGATGGGATTCCACATCTTATTTTTCACTGATCTTGAAACCAGAACCTTTTGTCCATAACTCATCCCAATGAACAAAATGGTCATATGTGGTATGTCAGTTTGACCCCAAAAGCATCCCTTGTGCCGTGGGCTCATATTTGATGGCTCCCGTGTGTCTCCCAAAGATAGACCTGCCCTTCTTCCTCACCCGTCTCCCCCATCTTTCCTCCCCACCCATCTCCAGAACATCTCCCTACATGGGTCGACGGGGCAGAATCAGCACCACTCCCGGATGCCGAACCATGACAGCAGCATCGTGATCCAGGCGCTGCCCTCGCCTCAGTCCAGCTCTGTCATAACACAGGCGCCATCCACCAATCGACAGATAGGGTAAACATCCCCCGTCTTTCACCTTCATATCTTCATCAGAAACCTACTGCCACTACAAGTACAAGCCAGTCTTATAGAAGGAAGAGTCTCGCACTTCTCTGTGAGTGTCTTTTTTTAGTGACTGTTCTTTTTCAGAAAGACTTAGATGGTTATTATGGCTAGATTAAGAAATGGAACAATCAGAAAATGTTGCAGTGGAGCAGAATCTGTGAAAGTACAGTTAATCCTCATAAATGCTTTATTAGTGTGCTGATGTTTCCAAGGTTCAGGCAGATACAAAAACAGGCAAGGTACATGGTTTCTAACTGGGCAAATTCCATAAGCTCCACATAGCAATTGGGCATGCCAGTTACAGGTGGTGTAGGTGCTGCAGGCTAAGGTGCCATTTTTAGGCAAAAACACAGCGCTCCTCAGAGTAACCTTACTGGATGGGTGCCGATAAATGTGGTCTATAGCTGTGGTATTTTGATGACCTGGAGCTCCAGCAGAGAGTTTGAAAGAGTATTTAGTGGGTTTGCATCAGGGCTTAGTTTTGCGGTTCTTGCCCATGGCCTCCAGATATTTGTGAGGAGGCTCATGAGTTTAGAATGTGCTAGCAGAGGCAGAGGGATCAGTGATGCAGCAGATAAGTGTCGGAGGGCACATGTTGCGATCATAAAGCTTGGGAGTTCACATGGAGGGAAACACGCAGGCGAGGTAATGAGTTCTCCCAAGTCACTCGCTTGTAGGAATCTCATGGACTTGACTGGCGGTGACACTGATCCTTACCTTGTGTGGAGCGGGCGGGAGAATCCAGTGGCAGATGAGGGGGTTCCAGGGCTGTGGGGGATGAATATGCGCTCTGATTGGCATCACTCTTGCTGCCTACTGTCTTTATACACATTCCTGCACAAAATTCAGAGGATTATGATCTAGAAAATAGGATAGTCACTGGTACTAGTTCTCTGCTGTTAAACTTCCATAAATGTGGAGTTCCATGTGCATTCATATTCCTTTTAAATTTGCTATGAATCACTGTAAGGGTTAGTATAATGTATGTTAGTTATCCTTTGGTGTTGACCTCATTAAATCACAGAGTGTCTGTTTGCCTAATGACTCAGTCTGGCGTTGGTGTTCGAGCTCCTGTGCCTATAAATTATGAAGTGGAATATATGACCACGCAGGTCAGCATGTGAGTGCCGGGGGTGTGTCCCGTGATGACATCATTGTCCACCCTGTCTGCTTTTTAAGGGTGACTCCCATATTGCCATTTTTCACCTCTCAGCACCATAACTGATTCTGAAGGCTCTCTCGCTGCCAGACAGTCACAGGTCTGCTTCATCTATCCATCTTCTACCCACTTATCCTGGTCAGGGTGGCCTGGAGCTTATCCCAGGCAGCCTGAGGTGCAAGGCTAGGGTAGACTGTTGATTGGATGCCAGTAGATCACAGGGCATAGACATGAAATGGGCAATTTAGAAATACCCTTTAGCCTAACTGCATGTCTTTGGACTGTGGTTGCAAACCCACAAGATGTGTGGAGAACATGCAATCGCCAGACACACACAAACACACACACACACACACACACACACACACACACACAACCCTGGGGGGGTGGGCGCCAGTGTTACCCACTGAGCCACCCCATTTCCCTCTTCCTGTTTTCATTTTCTCACACTCTTTGAGCTTGTTGTCTTTGTTCTCTCCTTGAAGCTTCGTTTAATCTGTTTTGGAAAAGCTTTTTTTTTTATGGAAACCCAAGGAGATGAAAAGTTGTAGCGATGGTCTTCGTAGCGATGAGAAGCCTGCCGTAGAGACAATGTTGTGCTCCTCTGTGCTCTGGCATGTGCCCGCTTGCTGAAGGCGGAGCACTGCAACGTCAGGGCGGATGTGAATTTTTCTTTATGATGTGTGAATGAGGTGCCTCAGTGGGTAGCACTGTGGCCTCACATGTCCAGGCGTAGGGCTGTCATTCCTCAGGTTTCCTCTGGGTTATCCTTCAGTACTCCACAGTGCCTTGGTGTCTCAAAATCCCCCTTAGCATGTGAATTTGTGTGTATATCTGTCCTACCATGGACTGGCATCCCATTCAGGGAGTTCCTCTGCCTTGTGCCCTCTGCTTCCTGGAACATGGTCCAGCCTCGGTGTGACACAGTACTGGATAAGCAGCTGAAAGACAGGCGGATAGAGGTTTCATGATTTTAGCTGAATGAAAAAAAGGAAGGGCTATGTCTACCAGATAGGCAGAGCTGTTAATTTACCTAAGAGATTTGTGAAATGTCTCAGAGTGAAAGCGTCCTCATAAATAGTCGAGCCGGTCTGAGCTGTTTCCTGTTAGTGGTGCGTCCCATTGCACTCCTCTTCAGACAGATGGGTCACTGCTTTCGCCCTGCAAGAGTGGAGCGGCATAAACAGGGCTGTGATGGCCTGTTTCCCACATGGGTAAATAAGTCGTCTTCTGAATTTTACATGAGATGCTCATCGGTGGGTCTGACTGACAATCCAGCAGGCCCTGTAATCTGGATGGAGATGGAATTTCAACCCCCCACCCCATGGTGGGGTCCTTAGACACACTGCAATCAGTGCGTCTCAGGGAGTCTCTATCCCTATTGACAGAATAACACACTTGACACCCCATGGTCTCACACGTGTCTGTGGCGGTAAGTGTGTTGCCTCACCTCGGCACCTTGTGAAAGCGACATGCTGCCCACGCTCCGTTCTCGTACAAGTCACACACACAGGTGCAAAACCCAAAGTATGCATCGTAAACCAAGTGTGAGGCATTACTGTTTTGTAGCTGTGGTCATCAGAACCTGATCAAGTTCAGCAGGTAATTTTCAACAGAATGTCATTTGTTTGAATCACTCAAAGGTACGTGCTGGTGTACCGGTGTATACGAGCGTGAGACGTACATCGACCGTCAACTCTGTTAGAGAAAAGACCCTCTTTAGTGTTATTAACAGTCAGAATCTTAATCCCTGCTGTTTTCCCTGAGTGCAAACCTGGCATCTGTTCAGAGTGCCTGGGAGACGATACAAGGAGCCGCACTATTAATACTAAATATAAATATCCCTCCCTCATATAAATATCATGAAGAAAAATCACTGTGGCACATATACAAACACACATACAGACATAATACAATTTTCAGTTTCTGTTTGGAGTTCTTGTATTGCAGTGTTCTTTGCAGGATCTATGATGTATAGTCATTTCAAAATTTTTTTTGATGCACTGTCCTGTGCAAGGGCATAGGAGAGAGTTTGATGTTGGGGGGGGCACAACGAAATAATTTAAATGCAAAGGTTTGTTTTTTGTGGTGGGAGGGCAAATGAGCCCAAATTAAATATTGGGGGGTACACATCCCCCCTTGTTCCTATACCACTGCTCCCGTGTTTGCTTCACCAAAAAAAGCACATCTCCAATGTCCGCATTTGGTGTCGATCACCTCCTCCCATGCTCACGGCAGCTGATGGAGCACCATGGTGGACTGCGGGTTTTGGGCTGCCATTCGGTGCCATTTAGTGTCAGTCTGGGCAGTAAACTATTTACGAATGCTAAGGTATTTGGGTGTAAATATTTGGGTAAGAAGCTCTTACGGCTTATGTGTTTGTGTTTTCTTAGTGTGGCAGAGCTTTGAAAATGGGTAAGTTTAGAGCTTTGGGTTTCTGGTCACTTCATCTGTGCTATTGGGGATGAACACAAAAAGGATTTTGATTTTCTTTATTGTCCTAAAGTCATTGCGCCAAGGGTGTAGATTTGGGTATGGACAGCAGGGACATGTCTCTCCCAATATTGTGGGAGTACCGTGTGTTTAGGGGGGTGGCGAGTTTCCTGCCAAAGCTGAAACCAAATGTAGGCTCTTGCACTGTGCACTTCGGACATTAGTTTTGTTTAGTTCGGTAGAGCAAGGTGGGTGATGGGCTGTTTTGCTGATTTGGGGGGGGAGTCTCCTGCTTGGTTGTTGGGTATTTTGGATCGCTGTGTGTATGCATGTTGAGGAACAGGGGTCATGGTGACGGATGGCTGCGTTTCCTAAAGCTCGCCGACGGCGACCCTTTCACCGCTCCAGGGCAGGAAGGAGCTTCCTGAAAAAACACAGGGCTTCAGGGCTCGTGGGGATTTGGGGCAGTGATGGCAGCATGAGGCCTGTAGGAGCATCACTGTTCCCAGTGTTTGCTGTGTGATGAAGGTCTTTCATACTTTAAACACCAATAGTGTCAAAATGGGCCCAGGAAGCGATGATTACACACTGAAAGCATACATGGAACAAAACCTCTGCCATGGGTTTAAGGGTGGGTGAGCCTGGGTTGGGGGACAAGGTTGTGCTTAATGGTCCAGTCACTATTTCAATGGGGGGGCAGGTTGATGGAGACACGGATGGGGAGACTTTGGTGGGTGGGGGTTGTCCGGGTATTGAGCTAGAGTGTAGAGTGAACCCTCTTTCAGGTTACTTTCAGTGGTTAAGAGGAGATCTGGTGGGTGGAGGTTGGGCCGGGCAGAGATGAGGAGCTAGTGGTACATGTTAAGAAAGAGGGTGAGTAGAAATTTCCGGGAAGAAGCATGTCCAGGATAAAGGAAGTCTCATAAGCAGAGAAAGTGGCCAGATAGAGTCCTCATCAGCAGGAAAGCCGGGGGGTCCCCGATGTGAGACATGCCACTTTTCGCAGGAAGCCATGAGGGCCAGCTGCCCTGCCCGTCACATGCTGCTTTCCTCCCAGGAACTTCCTACCTACGGACGACACTTGTACTGCCCCCACGCCCCTGTGTGATTGTGGGCATGTTCTGAAATAGCTGACCTGTGCCTACACCTTAGCCCACGCGGCTCACACTCTGGGGCACTGGGGTGTGGGAACTGCAGCAGAACTACACTAAAATGCAGATTATAGGCCGTGAGCATCAGGGTATCATGCGATTTTACTAATAGTGGAAAATCCAGATGCAGCCAAATCATGAACAAATCGTAACAAACAGAACGTGTCACTGTGTAAAATATCAATTAGCCTTAATGATTATTGCTCAGGAACTATAGATAGATGCAAATAGGTTGTTCTCAGTATTGTTTCCCTTCGTTTGGTGCTCCATGAGTGTGGGTTACATTTGTTCAGTGAAAGGTACATTTTACAGGTTACGTTTCCTTGGTGTGAGGTGTGTCTTGTGGATTATATTTGTTTGATGTGAGGTGAATCTTCTGGATTACGTTTGTTTGGTGTGAGGTGTGTCTCGTTGATTATGTTTGTTTGGTGTGAGGTGTGTCTCGTTGATTATGTTTGTTTG
>JAAGVU020000129.1:18491909-18503175 GCA_011763525.2 Mormyrus iriodes
GTTTGTTTGGTGTGAGGTGTGTCTCGTTGATTATGTTTGTTTGGTGTGAGGTGTGTCTCGTTGATTATGTTTGTTTGGTGTGAGGTGTGTCTCGTTGATTATGTTTGTTTGGTGTGAGGTATATCATGGCTTCCGTTTATTTGGTGTGAGGGGCGTCACTTGGATTGCATTTGTTTGGTGTGAGGTGCATCTCGCAAACTACATTTGTTTGTTTTGAGGTGCATCTTGCGGATTACGTTTGTTCATTGTGAGGTGCAGGGGAGCCCCCTTGATGGAGTCCTGGATCTGTGATGGGCTTCTCGCTTTTCCCAGCCCTCGTTTCAGTGTAACTAGCTTCATAAAGTGCTCCCCGACTGGGCCAGCATGAGGATCGGGTGTCTTCCATACTAATCGATCATTTAATTTATTCATGAGGCCTCCATCCCAGTGAGGGGGAGCTCTGGAGGGAGCGGGCGGAGAAGCGCGTGTGTGTGTGTGTGTCTGTGGCAGCATTGGGCGCAGGAAAGCATGCACCCCCCCCAATCTGAGTACTGTGTCAGTGAATGTGCATCTCAAGCGAGCGAGAGTGGTAATGAATGGCACACTTCTTACATGGTGAGTATGTGACTGTGTGACTCATCAGAGATACGCTTTAGAGTTGCTGCTGGCTGGGGGAACGGATGAATTGGGAAGTGTGAGGAAACTTGTAGTGGTTCTCCCCTGCCCCCAACCCCCCCGAGCCAGTCCATATTTTTGTTCAGTTTCACCACCTGCACACCTGATTTTACTTGTCAGCTAATTATAAAGCCTTTTGATTACCTCCCTCTGGCACGCAGGTGGTGGACTGGAACCAAAATGTGGACCGGCTTGGACAGGGGGGGTATGCTGATGACTGGGTTCAGAACCAGTGTGATTTTGATTGCTCCTCAGTGTTTACAAAAGGGCTCATAGGCTTGGAATGAATTAGGACTGGCTTTCTACATGTTCGTTTATCCACTAGTCCAGCAGAGGCCTGTGGTTTGTGAAACTGGCTGTCTTCTGAACAGAACGGTGTCCAAAGCTCGGGGGAGGGAGGGAAAAACGATTCAGAATGTCACGGAAATCACTATCGTGCTATGGAAAGGGATCTCACGTTTGGCTCTGCACCGTGCTGAATTGTGAGCACCTGAAGTTGGCTTGAATGTCAGGGAATATGTAACAATTAGCTTGTCGAGTGCATGAAGTCCTCCGTCATTGGGGGGGAAAGGAAGAATACTGAGTCTGCATCAGCTGAGCCTTAAAAGTTCCAGGAACGAGGGCAAAAATCACTGTGCAGCAGAATCACCGATCTCTCTTATCTCACGTAAATGTTTTGGGGGTTCCCATGCTACAGATATCCTTTGTGTATGAGAAACACATGGTTGATGAAAAAGGCACATTCCGAGGGTCTCTCCTGGGTGTAGTTGTGTTGGGGAGTGTTCCTGTTACCCCCCCCCCCCACAAGTCTGTTGGAATGGAGAATTCCAGCAGCCCCTGCCCCC
Source organism: Mormyrus iriodes (assembly GCA_011763525.2). NCBI lineage: Eukaryota > Metazoa > Chordata > Actinopteri > Osteoglossiformes > Mormyridae > Mormyrus > Mormyrus iriodes. Next base: position 18,493,409 of record JAAGVU020000129.1, read on the forward strand.
TCTGGTAGTCAAGTGGAATGTTCCACTACGCTGTCAGACTCCTTGTAATGTCATGACCCACTGACTACTCTGGTGTCAGGGTCGCAAAGCACTCGAGGAACTTCGCAACTGACGCTGCATATTTGCTTGGCAGATGTTGGAAGGATGTGTGTATCCTTTGTAAAATTTATGTGTCGTTACATTGAGGAGACATACTGTAGAGATGCAGAGCTATATCAGTGAGAAAGATGACGATCTATCAGCATGAAGAATGCAAGGCATGCTGCTGGCCGCTTTCACCTCGAACGAGTAAAAGAACATTAACAGTGTGGTCAGCGTTGATATTTCAGCTGGATATCGCATGATAAAAGTTTGCCCTACTAGCATTAAATGTCCACTGTTGTGATATTTTAATATATTTTCATTCAGGAACCTGCGAACTATTTCTGAATGGGTTATGTATTAAGTTATCCATGGTACCACATGTATGAATGTATGCAGTTTAATGATTTTAAGCAGCACTTAGCATGGGGTGCTACACTAAGCATATACATCTAAAGACACTTCTGGCTCCTGGTCTGTCTGGCCGACTTGACGGAGTCGCTTTTTTGGAATCATAACGCAAATGATCTTTATGGTGTGGCGTGAGCTTGACAGCACAGAGTCTGCATTGGACCTCTTGCTGCTCATGTCCTCCTACATTTGGTCAGTCTCCAGTCTGTGGGCTCTGGTGTGGAGAATATTTGCAACGAATGGGGGAGAGAAAAAAAAAATATGGCAAAAGGGGAAACAGACTAGAAGCTTCCAAATGATCCTCAGCGGGGGGACGTGGAGCATGGCAGCCAGAGCGAAGGGGTAGTGGGCAGTTGAGCTATTTGTGGGCCTGGATGGTGTGGAGGTGTGGGGTGGAGCTGTTGGTGGCTCAGTTCCTATTTCCAGAGTCATGAGAATTAGTGATCAGATAAGCTGGATTCATGCTCCCACAGCAAGAAGCTTTGCAAAAACGCAGCAACAATCCATCGCTGTCGAACATGCGTCGGGCTCAAGCAAACCACACGCGAGAAAGCATGCGTGTGGGTGGGGGAAATTCAATACCGTCTCCTTTTTTCTATATATGAATTTCATGTCGCAAATACATACAAAGTTTTCACACCTCTGAAAAACAACACAGTCTGAAGGAAGTTAAAACCTAAATAAGCATTGTGTGTTTAATGACATGCTGCAGATATTGCGCCGTTGGTCTTTTTTATTTTTGAAACGTTTTTTTCTTTTAAAATGCAGAATGCTTTCGCCTGTTGTCCCATCGTGTTTTTATTTCATAATGGAGTTTATTTGGCATGTGCGTGAAAGAGCACCTTCTCTGGGTCTTCTTGACTACAGGGAGCTGTTTGTGAATCATGATCTTTTGGGATGTGGATTCTGTCTGAGGAGTAAAAATTTAATGAGGATCGATGAGAACGTTTGCTGTGTGTCACCCTATGGGTCACCCGTGAGACCAGAGAGCAGGGAGATGATGGTAGGGTATTTTTGGGTGGATCCTGCTTGTGTGTGGGAGGCCATGGGCCACGCCCAACAGCGCTAACACGGCATAACACCTGCCAGGTCTGGGCTCCAGGAGGCGTTGGCACGCCAGGGGATTTGATGGGTGACCCTGCCCGGCCAGCACCGAGCTCCACAGAAAGTCAACGTGGGTCTACATCTGAGCTGAATTAGGATGAGCTCATTGTGTACTGCAGCGCGTTTAATAGTGCGTTTGGAGAGGAACGCCCAGGCTCCGTTCCCTCTCATTCCAGCGCCTCTGTGTCATCTGTGCCTGGGGCCACCACATATGCAGGCTGCTGCACATCGGGGAGAGAGGGGATGTGCCTGGGGGGGTGGGGGCGAAGGCTGGGGTCTGTCTTGGGAGATTTGGGGACAGATCGGGATCTGTATAGGCAGATGGGAGGGCAAACCGGGATCTGTACAGGGAGATGGGAGTGCAAAGCGGGATCTGTACAGGGAGATGGGGGGGGAGGCAAACTGGGGTCTATACAGGGAGATGGGGGGAGGCAGAGTGAAATCTGTACAGGGAGATGGGGGGGGGCAGAGCGAGATCTGTACAGGGAGATGGGGGGTATAGCGGGATCTGTACAGGAGGATGGGGGGGTGCAGAGTGAGATATATACAGGGAGATAGGAGTGGCAGGGTGGAATCTGTACAGGGAGATGGGGGGGCAGAGTGGGATCTGTACAAGGACATGTGGGGGGGCAGAATGGGATCTGTACAGGGAGATGGGGGGGGCAGCGCAGGATTTGTACAGGGAGATGAGGAGGCAGAGCGGGATCTGTACAGGGAGATGGGGGGGCAGAGCGGGATCTGTACAGGGAGATGGAGGGGCAGACCAGGGTCTATACACGGAGATGGGGGGGGGACAGAGCGGGATCTGTACAGGGAGATGGGGGGGCAGACCGGGGTCTATACAGGGAGATGGGGGGGGCAGAGCGGGATTTGTACAGGGAGATGGGGGGGCAGAGCGGGATCTGTACAGGGAGCTGGGGGTGAATGCTGGGGTCTGTCCTGGGATATTGGAGGGTAGACCGGGATCTGTACAAGGAAGCCAGAGTCTTATGGGAAGATGAGGGGGCAGACTGGATTCTGTCATGGGAAATGGGAAGGGAGAACGGGGTCTGTCCTGGGGGATAGGAGGGCTGACTGGGATCTGTACAGGGAGATGGGGGGTGCAGAGCAGAATCTATACAGGGAGATGGGGGGGGGGCAGAGCGGGATCTGTACAGGGAGATGGGGGGGGCAAAGTGGGATCTGTTCAGGGAGATGGGATGGAAGATTGGGATCTGTACAAGGGGACCAGAGTCTGTCCTGGGAGGAGGGGAGCAGACTGGGCTCTGCACAGGGAGATGGGGGGGCAGATCTCGGTCTGTACAGGGGAATGGGGTGGAAGACCGGGGTCTGTATGAGGGGGGGGTGGAGACCAGAGTCTTGGTGGATCTATAAAAGTGGAGGAAAGAAGGACATGCAGAGAAGTGTGTGAATAGCATAAATAAAGCAAGTGCATAGATTTGGGTATCATTGAAGCTTCCAATATCATGGAAGCCGTGTGTTTAGGTGGGGTGAGGGGTTCACGGCTGATTTGGTCCCTACCGATGTTGAAACCAAACCTCCGCCCTTGAAAGTAATAAAGGAAAGATAAAAAGTGTCTCCGAATCTTTGAATAAGGGTTACATGTGTCAATGCATCCCCACGTCTCTATTAGTGCTGGTTCACACGTGGTCAGTTATGCTGTCAGGAACACCGAAATTCACATGTGCCGACCTGAGTTTCTGGGTTGGTTAAAGAAAGAAAGCTGAGCGATGAACATATCTCCACATCAGCACCCTCAGCAGCGATAAGACTGCAGCATAGGCCTGGCTTATCCGTCCCTTCACTTATGCTGACACCTTACCTGATCCCTGTTACACCCCGAAATTAAGATTAAGATTGACTCTCTCGACTCCAGGGGGAAATTCTGGTGTATATGGCAGATAGAGCGTAATGCACATATGAACATACATATAGTGCCAAATGGACAAAGTGTGAAGACAGTACACACAGTGCAAACATACTGCATCAAATTAAAAAAATACACAGTACACAAATAGAATATCCTGAAAACAGAATGTTGTAATATTTTAGAAATAAATACATATTTACAGATAATAATAATAATAAATAACATAGATAGCTCTGAATTTGTGTTGTTACAGAGACGGGTCGCTTCCTAATGTGTTATGGCTGGGGTGGGGAGTGGCACATCGAGAGGAGGCGCTGTGGTGGCTGATGGCAGCAGGCAGGAACGATCCCCAGTATCTTTTTTTAGCACAACATAGTGGAATGAACCGGTGGCTAGATGAGCTCCAGGATAGCACCCCCTGAAGTGGATGGGGGGAATTGTCCAATTTTGCCAACATCCTCGTCTTTCCTACTATCTACTATCCTGCCCCAAGTGCAGCAAATACCCCTGTACCTCGGGTCCGATCCCTCGTCCGCTAATTAAAGTCAGCCTTTGTCATTAGCCATTAGGCTTGATTTATTTGATCGGATTCTGACTGTTTCCTCAGCCCGAGTCCCATGGCACTCTCTTCCCGCATGTGATTAAAGGCAGTAAATCACTGACACGTCCTGCTCAGTGTTTACTCCGAGCGCCAGGCAGCTGCAAGCCCTCTCTGGCCGCTGTTTCTCTCAGTGTTTGCCCCCGTCGCCACGGCGACCGCGCCGCCACAGCTCTGTGCGTCTGGAACTCGGCCCTGGGCTGTTTTGGTTACATTTGAAAGCTTTTTTTTTTTTTTTTTCCCTCTCAGTCGCTGTATCTAGTAGGGTTAGCGGTGACTTCACTAGTGTGCGCGGCGAGGCTGGAGTCGTTGGATGAGGGAGAGGGGTGGAGGGGCAGGCCAAGCCAGGCCGGGCAGGCAGGCAGGGAGGGGGAGGTAGAGGGAAGCAAGCCAAGAACATTACATCAGTGCTGGAGCGGGTTCAGAAGGGAAGGATGTGAGTCAGTGGTGCGGCTAAGCCTGGCTCTCTCTCCTCCCTCCGCCTGGGCAGTGGCCAGCACGCCTGCGTTTGAGTCATACAGAGAGCGAGTCGGGATTTAGGACCTGGGATCGTGCGCATGCTGCCTGCGTGAGTGCGGGCACGGCTGCGCGGCGATCTGGCTCTGGCAGGAAGAGGAGGCAGTGCGGAGCAGCTAGCTCTGCTGACGGGATGGGGCGGCCGTGGATGGGTGTTTTTTTTTTTTTGATTTTATGTTGCAGGACTGGGTATCGGTCCAGATTGGGAGAAAGAAGGGAGCGAGAGAGGGAATGGGACAGAGAAAAGGAAGAGAGACAGGAGGGAGGGGGGCAGGAGCAAATAGGGGACCAGTGATGTCATGCTGAAGCTGCGAGGTGCTAGGTAATGTGAGAGCGCAGGGTCAGGACTGCAGCGCGTTCACCTGCCCCCCGGGGGTAAGCGCACGTGTGGTGTGGGCCGTATACGGGTCGCCTGGTGCGCACGCAGACTGTGTGGTGGATTTTATTTTTGCTCCTTTGGCTCCATGCTCAGAAAAGGGCACTTGTTTCCCGTGCCGATCCTTCTGGACGTCGCGGGCTGTTGGTTTTTCCGACACTGGGCCGTCCCAGCCGCAGGTGAGCGGTTCTGATGGCCTGACGGGCCAGCCAGGGAACCTGCTTACCTTCAAAGCCCTCTTTCTTCTTACGCAGCTGGAGCCGGCCCTAATTAACTTGCCTTCCTGCCCTCCACACATTAATACACTTTTCTATTGGACAGCTGTCAAGAAAGCATTTTATTTTTCCTTTTTTTACGCCCAGTGCTGTGTTATAGAGACACGGCGAAGTTCTCCAGTGCTGGACTCGCTCTTTGTAGGTCCATCGTCTCCAGGCTCTGAGAGCTTGCCGAATTCGGACCTTGCTGAGCCGGGGCAGTAACGAGAATTGTAGAGGGATACTAGGAGTGAGGGACGCTGGGGGGGGGCCTTGGGCCCACAGTCATTGAAGTATGTGCCGCTGAATGCTAGCAGTGCAAACTTCTCGCACACCGAAGTGTAAACACAAATGTAGCCACAGCAGTGAGCAGTGCACATAGAGGGGTTGTGTGAGCCGAGGGAGCTGCTCTGTTGACGTTGCCATGAGCCCATTATTTTGATAGCGTTAGGATGAAAAAAAAAACTTTATTTCTTATTTCACTAACAGAGGCAAGTGATGGAAAGCACAAACATGAAGAGGCACACTGTCTGCACCCCAAATGACTGTGGGGCTTCTGTCATATGACCTGTCACAGCCTCAGTGGTCTGGTGCTTTTAAGCTCTACGTGTGTATTACTCCAAACATGCGGTCACTCTGAATCAGGTAGGAAAGGTGTCCAAACGAAAGGATGTCGGGGCTGAGCGGAGGACTGCGGAATAAATGAAGTTTTCCAGCCTGGAATTGTACGAGTATTTGTGCAGCAGGGTGAGAGCCAGGCTGCCAGCCTCCACACCCCCTCAGCCGCCCCCGTATCTCAGGATTTTCTCCTCGACTTTGGTTGCCTGCAGCGTTTCAAGGCCAGATATTTTGGATCAACCTCCTCAGTCGAGTCACATGCAGAGATTAAGGGGAGATCAGTGAAGATATCCCTCTTGCGTATGTGAATTCGAACACCCTTGTTCCCCTGTGATCATCATGACAGTCTCTGTTGAATTACATCACAGTTTTGAGTCATGGAGAAGATCGTTTGTGTAAAAAAAAAAGGAGTTGTATTATTTTGCTTTCCATTTATTACTGAACTTATAGAAATGTAAAGCAAGTAACTTTTAACATGCCCCATTAACATAAACACACACCTGCTTTGTCTGTATCTTTTCACTGCATTCGAACGGAAGTCCATAGAGGACGTCCATCACTATCTTTTTGTCTTGTTATGTTGAGATCATGACTTATTTTTCTCCTGATCTTAACATAACCAAAGTTGTTTTCTTGAGATCACAAAATAACACAAGACAGGAAAACCATGCAAACAGCAATCGTAAAGAGAAGTGGAAGCAGATTACACTAAAAATGCCATGGCTGATGCTATTGCATTCTCACATTTTTTTCATCGCATTCCCACAGAAAATCTATAACTTCCCCCCATGTGCTACACATAAGGGGGAATTCTCCCCCATTGTGAGAAATGAATTTTAAGCTCTGAATGTCCTCTGTGGACTTCTGTAGCATCGACATTTAGAGATTTCTTACTGTGAAAAGCTGTATTTCACACTATTATGGTTAAACTTTGCAGTTAATCCACAATTCACACATATCTATCTATCTATCTATCTATCTATCTATCTGTCTGTCTGTCTGTCTGTCTCTCTATCTGTCTCTCTGTCCATTTTGTGTGTTGCAGAGGGGATCATCCTTCTTATGGGTGGGTTTAGGGCCCAGTCAAAAAGCTGAATAGTTGTGGAGGGTGAAACATGTTAGAAGATAACTCCAGTTTTGTGGGAGATGTCCACACATATCTGGGGGGGGGGGGGGGTCTTCAGCCCACGTCCTCCCTAGGTCCCCAAAGCTGTGTCCACCTCCCCGTTGTCCTTTGGATGCATCGACCTCTCATGACGCCGCTGTCACTCTGTGGCGTCAGCAGTCGCCGCTGGCGTGTCAGACAAATCCAGACAGGAACCTACAGGTCTTCAATTTAACGCTGAGCTCGAGAGTCTGTGGTGAAGCCGAGATTACAGTGCAGAATGCCACCAACTGGACCCAAGATCTCGCGCATGTTAATGGACCATGTTTATCACTCTTGCAGACCAGTGCCGAACTCACTATCATCGCTGCTGCACATGAGGAACAGGCCGCGCCAGCCGCTGCCCGCCTCCATGGCCGGTACGCTGCCAGACCCAACCATGCCGGGCTCCTCTGCAGTACTCATGCCCGTGAGTACCCCCCTCCTGTGGCTGACGGCCTCTCTGTATGGCGCAGATCGTATGGAGGCATTTCTAATTCTGGTCAACCACAGCTCTGCTATTTTGAACAATTTTGCTCTTTACCTTTTATTCCTGTTTTGTTGCGCCCCCCTACTGCCCCAAAAAAACATATAGGTGCCCCTGTCTCTGTCCTTCCTCTTATTAAAACACACACACACACAGACACACACAAAGCCTGTAATGTCCAGGAGTGATGTTTTATGTGCTTAGCTCCTCTGAAGTACACGTGAAGCAAAACCTCGTGTTCGTATCTGAGGCCCCGTGAGGCGGGCAGCGTGCCTCTGTGAGCCAGGATGAGGCCCCTGCGAAGAACGGCCCCACCCATCGACATTTAATGACACCACATGTTCTCCATGTAATGCCAAAGCATTTATTTATTCTTTTGCTGGTGTGTTCAGTGTCAGTCGAATCGAGATGCTGTCTGTGTTCCTGGTGACTGACAGCCTCGTAAAGCTCCAGGGGTCCCAGTGGTATTTTCACACAAAACACACTTAACACAAATCGCGAACGAAGCCTGACGTGTCTAATCTGCTGCGGCGGACACTGGGCACCTGCCTGGCACCTTCTGGCAAGGTGCTAAGGTGTGGTGCCCTCACCCCTCCCCCAGCCTGCGTGATGGAAGCTAACACTAGACTACCTTGCTCTGGTCTCCATGTCTGCAGAGCCACACAAGCCCTGTCAGATTTCAGTCAGGGAAACTGTTTCTTAAATATTTTTGCACCTTTTGGATTTGTCCTAAAGCTTTCTCACAGAATGGCTATGGCTGTCATGCGAGCACCTCCTGAACATGCGGGCGGTCGCGTTGCAGGTCATAGGCCCCACCAGCCACGGTTATTATTAGGCCACTGGAGATGTTTTCTGGTTGTGGGTGTCTTCCTGTGTTAGTTTCTCTTTGACTCACCATTTAAACTGCTGAGAACCAAACGATGCGGGGAAGCCACGGGGATGATGTGAGAAATCGAGGTCATGGAAATAGAGAAGAGGCTCCCTTTGCACTCCGCTGCACAATTGCAGACAGCCCCCCTGGTGAGGGCGCTGTTGTGTCAGGAGGTGTGGACTTTGGCAGTATGTGCGCTGATCTCCCCTGTGTCTCACCTTGACCACTTCAGATGGAGAGACAGATGTCCTTGGGCTCCAGCATGATGGCGATGCAAGGCCCCCCCCACAACAGCTCTTGCTCCTCCCCCCACGTCCCTGGCATCCACTCAGAGGCTAAGATGGTGAGTCGTGGAGCTTGCTGACTCGCAGACACGCACATGCCCACTGGACTCCTTCTCACCAAAGCCTGTCCTGCCGTGGGCTTTTCATTGCCTGGTACTGAATTGAAGCCAGGTCTGGACGGGCCGGAACATTGCCAGATCGCAGGGGGGGGTGATATAAAGGCGTTATGTGGCAGGTGGGAGCCGTCCCGTAGAGAGCCTGATGTGTATCTTAACGTACAGAACGTGCTCCCTGGGCCCTGTGACTTGTTCACACTTGTCCGGCGCGGGCTGGAACAAGCGTCTGATTACCTCATCCCGACGGGGCAGGGCGGGCGGGGCACCTGCGGCGCGGACAAGGCGGATGGCTGTGCTACTGTTAGCTGGCCCCCCCTCACAGTAACACCCCCCACTTTCCTGGTGGGTCCGGAAAGAGTCAGGCGGTGTGCGGGATGATGCCAGTCTCTTGTCTCAGTCACCGGATCGTCGTTTGAACTCTCTGCATTCCAGGGGGTCAATTTCCAGCAGGGCAGCAGTTTCTGACAGTCAAACTAAATCACATCGCCAGTGTCGGGGCAGGCTTGATACCGCGATAAACGTCTGTGTGGTCCCATGCGTCTTCGTTTCACTCGAGTATGAATCCTACTGCTCTCTGCTTAGCATTTTAGCGCAGTTCTCTCCGGGCTGTTTGCATGTTTCTCCCAGGTCCTCTCTTTGCATAGTTTTGATGCTTTGATTATATAGAACACAATTAGTGAATTGCTGCTTCTTACCATAGCTCAGTTCCCATTTCCTCTTTTTTTTAACCTGTGTTTTGAGCACAGAGCTGCTCCCCCCCTGCAGGTTCAGAGTCTGATCCCCCCCGTCTATGTGACTGAGACTTTCTGAGTTCGCCTCTGTTTGTGCAGAGAGCTGTTGGGGGGGGGGGTGGCGGCTGTAAAACACACAAACACACTCACAAAATCATTAGGATGTTAGCATTTCTGTTAAGATCAAAAACACGAGTCCGGTTGATAAATCCTGATAGAGCTGGTTATTTTTGGATTTTGAGTGGGGGAGGGGTTGTCCGTGGAGGAGGTGAATGCATTGTTACAGGGTTACCGTCGCTGCTGGGA
>JAAGVU020000129.1:18508202-18522496 GCA_011763525.2 Mormyrus iriodes
GGGGGGCGGGGGGGACGACGGGGGGGGGCGGGGGGAGGAAAGTGAGGGGGGGGGGGGGGGGGGGGGGGGGGGGGGGGGGGGGGGGGGGGGGGGGGGGGGGGGGGGGGGGGGGGGTAAATGAGAGCCTCTCAGGATCTGAGGGGGATGTAATGAGAGCCCTGCTCCCTCACAGCAGATGGAGACCCTCATCCACAAATATCACTGCCAGGAAAGTTACTACCTTGATTTATTTGGTCATTATACCATCCATATGGGCGCGCGCACACACACACACACACACCCATGCTGAACATGCAGTCTGACACACGATCGGTACACTGTGGCCTCTGCCCTCCAATCCAGAGCTTGTAACATGCACCACTAAAAAGCTTAGCTCTAACTCCCCCCTGTTCACACGGAAATATTCCCCATCACCAGCCAGATGTGCCGCCAGCATGCAGATGTGCTTTCCATTCACTCCTGTAACGTTCTGTTGCATTGTCACTGAAAACTTCGAGACGTTCAGTTATTCAGACAGATGTTTGAGTAGCTGGTCGTGTCTAGTTTAGCACCTAAGTGTGGGTTCAGGCCACATGGCTGGTCAGAGACATGGTGAACGATGATGAAGGATTCCCAGCATTCTCCGATTCTAACCCGCATGGCTCCCTAGAAAACGTTCCCCTGCCACATCTAGTGTCTCAGCTGGTATCGCCGCTTCAAGAATAAACCCACCGGCTTCGGCTCAGAGCACCTCCCGTGCAGGCGTCCCGACTCCCGGCCTGTAATGACTGTTTTCCACGCCGGGGCAATTAGAGGATGGCTCTTGTCGTTAGAGGTCGGGGCGGCTGACCCCTGGGATGAGCCCACATTTCGTCAACACGCACGCGGAGGTTTTGCGAAACTCGTCATCATCTGGGCCAGGAAAAGCCTCTTGTCCGCTAATTGTCACCCCGTTTGCGTCAGTGGCGGTGTCCCAAAGTGGCGTAAATAAAGACAGCCTATTGCGGAATAAAATGCTGGTCTTCTCTCTTTCATGGCCAGACTTTAGACTGCGGCTTGAAACGTCAGCTGCTATCAGGTCCTCCAAGGCGGGTCTTACTGCTGCTGGTACCAGGACCCACGATCTGATTGGTTATCAGCTGTCACATGTCCTGCTCGTACTCATTGGCTGTTTTGCCTGTTTGGGCTCATAGTCGTTGTTCTTTATTATATGTCACCTTACTCTTCTGCCTCTGTCTGGAGTCTCTGGATTAATTATTCTGGATGCCCGCTTTCCTGGCCAGACATCAAACATGATGATGTGTCTCCGTGAAGCCAAAGTTCTGCATGACGATGCTCTCAAACCTGTGTAGAGGCGCCCCCCCCCCCCCCCCCCGAGTGGCTCTCCTACCTGTGGAGAGACATCAAGGGGGCCCCTGTGGATAGGAGGGCAGAGTAATTGAATTAATAAACAGAGGGACAGGCCTGCCAGCTGGAAGGTTAGCAACCCGCCTGACAAATGACCGAAGTGCTGGCTGGCTGGCAGGCTTCACTAGGAGAGAGGGATGTCGATTGATTTCCTCCCCCACCCCCCCGTACTGACTGCTATCCCCCTCCCAACCCTCCCATTCCTTCACCCTACCTTGGGCCTGGCAGAGATCCAGACGCCCCAGCTGCCCACTCGGGGCCTGTTAATGTGCTCTTAGGCAGCGCTGGACGGGCAAATTCCAGCCCGCTCTGTGGGAACGGGGGGGAGGGAGGGGGTGTCTGCTGGGCCAGAGGGAGATAAGCTCGCCAGGCCAGCGGTTGGATCTCACAGGACGGGCCACAATGTTAGTGTGACAACAGACAGTCAATTGCTGAGGGATATTCAAACGTGCATGGTCAAAACTGGAGGATGCTTCTCTCTTTTCTGAAAGACTGCCATGCTGTGAAGGGGAATTTCTGCTAAAACAAATATAATAAATTAAAACAGATAAAATACTAAAATTTGATTACTCAGCAAATCTCCCCTTGCATAAAAACTACTGCTAAGCAAACACTAATTAGTTTAATGCAATTCAGCTAGTTTTGATGAATGCAGTCTGAACCAAATGGCTGATATATGTCTGTTCCAGAGGCTGAAAATCAATGAGTTTGGTTGTCTAATGATGTTCAGCGTGTCTAGATTTTTTTCGTTTGCTTATGGAACTGGCTTTTATACTTGTTCGGTATTTTACATGGGACGTTTAGGGTGACAGTTGGGGTGGAGCCCAGCTGTCGTGGAGGTCTTGAGCTCTCCCACAAAGCTCACTTGCCTCAAAGCTGGACGGACTGCTTTCACTGGCAGATGGAGTGTGGAAACATGTCACCTTGGACCAGTGGTCCTAGCAAGGCCACCTCCGGTCCTGCACCACCTCCAGACTGACCGCTAGTCTGAGTGGGCCCTCCTCGGCCTTGACCAGAGTACCCTGCATGGCAAGGAGCTGATCATTTTGTCCAGACATCACTGAGGAGAAACTCACACAGACACACCCCTCCATTAAACACATTGCTATATGCTGCCCCCTAGAGGAAGAGGGAGGCAAACTCTTGGGTATCACTTGTACCCAGTAGGCTGTGGTGCAGATGTGACTCCAGGCTGGGGGTCAATTGAGCAGGGGACCCGTTTCGTGAAGGTGGGCTGGGGGGGTGGGTGCCGGTCTCAGTGGTGGGCCCGTGGGGGGGGGGGAGGCTTGGGGTTTTTATATCTCAGCCAGCTGGCCCGCCCCCCCGGGGGGTTTATGAATGCACAGCTTGTTGGAGCCATGGAGCCTCCGACACGGGGCGATACCGACTGACAGCAGCTGTGAGTGTAGGAGAGGGGGACAGACCCGGGGGGGGGGGGTGAAATGGGAAAGACTGGTGAGAAAGAGCAGAAGCAGGAGAGGAAAGAGAGAGAGGGACCCTGTGCTCAGCCACTCACACACTTACTGTTTTACTTGCATGCTGCATAAGATTGTTTTACGTGTTTGGTGTGAGGAAAACGGTCCTCTGGGGGCTCGGGCTCAAGATCAGCTGATATGAGACATGTACAGTTATTAAGTAAAATAACGGTGACTGACCTTTGCTATAATAATTAGAGAGGTGCTGCTAATACCAAATATCTGAAGTTAATTAGTGCCCTTATTAATCTGAGTATTGGAGGTTTCTAAGTAATTATCCTGTTAGCAAAATGATTTTACAACAAGCGTGGGATGAGTCCAGTGACACCCTGGCTCTAAATCTCTAAATCTGGAGTCTGATTCGGATGATTTAGAAGCCGATCGGCCACGAACTATTACAAACCCTTGCTTATTGGCTACATCAACCACAGGGAGCCACCGCCATGCCTCCCAGACAGGCCAAAACCCATTTTCCACCCAGAGCAGCCCCAACAGGAAGTGTCTGGATGCCCTGCTGACAGGTTGGGTGGCACCGCCCACACCCCCAGAGCCCCGTCCAGCAGGTGGAGCCAGGACCTGTTGCCTCATTCTGCCTCGTGGCTAATCGACCGCCCCCTCCACCCAGCCCTTAAAAACAACAAAACTTCAGAGAAATTGAAATGTGTGGAAACAAATGTCTCAGCTTTATATTTATTTCTGAAGTTGTTGTGCTGTTTGTCCTTAAATTGCATTATATAATACTTGCAAAACGTTGCAATAGACCATTATTGAGTATTTTACACATTTGAGACTGAGATTGTATCCCACTTCCATCTTACATCTAAGGAGCCTTTAGGACCTCTTGCAGGTAGTAGGGTTGCATAGTTTGTAATAAAAAAGTTAAACCTGCTATACTATCACCATGTATTATTATGCATCATCCATCTGTCTTGCACAATAGGTTACCCTCAAGGGAGTCACGTTCATCTATGAATCTATCCCAGTAAACATGGGGCACATTCACACATTTTGTGTAAAATGCCTCCTTAAAATTCAATGATCAATAACAGGTACATGTGCTGAGAGATTTATATTTTTCTGACGCTTTTACCCAAACTGAATTGCAGTAAAAAGAAGGGTTGTAATCAAGGTGTGCTCCTTGGGATTAGGACTCACGACCTTTGTATTGTTAGCCCAATACCCTACTTATTGAGCTACAGGAGCTGTATGGATGAGCTAGCTTCATGGTGAAGTCATTGTCGAGCTTCTAGCGCTCTGCGCGGCTCGCTAACGTGCGCGTAGACATGTTTATTTGGCCTGACCGCTTTTACTGGGCAGTATCTTCGGCGGCTCCGGCCCTGCACTGGCAGTTCCTTATGTTTGCTGACGATTATGTTTGTTTTCTCTTCAGCTGTCCACAGGGGACACGAAAGCCAGCCCGGGCTGGCGCGGCAGGCGCACCGAAAACAAGTGCACCTTGTGTTGGGCTGCGCACCTCGTTTGATGGGCCGGGAGCGCTCGTTAAGTAGACCACACAGTTAAGCAAACAAAATGGGCCATAGTGTCAACACGGCCCGCCTCCAGTGAGGAGCCGGCCAGGTGCAGGAGGCCGTCCAAACCCCGACCGGAGTCGCTTAGCCTGGGCATGACTCCAGCCCGGCCCAGCCCGGCCCGGGGAGGGCCAGACAGGAAGGTGCTGAGTTGTGGTGGCGGCCGGAGCCCTTGAACCCTGTTCTTTTTGTCGGTTCGTTTTCTGTGAAGCGTGGGAATGTCCGACCGCCGTGGCAGACATCCTGAGCCCAGGATCAGAGGGAGGACTGGCTGAGCTGTTGCCAAGAAGGTGGGCAGGCTCTTCCTCATTTGGGATAAAGATGGCCTCCCCTTTTCCTCTCCCTCCCACCACAGAGGCTGAAAGCCACCCTGACGCACCACCCGGACCCCATCGCCAATGGCAACATGAACGCCATGGGTCACATGATGGAAATGATGCCATCGCAGCAGGAGGCAGCCGGCCACCACCACCTGCACTCGCACCCGCACCAGCACCTGGCGGCCCCGCCCCACGCCTACCACCACCACCCGCATCACCAGCACGGCCATGCCCAGCAGCCTCACACCCACCACCATGCACCGCCACCCCACCTTCACCCAGGACACCACCAGAACTCTCCCCATGGCCCGCTGCACTCTGGGGCGCCCTCGCAGGTACGTGTCGATCCTCCCCCCCTGCTGCAGATGTAAGCTCTGTGATGGTTTAGCTGGGTGAAATGGGCCTTCAAACCTAGGGTAGCTAGGACCTTTTTGTACTGAGTGTCACTGGCAGGTTTAACCCAATAAACTAGCCAATAGGAAGCATGTTCAACCAGACAGTAACTGTCAGCTTATAGCACTTGCCCCCTCTCTGAATTTTCTACGTGTCAGAGTCTAATTCTACCCTTGAGGTTGACACTCTTGGGCGTGTGTTTTGTCGTACTGCAGTTATGACCCATGTGATTTTCCATGTGTCTTTTTGTTTTTGCTGTAATGTACAATGGCAATGAAGCTGAGATGGAAATGTCTGACAGTCACCATCAAGACTGTTCAAGACCAAAGTCACAACTGTATTCAAGAGAATATTCAAGATTATAGTCAAGACTGTATTCAAGATCGTATCCAAGACTATAGTCAAGACCATATTCAGACCGCGTTCAAGATTATAGTCAAGACTGTATTCAAGAATATAGTGAAGACTCAATTCAACACCATAGTCAAGACCAAAACCATTTGATTGCAGGACTGATACTGAGGCAGAGACACTGTTATGTCTCACAGATATTTATACTTACTGCCTCGCTGCACATAAACAGCCTATAAATATTATCTGACCAAATACATTTAAAGACCTATAATAAGGCCTGAAGACCAAGACGAAGTCAAAGCCTAGAACCTGATCCTGTAACTCAAGGATGCAGCGTCTGTTGGCAACAGGTCAATGGTAATCATCAAAGTCATGCCGCTTTTCCCGGCGCCCTGAAATGGGGCTGAACCATAAACATGACATTTTACGTTTTTTTTTAATGTTGCCAGTATTAAGTTTTTACGGTCCCCATGTTTTTTTTTGGAAAGGCGCTCTCTCTCCTGAGGGGCCTGTTTCCGAGCACCTGAATGGGAACAGGGACTGGAAAGCGCCGTCCTGACACCTCTTTAATATGGTGGGGACGCCAGTAAATCAGTCAGCCTTTGAGCTGTGCCACCACTGAGCTATGCATACGGTGGTGGGCTCCTGCGTGGGTGTGTTGTTTTTAAGGCTCCTTCCAGACAGGGAAGTGTCGTAGAGGGGCCCAACACTAGGCTGCGCCTTCCTGATGACTGCCGTATGAGTGGGGGAGGGGTACAGAGGAGGACACAGACATCTGATTGGCTGCCAGCCAGAGGCGACCCGGGTGCCAGTGTGGTTGCGGGTGGGGCAGGGCCCTGGCGGTTGGTCGTGGGGGCCTTTGATGGTGACGCACGTCTGAACCACGCCCCCCCCCCCAATATGTTGCAGCTGTCCCCGGCTGCGCAGCAGATGCAGCCCACGCAGACCATGCAGCAGCCCCCCAGTGGCGGGAGACGCAGGCGGGTTGTGGACGAGGACCCGGATGAGCGCCGGCGGAAGTTTCTGGAGAGGAACCGGGCGGCGGCCACCCGCTGCCGGCAGAAGAGGAAAGTGTGGGTGATGTCGCTGGAGAAGAAGGCGGAGGAGCTCACCCAGACAAACATGCAGCTCCAGGTAGAGCCCCCAATATCACCCAAGCAGCTGCGCAGACGCATACCTGATGCACAGCCTCGTCTGCTCTGTCAGACTGGTTTTAATCTGCAGGTTATTGGGGTGGCCAGCAAAAATCATGGATTGTATCATTTAATCAGTATGTCTGCCCTGCTCCCAGAGTCACATTTCACTGTACGGTGTTTATACGTGATGACGAGTTACGGTGGTCTTACGTCTTTTTGGGGCTTAACCTGAAACAGGAGATTTCACCAAGGCCACTCAAATGTCAGATGAGACAGCAGGTGGAGAGCCTTAGGAAAGGTCACCCGTCTTCCACAGTTCACTCCCTCAAATCAAATCAAATCATAAATTACCTGTAATTTACCGTACACCATCAATGCCAAGTTCAAACAAAAATTTATATCTTAACACATATCTGAACACTCAACATTTATGCTACATTGAGTGCAGAAAGGCCCAAGGGTTTGGGGCATATGAGTCCAATGTTTACATTTATCGCAGAAAGTTAATTATTAAAGCCATCACACATAAGCTTCGCCAAACTGTACCCTGGAGATCTGTACTGAATCCGGAGTCTGTTCGGATGTGGAGGGCAGACAATAAGAGAGATGTCTGCTTGTTTATCCACTGTTGGCTCTGCCAGAGTCTTGAAAACCTCCCTGAACGGCGCTCTGTACCAACTTGTTTTTCTGAAATCCCAGCACTTTTCTTAGTGAGGAGCCATGGAAAAAGTGCCAGTCGTCACATAGACAAGACGCACTGACGATCACATTTTAATCGATGTTACGTCATCCGAAAACACTCCAGTCTTCCATGTGGGCCATCTTGCTGATGCCTCGTCCCGATAAATGCCTGTAATGAACTGGAGCATGTTGATTGTTATGGTTTTTGACTGAAATTTAAGGGGTTAGGGTGATGTTTCTTAAGCCAGGCAGTCCTACGTGGTCTGTCTGGGGGTCTTCGAGAACCGGGTTTCGGGAAACACAGGGTTAGGAAAATGATGAACAAGCTAAAAATTTAGAGTCCTCCGATTGTACTGCTGTAGGTGATTATGTCACAGATACCTAGCAGTTATACAGATGGCTACCCACGCTGCCCTGGAAAGGTATAGATCAAGGCATAACAGTGATTATGGTTACCCCAAAACATCATTTGCCACGTTGCCCATTTTTCTGATCCTTCACGTCCGTCTCGCCCCAGAACGAAGTGACCATGCTAAAGAACGAAGTCACACAGCTGAAGCAGCTCCTGCTGACGCACAAGGACTGCCCCGTCACGGCCAGACAGAAGGAGTCGCAGGGCTATCTTAGTGAGTACCCGGACACGGGGCAGGGACGGTGGGGGGGCTGTCCAAACCCACGGGCTCAGAGGGGCAAGAACCCACGCATACCAGATGTTTATCTGCCACAACACATTTAAGCACCAAAAAAAACCTTCACCGCCATTTTTAGCCTATTAACCATAATAAGAATGAAATCGCACAACTGCGGCTGCTATAACTAGCTTGACATGTCCGAGCAACACAGAGACCATGTTCAGCCTCTGTCAGGAGAAAGCCCAATTTCTTCCTTTTCGAGCTGGCAGGCTGGCCCAGCCGCTGTGAAAATGAGCTAACCTCACAGGCAGGCTCTCCGATGCGGGCACTGCTGGCAGTAAACTCTCCGTTCCCATCGAGTACGGGAAAAACATGCTCACTCTCCGAGTTCCCAATGCCTTTTCCATTGGAGCAGTGGTAAACTCCACCCTCCCAGGTCACTTCCAATGAGAAACGGCTGTGATGATGTCATCGGCAGTGTACTATAAAAACATTTGTGGGCTTTACTGACGACGGATTGTGTACTGTAGATATTACTCTTAACTAATTACATTGTGGACAAAATACTGCTCGTTTTAATATATGTGACTAATGACTACCTCAAGTACTGTAATGTTACTATAATGTAAAAGACACCAAAGTACGACCCTTACACATGGGGAAGACCAAAGAAATGTAGTTAATGGTGAGTTCACTGGAATTTTGGCGAAACGTAGCATTACATCATTTCTTTGCTTTGTGATGAATGACTTGGGCAAGTAAAACTGACGAGTTCTTGTGGGACAAAGCCAATGTGTTTAAGAACAGAAAGGAAACGTGTGCTGATAGGGACTGGTTCAAAAAAACAGGACCGACTGCAAGTGACTGCACAGGGGTCTCTCGGTCTGGGCTGGGACAACATGAAATTAAAAAAGATAAATCTTCGGTGTAAGTTAAAATAAGTGAATCTGGGCCACCGGTACAAGTGTGGAGGCTAGAATAGGTTTATGGAGGGGAACAGACACATTGCCATATTTCATCAGACAGGGATGAAAAGAAACAAGACAGAGAGTCCCACTGGCCTGAGCTTCCTGCTGAAATCGGCTGCATCCCCCCACAGGTTACAGAGTTATATAAATATGTGGCCTGCTTCTGGATGGTGTGGCAAGGGTGCTGCACTGCTGTTTTCCTAAGTTTACATGTAACTGGTTGCTTATACTCTGTGGATGCTTTGAGGGCACAGCCTCGCATGGGCTGGTCCCTCATTGGCACACTTTTCTACCGGCCCCACCCCCCCAGGTCCAGAGAGCAGCCCGGCAGGAAGTCCCGTCCCTGCGTGTTCTCAGCAGCAAGTCATCCAGCACAACACCATCACCACCTCCTCCACGGCACCTGGAGGGGGCGCTGCGCTAGGCCAGCTCAACCACCACGCGGACATCAACCCCATCCATTAAAGACCCCCACCCATTCCCCGCCACAGCACCTCCTGCAGGATCGTCTGTGGAACTCTTACTATTGCGGTTTCTTTTACGGACTCTTATCTCATTTGTGCATCTTATGTAGCCTGTCAGTTTTCTATTTTTTACAAAGCTGAATGGGAGAATTGCCATTCATGCACTATTAACCGGGGGGGAATCATACATAGACTTCCTGCTTCTGGTACAAATACAAGTGGTCGATAGGGTCGGGAGGCTCCTAGAGCTAGCTGACCTGTCGCAGTGGGACCTGAACCCCAAACTTCGCTTCCCTAACTCCTACGTTACGCGCTCATCTTCCAGAGCGTCCCACTCTAAAATAGTACTGCCTCAGCAGTATTATGACATTTTCCCAAAAAAAGCTCTTATGCAATGTGACGATTGTGTCCAAGACTCATACTCCGAATGCTCCAACTATAACCGGAGCACGTAGTCAATAAGTCCTGCCTTAAATCTAAGGATCTGGAGATCAGATGGTTTTTCCTCTGTGAAATCTAAGTAATAAGTCGCCTTCCCTTTTGTGGGATGCCTTTTAAAAGGATTGTCCAGACGTTCTTCGAGCTGAGAGGAGCGTTCAGTATTGAAGCCATAATTGCTGTTGGAACTTGTTTCCGCAGCTGCGGCCTCGCTCAGGGCTGGAGGTGCAGGGAGCCTATCGCGTCTTCAGCCGCACTGGTACCTTTAGATCCAGCCCGAGCGCCGAGCCGTTCCCCTGTGCCAGTGGCGCTGTGGATGGATGCCATTTGTGTTTTCGCCTGCCAGCTCATGCTCTTATCATACCTACTGCTAGGACCAACCCAAGCCTGGAGGAGGGTCACATGAGGGGCTCGGGAATCGGAACATTCCGGTGTCCCCGCTTCCTAACTTCTCTGGTCCCATGACGCAGGCCAGGCATCCTCCATGCAGATCTCTTGCCATTGGCATCGAACGTTAAGTAAAAGCCACAAGGGAGTGAAGCCATCACCCGTTTGCCAGAGAAATGCCATTTTCTACAAAAAGCAGCAGTATTATTAAAATGATCAAAAGATTCAAACTGGACTTGAGTCCATATTGGTTTTGGTTTTAGAAGGACGGCACCTGACTGAGCCTCTCAAAGGCAGGTCTGGATTTAGTCAAAGGGGACACAACTTGCCCCCGATCACCAGAACGTCCGATAACGAGATGTGTCTCGCGGCTGCGTCAATGACCTCATAACGAGCGTCATTGACGCGGGAGTGTTCTAGGGCGTTGTGACTGAGTGTGAGCAGTACGCCCGTGGCTGGACATGGACACCGTGACTGCATACTGTCTCATTCTCAAACCTCTGTCCTGCTTCAGAGAAGAAGACAGAGAAAAAAAGTGTTTCATTTGAAAAACATCTCTTTTAAGACAGCACTCCAGGTTTCCGGGAAACCTGATGCCCTCTCGGACCCTCTGCTGAGCTCCAGAGGACCAGACAGTGCTTGAAGTGGGCTGGTACTCACTGGTACGTCGACTTTGTTTTTCTCATCAGAGTACCAGGAATGTTTCTCACGTACAGGCACCTCTCCCATTACTGGCACCTGTATTTTTTACTCCACTTCAAGCACTGGGACCAGGTTGAACAACATTGTACTAAAATTTCTTATAGGAATACTCTATTCAGGTTTTCTGGAATTTTCTGTAAGCGAGAGCAGTCTGGAATTCAAAGTATATACATATGCACACGTTTAACCCAAATATCTGCTTGGACATTTTCTAGATGGTTGTTTTTCCAGAGCAGGTCACCCAGTGAAACCAGCATATACTGTATATATATAATCCCTTTGTGTTCCCTCATATTGTCGCATTATGACACCCATTGATCAGCCCTGTACGATCGATCGCTTGGCAGTGATGTGAAGATGGGTAATCGTCAGGCATGGGTCTATGCACTTTGCCCCCTGTGACTCCAGGGAGCTGGAATAGCCATATTTGAAAAAATCTCAGTGATAACTTTGTGATTTTCCTGCACCAGCAAGAGATGCACTTCTTTTCGAGTGAGCGAGGCCAAGGGTGTCTGTGTGTTACCACGTAAAAGAGATACAGACCTTGTCAGGTGTGCATGTGCGCGCGCGTGTATGTGTGTTTCGGAGCAGAAAAAGAAAGTTCACATCGGGACTGGGTATTTTTTCCTGGGAGTGGGTGGACTGAGTTGCTTCTCAAGCTTTAATAATTCCACCAGATGTCACTGTTGTATGCCTTTGTCTTTCTCGTTGCTCTTTAAAATGCTTCCTCGTTTAGTTTCCCTCGGTAGCTTGAATTGTCGATTTTGCACACTGTGAAGACAACCGACAGTATCGCGAACTGGAACCGCGTCCGTGCCCCGTCTGTCTCCCCGGCTTGCGGGCGGACGGGCGGGCTGGGTGCGTCGCCGGCTTCTCGGCGATAGGGTGGAGGTTGACTTTGGCCCGTCTGGTCGGAAAGCGATCTACACCTCAGCACGCTCTGTATGTAGTGTTTATGGGCCTTTTTATGCATAAGCAGTCTGCTTCGTTTTGGTGTTTTCAGGAGCAAAATTATTTTTAAGCTTGGTATGGAACTCATTACAACTGGTTTCCTTACTAGTTCTTTTGCGTTTTGAAAAATTGGGATTTTCCGCCCATTTCTGGGTAAAAATGAATTGTTTTGATGTAATCACCATACATATAAAATATGCTGTGCCTCTACTCACACTCAACTGGAAATTATTACAGTAGACTTTGCAAGTAATACATGATTATTGTTACGTTTCACATCGATAATGTGCAAGCCGTCTTGGAGAACGGCAGTGTGCCTGTCTGTCTGTCTGTATGTCTGAGTATGCTTGTACGTGCGAGGTAGAGGACGACTTGTGTGCAAAATGTCATTTTAAATGTAAAACTATAAATACTGTATAGAATCTCATACTTGTTTTGTAATCTCGTATGCCTAATGCAACCACCTTTCTTTTCGAAAGGAGTAAACGATTGGTACATTTGTAAATATTGTTTGCATATAGCACTTGTTACTTTAAAACGTACGTCAGAACTCATTTCCGCTAATAGGGCATGTTTATCATTGATGATTATGCATAATGAACTATGAATTTATATGTTTGCATAACTTTGTACATTAATGTGTTTGTTAATGCCTCGATCCATTTCTGTCACCTGTATTGCATTTCTGTTGCATTTGTACAGACGTGAAACTTGCAGCTACAGTACAGTATGGAAATAAAGCACTTGTTTTATAACATGACCCAGGGAGGCAGTATGCCGTTTTTGTTCTGGAGAAGTGCTTTTCAGAACACCAGTCCCACAGGAGCTATCTTCCACAGCAGGACCTTCGTTGGCTGATGTTCTTCTGCACGGGAATCATCTACAGAGGCTCACCCACTTTTGACAAATATTTCGGGAGGACCGTACACAGATAGGCTAGGACTTTATACCGTGCAGGACAGCGCTGGCAAATGCTGGATCCATAACCCTACCCCCTCATACCAGTCCGTATTTTTATAAACATCCGATTTTGCTTGTCAGCTAATTATAATTAAAACTTTTTAATTAGTTGACAAAAAGTTATGCGCGCGGCTGGAAAAACAGGACGAAAATACGGACTGACTCAGGACGGGATAGAAAACCGGCGAGCCGGTGAATCACGAGATCCACCGATACCGCAAGTGACGTTTGGTCTGAGTGCAGGTCCCACTCGGCAAAGCTGCTAAGGGTCAGGTGCATATTATCAGTAATTCGCAGGCATTCGTGTTTCGCAACACATTAGTGTGTGCCCGCCCGCGTAGCTGTGCACCAATGTGTGTTGGTCGATTATAAATAACAGTCTAAAGCTGGCCCGTCATGAGACCCGAGCGGGTACATATTCATGCCGGCAGCGGCTGCATCACCGTAGCGTGCACTGGACCATATGCTCATCTTTCCTGCCCAGGCTTCACTTTTGATTACAACTTCCGCCTGCAGGTTAGGGTCTCCCGAAGCTGACCGGGGTTCACTGTAAGTAGCCAGCACTCCAAATAGCACTTCACAGAAAACAACCGACTTCTGAGACCGTCTAGACGCTGTGAAATGACAAAATAATATGTTGGTTTACCTCACTTGTCTGGTGTGGTGTAAGCCACAGCCTGCTCTGTCTTTTTCAAAAGCACTGATTTCCATAAGAAATAAAAATCCACTTTCTGCCCTATATGCTATTCCTACTTAAATCTATCGTATACTATATGCGATAACTTTCCTAATATTGATCTGTATTTTGTAGGGAGTTATTCTTGGGGAAAACCACCCAATAGAACTGGAAAACTTAACCAAATGAATGTTTTAAAATAGGAAAGCTAAACAAAATACCACTTCATCATTAAAATCCACGTGACATCCCGAAGAGACTTCCTTTAAAGTGTAGTAAAGTTCAATAAAATTATACACTTTGATCACTCATCTTTAGCACACAGAGGACTTATTTATACAACAAACCTCTAAAAAAATACAACATATCAATATTAACAAGTAGCAATAAAATTTCTTCAGTGCTTTATAAGAGGTGTTACTGGTACTTCTGCACAGTGAAAAGGACTTGATAAGTAAATGTACACTCACTGACCACTTTATTAGGTACACCTGTTTAACTGCTTGTTGAAGCAAATATCTAATAAGCCAATCATACATCAGCAGCACAATGTATAAAATTCTGCAGATACAGCTTAGCAACTTCAGTTAATGCTCACATCAAACACCAAATTGGGGAAGATAGATGATTTAAGTGACTTTGGACGCAGCATGGCTGTTGGTGCTAGATGGGCTGGTATGAGCATTTCAGAAACTGGTGATCTACTGGGATTTTCATGCCCATCTCTAGGGTTGGCATGAAAATTTATCTACAAAGATAAAAAAACATTCAGTGAGTGGCGGTTCTCTGGGTGAAAATGCCTTGTTGATGGCAGAAGTCAGAGAAGAATGGACTGGTTCAAG